>OY759232.1:8839248-9236748 GCA_963662185.1 Eilema griseolum
TATCAGACATTCTAATGTGACTTCTCCTTATAACCTCTTTTTAATTAGGTACGTGTTTCATAACTTGTCTGAATATTTATTTAATAATCGAAGATTAATTTATAAGATAACAAACTCTGAAATAATACTAATGGCTTCCAGTGTTGGAACTTCCAACTTTCCAACTTTAAATGTAATTAAACTTGCAATTACCCCAACTGCTATCTTAAAGATTTGAACAAGTTTGACAGCAGGCGATGCCTATTAATTTCTTTCGGTTTATGATTGGCATTAGGGTTACAGCCTGCTGTCAAACTTGTTTCTTTCTCTAACCCCTCGTTTCTACCAAGAAACAAGTTCTGAACTTGTCTGATATAAAACTTTTAGAAGACTTGTCAAAACATAATTTACTTGCTTTAAACATTAAAAACATTTTGAGACTATCCTAGGTACCTTTGTGGTTCACAGTATGTAAAGCCAACAAGTTGTATACAAGTTTAAAACATAAGCGTTTGCACTAAAGTCTATGACATATTGCAACTTGTGAAAAACATGTCTTAAACTTTGGTGAAAACGAGTGGTTAGACAGCTGTAGTCAGGTTTACTTTTTTCGATCATTAAGATTACGGGATATTTATTTTTAATTGCAATTAAAATTTGCCCAACACTGCTTTTGGTTTTTTCGTTTATAATTTATTTTTACTAACGCTCCAATAGTGTCATTTGTTATTGATTCGGTTCTGTGGCTTCAATCCCCGCTCAGTGCAAATATTTGTATGCATGAATATGGGTATTTGCATTGGTCTGAGTGTTTCTATGTATAATATGTATGTATTTACAAAAAAAAAAAAGTATTTAAGTATGTTTATCCGTATTCAAGATTCCATAACACAAGCTAGTTAAGCTATGCTTACCATGGGTCTAGATAGCGTTGTGTAGAATGTTGTAGAATTGTAGAATAACCTCCCCCCCGGGTCCGGTGGGGGATATCCGTGGCGATTTTGCGCACGTAAAAAAAACACATTATATTATATATGTAAACAGGAATTTTCTTGATTACATATCAAGAAAATTCCTGTTTACATATAGGCTACAATGAAGTATAAATGTGAAAGTTTGCCATGATGGTTACTGACAAGTAACCATCATGCTCCAAGGGCAATACGAATCTGACTAAGAGGTACCTTTAGTAGGTACCTACCTTGCCATACGAACATCTATGGTAATCGTTACTGGTAGTTGAAGCCCTAAACAGTTCAACGACTGATCTAACTGCAATGCTTCGATATCCTCTTAGGGTTGTGGAGGTCAGATGGCAGTCGCTTCACGGGTAATATCGAAGTTCAGCCAAATCCGCTAATAGGTAAAGCAGACTCCATACTCCGAGGTAAAAGCATCAGATGCGACTGGGATTAACGCTTCGAAGCAGATGAAATAGAAGCAGGTACCTTTAAATCAGCACAACCCTTGTAGAATTTTTTATTTTTTTATTTATACTACTTAGGTGGCAGACAAGCACACGGCCCACCTGATGGAAAATGGTTACCGTGGCCTATGGACGTTTGTTACACCAGAGAGGAGTCACAGTCGAGCTGCCAACTCTGTAAGTACAGAGTTTCTGTGCCGTCAGTGTAGAAGACAAAGCAGGACAAGCCTTTAGTCTTCCCACTGACAGCACAAATTCTCCAGTGAGCTCTGGCTACCCTACTCACCGCTGAGAACACAACACGAAGTTATTATAGCCGCGGTATTCTGTAGGGCGGAGGTACTTCCCCAGTCGGACTGCTTAATTATTATTTTTGTTTTAGAACAACAGATCTATTTAAATATTTGCTTTTTAAAAAAAAAAAAATAGAGATATTCCCACGGTGTTTCTCTTCAAAGGCAAATTAATATTTCAATCTCACAACCTCACGTGGTCATCATACGCAAAGTTTCAAAGTTCCTTGTTTGTTTTCCTAAAATATAGTTTAGTACAAATGTTAAACGGGGCACGGCAGTCGGGAATATAGTTTCTGGCACCCGTTCAAGGCTGTTTCTGGCTAAAATCTACGACTCTCTTTGGCTGAAAAACGTCAAGGTAGTGCGTTGAACGGACGACACGTATGGACGTCAAGTTTTATAATTGACGCTATTGTTTGCACACATCACGCATCTACCTCAATCTATACTTAGATTACAGTTATAGCTGTTTGTTCTAGGTCATACGTCTCTGGTCCTCATTACTTTGTTTAACTTATAAACCTTACTAATCAAATAATACTTAGTCACAATGTCAGTACGGAGGTAGGATAGGACACGACGGTATCTCCCGTCTCAAATTGAGCAGTCCGTCTGGGGAAGTACCTCCGGCCTACAAAATACCGCGGCTATAATAACCTCGTGTTGTGTTCCCGGCGGTGAGCAGGGTAGCCAGAGCTCACTGGAGGGTTTTTGTGCTGTCAGTGGAAAGACCAAAAGCTTGTCCTTTTACACTGACGGCACAAAAACTCTCAATGCTTGCAGGGTTGGCAGCGCGAGTGTGACTCTCTTGGTTTTGCACGTGTCCGTAGGCCGCGGTGACCACTTTCCATCAGGTGGGCCGTGTGCTTGTTTACCACCTAAGTGTATTAAAAAAAAATCTTTGCACCTGTTTCGCTCCTGGCATACCTACTGTACCTGCACAAGTTATTGGCATATATCTTGATCACTTTAAAATGTGTAGTTATCATTAGACTTTTTGAATACAAACATATAAAAAATCTGACTCAGCCTTTCATATAATGGGGTCTTGGGTACATGCCCGGAGTGCCTGCTCAATCAAAGTAAGGAAGCATCTGAGTAGGGTGTTATGCAATAGCCTCTTATTATCATATTTATATTTTACAGAGCCGCGTGGTTCCCGGCAGAGTAGAATTTGGACTACGCCATCTTTTCCCATGCGGTGTCGTACAAGGCGACTAAGGGATGGGGGCTCTTTACCATCAGACAGATATATACAACCCAGGCTCAGCCTCAGATGCATGGTTTGAGTCAACAATAGTGACCGGAAGACGGCAATAGGCTCACCCCCTATTACGTGGGTCCTAATTTCATGATTGGTGAAATGTGTGTGTTAATTCGCCTCTGCCTGACCCTCCGGGGATAAAGACATGATCATATGTATGTGTATGTATGTAGTTCACACTACTTGACTGTGACAGGGCCGAAATAAATACAGAGTAAACGATTTTCACTTTGACTTTATGACCTCTTGTGTTGCTGTAAGACGTAGAGCGTATAATTACCATATCTTTTTTTTTTCCCGATTCTACTACGTTTATGGTCATAACAAAATCACTTTCATACCACGAACACTGCAGAAAATGTTCTTAAATTTAAGACTTTATTCATATTTATTTTAAAGTCGAAAATTAAATGAAAAAAGTTCATTACATTTTTCATTCACTCTACAAGAAGCCATTTAATTTATAATCTTTAAAAACATGAAGGTGAAGCCATTCAGCGTGGAAATGCCGCCAGCTTCTTGGGCACGGTACCAGTAGAGATCGATGGGGAGGAATATTTCGATGCCAAAAATTGCAGTCTCCCTCTTTTTTCTATTCCATTTTTGTAAATAGCGTATAGTTAGCATAATTTTTTTTTGTTTTTTTCTTTTTTTTTGCAGTGTCTACCACAGACAGTGACAGTGGCTTTGACCTGACATAAATTAAGCGGAATCGAGAGCCTGGGCGTGAAATGGCAGGGACCACCATTTTAAGTTCAATAGTATCGGAAGTGGTGGTCCGTATCTTTTGGACTGTACCTCAGCTTTTTACCATCTAGCGGGGTGTAGTCAATTAACGGACCAAACATTTAAAAAAAATTGTGTCGCACAGACACACACAGACGTCATAGTGTAGCTACTTGATTTATGTATCATCCAGTTATCTTTATAGCACTTATAGATAGTGGAAATCCCTTAAATGCATTACTATTATTAAACTGTCCACTTTCTTAACGATTTCCTCTCTGATGACGTCTATCAAGGTATAAACATAAATAAAATCTACCTATGAGTAAACCAAGGCCATTATGAAATTGAATGGACGGATTATGTTGATATTTTCAATACTAGCACAAATGTAACGTATAGTTAAGCATTATGCTTTTGTATTGTGCAATTCTAGGAAATGAATTTTAATAAATGTTCTTGATTCATAACTTCGTTTTTATTTCGTTGTAATCAAGTTTGCGCATCGAATGTGTCCGCAATAAATTGCAACATGCACCAGTGATGGCACACTGTGAATTAGGCTGGAAAATCGTGTTCGACCGCCGCCGTCGACCCAGCCTTTCACATTGAGCTGATCAACAACGCATGCATTCAAGCACCGATTATTCCTACAAACAATGTGATCAGATAACGGGCACGGGGATCACAATGAGTAAGGCTATCATTCACGACGTTACAATGCAACCCAGCACAAATGAGTCCTAACTTACTATTTATCCAAGCGGAAAACAATAATTCCTTTGTAGCAGGACCCGTGACGATACACGTTCTCCCATAATATATTTTCCTCTACGTGCTTCCGCCAGCGGCCAACTTGCGTCAACTGCGCAGCAGACAGTGTGAGCGAGACGGCTGTTTGTTGTTGTTGCGCTCTCTTTCCAGCACCACGCTTCTTTGTTTTGGCAACGATATAAAGGCAAGCTGCGAACGCGGCGCTCGAATTTTACCAGAGTGCTACCGCGGACCTAGGCGCATCGCGTTTTGCTGCGGTGGTAGATGATACGCGACTTCTTTCAGCTCGTGAAAGACTTTCATTGAAGAATTGTACAGTGACATTAAATAAGGGATTGTGCAGTGACTGTTGATATTCAAGTGCAGTGATGAGGCCTCCTACGGAATACGATAGCGGTGCGAGGATGCCCACTGAGGCGGAAGAGCATGACGCTCGTGCCCCAGCAATGATGATCTGTGCTAGGTTAGCGGGACGCGCCATCATCCGAGTTGTGAGCCGGTGTGAAGATGCACAGGAAAATAGTCAACTAGGTACGTGCTAGAAGTACCTAAAACTTGTCATTAAGTTATACGTTCTTATCGCTTGATAGTCAGTTAATAAATTGCGACACTAAATAACACAGTATAAAACATAATGGCTAATGTTCTAATTTGCATTAATCATTACAACCGTTATGCCGAGTAAATATATATTTGAGTCATAGATAGAAGTTAGTAAGTAAACAAAGAAAAGTGTTATGAACTAGTTCGAAAACCTAAATTCGCTGGCAGCTAATAAATCTAATAATTGATAATAGCGCGTAGATGAGTGAGTAATAACTTCCTTATCGACTTGTTCAGGTTTGATAACTGCCCCGCATGCGAAGATCTTAGTTTACATAAATCATATTTCTATTACTTCTAAAATTAAACTAGAAATCACGGTCAAGGTAGATGATTTTAAATGGATGAGACCTACCTTCACCGTTGCCTAACGTTTGCCAACGATCATAATGAGCCGGCTTGTTGAAAAAATCATTGATGAATTAAATGGAAGTAATCATTGATGAACTAAAGTTAGTTAGAGGGAGGACACGACGGTATTTCCGTCCAATTGAGCAGTCCGACTGTGGAAGTACCTGTAGAATACCGCGACCATGATAACCTCGTGTTGTGTTCCCGGCGATGAGCAGGGTAGCCAGAGCTCAAAGAAGGGTTTTTGTGCTGTCAGTGGGAAGACCAAAAGCTTGTCCTGCTTTGTCTTTTACATTGACGGCACAAAAACTCTCAATGCTTGCAGGGTTGGCAGCTCGAGTGTAACTCTCTTGGTTTTCAACCACTTTCCATCAGGTAGGCCATGTGCTTGTTTGCCACCTAAGTGGTATAAAAAAAATATGACCGTTCGTGACGTGATGATTGCAATATATTATTAATTATTATCTTATTATTGATTGATATTACATTATTTAATTTTAAATACAATTCTCCTTCATCCCAATCCTTTCTTATATCTATTGATGACATTGATGTATTGTTATTAAAAAAAATGACGTCAAACTTATATGCACTAAGTACCTACATCATGTGTATTAACATAGCCTGTTTAGCTCTTAACCAAGACTACTTTAAACGTACTTACTATGATTCGCATTTGTAACTTGCGGCGAAAATGTTATACAGCATATTCTATGGTTATCTTTATAACAATAAACAATGCTTCTTTGTTTTTAATTTAATCGTTATCGTTGCTTCAACCATCTTCGAGCAATAATTGTCAGTGAGGATACCTTGATCCTTATAGCGATAAAAAAAGATTAGGTACTGTCATAATATTTGAATTAAGAATTAATATTCTTTCTAATTTTTTGCTTTGACCTCTTTTTTAACCAATGTTTCCATCGTGATTTAATCTTTTTGACTTTAGCGGCCTTTCGAAACTTAAGGTCAAGACAGAGTTACCTAAGTAGTAAGTAAATAATTTGTAAGGCCACGTGAAAAGTTTGAAGCGTTATAAAGCATTGTAGAAATTAAAAATAAATGAACAATCATTGAATTAATTTATACTTCCCAATTGACACGCTAAGTAAAATATTTCGTTAATTCAGTATTTAAAAAATCATAAGGAACTTTGTTCTTCACAGATTTTTACATAAATTACTATTCGATGGAATTCGACCATGAAACTCTATCATCTTAATGTCAGTGTCTATAAACATAAGATTATTTATTATTAGATGCCAGAGAATGTATAATATTAAAATTAAATAAATAAATAAAATAAATATTCTACAACATTTTACACAACGCTATCTAGACCCATGGTAAGCATAGCTTAACTAGCTTGTGTTATGGAATCTAGAATGCGGATAAACATACTTAGATCCTTTTTTTTGTAAATACATACATATCACACATAGAAACATCCAGACCAATGCAAATATACATATTCATGCATACAAATATTTGCACTGAGCGGGAATCGAACCAGCGCCCCCTGCTTAGCAGTCGAATGATCTACCGCTACGCCACAGAGGGGTTCAATTTAACGTAGATATTATCACTACTCCATAAAATTATGGCATTTGATGAGTTTTATTGTCCAAGCATTGGAGACCCTCATGACTGATTTCATCCTTGATAAAGTTAAATAGGCTAGAAAATACCGCTAGAGATTCTACTCCACTACTGTACAGGTGTTAGGTAGTTTTTACCCTATTTAATTATGTTTATCCGCAAATTATTAGTTCATGAACTAAATTGTTCTACATTAAAACGTATACCTATTCATTACATAGGTACCTACAAGAATGTATTACATAATGAACAACAAATTTACCTGCTCAAACCAATACTCAATACCTACAACATTCATTCATATTTGTCTAGAAGTTTTCCCGAAATGAATCATGCTGGACAGATTATGTTCTAAGAAGAAGTCTTGTTTATTTATTTATGTGAATATCCTGGTCCTCTAACGTAATAGGGGGCCCTATGACTGTGTAGTTATAGGATAAAACACTAGGTATATTTCATGAGAATGCTAGAACTCTATAGTGTCACGAGGTGGTACGGTACAGTCATGATTTTCCGAGCATGAATTGGCCGAGGTATCACTTTTTGTTTTATTCTGTTAAGCAGAGTGGGCTTTCCCAATCCAGGTAACGCAGTTTATTCCGCTCTGTTCTACCTATCCTATCTCCCTAATATCCTTCCCCGTAACTCTATCCTCCCTTTCCTTAGGTCTAATCTATCTCTGCACCAAATTTACTCAAAATCGGTTCCGTCGTTTACGCCTGAAAGCATAACAGACAGAGATTCGCCTTTAAAATATTAATATGAATACATAGAAACACCCAAACCAGAGTAAATAGACATATTCATGTACATTATAAACACTGAGCGGGAATCGAACTGTGCCCTCTGGACGTAAAAGATGAACGCTTTACGCCACGTGTTATCAAAGCTTTGTATTATTAGTTCTCCCTAATATCCTTTTCAACTCATCAGTATCAAAGTAATCGGGATATTTACCATGTTGTACTGTTTTGAGTGTCCGATATTTCGGCGCTGTTGCAAGTACCACGATCACTGATGTGATTGACCATTATAGTTAAATATCCATTTCAACTTTCTACATCAGATAGTTTGTGGTAATTTCCGTGTCTTCCTTATGTGTAGCAATGAAAATGTACATAAATCGAGTTAGATCTATGAACACAAGTCATAAGTGACTTGCGACTGTGGAGGCTCTTTCCAGTCCATGTTGCTTTTGCTCTCCTGCCCACTGTGCCCTTCCACCTGTTCCCTCAAAGATATGTGTTGGGCAACGGATAAAATATTGGCTATGGCCCAGTTCTGGAATAATGTCAGTCATTGACTCGAAGAAGAAGTAACAATGAACAGCATTCCAATGTAACGACAAAAATCACGGAGAATAACTAACTATAATTAAATTAAAATACAGACACACAAACAGTAATCTAGAGTACTACAAACGTTGTTTGTCACAGTCATATAATAAGGCAACTTAGTATTTCATAATGAATTTGTGGAGTGTTCTTTATATAATGTGCATTGGACTTATCTAAATTAAAATATCAAAACAAAACAGAATATACAAACCTGCAGCTGCAGGTTACACACGTCCATAGGCCACGGTAACCACTCTCCATCAGGTGGGCCGTGTGCTTGTCTGCCACCTAATTGGTATAAAAAAAAGGGTTCAGGCATCGAAGAATTCCTCTCCATCGATGTCAACCGGGAGGGTGGCCAGAAGGCTGGCGGCATTGCCACGTCCTTTGTGCATTAATTAGGTTTTTGTGAATAATTAATTTTATTAATAATTCACAAAAACCTAATTAATACGTTTCCCGTTTCCCACCTAGAGTAGCCTAGTTATTAAACATATTAAAATGTTTCTCGTAACCTTGTCTCGTCTACAGTTTACATTACTTAATATTACGGCACAGTCTATTTTATATTCAAAACTAACAGCGCAATCATATGCTAATAATTAAGCTATTTCAACAGACATCCCGATATTAAGCACAAACAAGTCATTTTTCTCTTGAATTCACTAAGTAAGGTCAAATTAATTTTAGGAAATTACAAAAGTGTAAACTGTGCTGCGCGGTTTCATAGGTTCATTGACCTTGTACTACTATGGCTACTGACTAGACTACTCGATGCTCGTTTCGCTAAAGACTTTTTTCTTTTTGTTCTATTCCTGGTTTTACTGTATAATATGTGCGATAAACTATCACAATATCCAAATTAGGAAAGGAACAAAATAATTTAATTTTATTTAAATGTCATATTTTCAAACGTAAACTAGTTACTCGATATTTGGTATACTTTAAGATACATTATAAAAAATATTACGAATTAGTTTTACATTTTTAGCTACAATACACGTAATAGTCAACAACATAAGTTGCAGAATACCAAATATTTAATAGCAATTTTGTAACTGGTGTAAGTTTTAGTAATCCTCACAGGACAAAGTTACACTGTTACATGTTTTTTTTTAATTATTTTATGGAAGCTTATTGAGCTAATGCTAACGTGATAACTTTTTGGAATGAGTTAAGCTACTTTTGTTGACACTTCTACATTGACAAATCTATGTTTCCAATCGTTAAGATCACCATTTTACCCCTATTATTACGTGATGTTACATAGACGTATCTTCTCTACATAACAAATATATGCTAAGTATGACCTCAATCGTTCAAGTGATTCAAAAGTTGACCAATTTAAGTCGAGTTACACAAAGCTTATTTAACTTTAGAAAATATAACTCGTCTAATATCGAGCTGTAGACATGCTATGTGGGATAGAATAGAACTAACCCGATACTAGCTGATGGCTCTAAGTCTCTAGCACAGTGGTGGGCAAACTGTTTTAATGGAAATCGATCATAATATAGAAAAAAATGAATCGGTTCAGGTGGAATTCGAATCCGCGATGTTTCCCTTACAGGGGGAACGCTCTGACCACTAAGCCACAGAACCGTTCACACTATAAGGGTTCGAATCCCGCCTGAACCAATTTTTTTTTTTTTATATCTTATTAAATTTGAATAGTTAGTATACTAAATGTCATACAAAAGTGTAAGAAATTTTAGAAGAGGGTCAGAATTATATTCTGGGATAGAATACATAGCGGGGGTTAAGAATTTGTTGTAGTGATCCAGCAAATTAATCTTTGCCCCTTCTGTACGCAATACAATCATGAACTAAGCGGCTAGTATACTATTCATGTCCAAGGACCATGTCGGCGGGCCAGATTTAATGCGGTACTATGGCCATCACTGCTCTAGCCGATCTTCCAGGAAGATCACTTTCGTTGTTCGTTCGACAATCCCCACGTACCTATACCCGCCGCCAGTCGGCAGACAAACTGTGTAAAATTTAAGACTGGATTTTAAGATAGCCAAGCATTTCCATGGCATTCCAGTTCTTGAGTCTAGAAATGGGTAGGCAGATACCTAGTACTCTATTTGCTATGACAGGTACTTTGGTCAAATAAAAAAGTATGTTCGTTACATACGGAAGTGAAATCAGATAAATACCTCCATAAACAATAAATGCTCTAACTTTTTACAAAACAAATCACATCATTAGTTCTCACGTAATGGCTTTCCAACCGCCTTTACTTTTTGTCACACTGTTACGTTCTTTTCTTCACTCGAAGACATCATCAAACAACCGCAAGACGTCAAATCAGTTATAATGATTCATTCATAATGACTTACTAAATAGAACCTTATGTCATACAAAATACCGTAGCGAATGCCATGCAGTGGGTACCTCACCTCGAATGAATAATTACGCGAAATATGCTTTTGCGTAACTTAAAGTTAGGTAGCTCAAATGAATGTTCTTGCATTCGACTTTCGTAAACGAAGATATCGTGTAAAAATTGTGAAACTTACCCGAGGCCACACTGGCTTATAACATTACGGGTCTATTGTTACACGGATTAATTTCAAGTGATTAATTAATTCCTCATACAATCACTTTTCTTAACGAAATCGTTTGTAGCTTACAGGTGTAATACGGACGTTTATGATAGTTCTTAGTTCTTACAAAGCAAAGTTCGTTAGACTGTGATAAAGCGTTATCTAGACCCATATAGGTACTTAGTTGAACTTAGTTTGTAACATGGGTAGAATGCTGATAAATATACGTAAGTACATAGATATTTTCCACATAAACTCAAGTATATTGACTACTGGCAGTTACCTGTAGCTCCATCCCTCCCTTTCCTTAGGTCTAATCTATATCTGCACCAAGTTTACTCAAAATCGGTTCAGTCGTTTAGGCCTGAAAGCATAACAGACAGAGATTCGCCTTTAAAATATTAGTATGAATACATAGAAACATCCATACCAGACTAAGTAGACATATTCATATACATTATAAACACTGAGCGGGAATCGAACTGGGTACAATTCGATTCTGGACGTAAAAGGTGAACGCTTTACGCCACGTGTTATCGATGCTTTGGTATATTAAATGACCGTAAACATTGCATTAATTTTATTTATTTATTTAATAATAAAATTACAAATCACGCACTAGAGAACAAAATACAAAAAGATTCGCTTGTGCTTAATCCTTTCACGTTACCTGCATATTTTTACACTAATTGGGTATTTATTTTGAAACATATATTTAGCTAAATATTCTACAGGCTACCGTACAAAGTCGCAATATCTAATATTAGTCGGTTATTTTGGATAAGTGAAATCTTTTACGCAGTTAGCCAACATGGCCACATACGAACGAAACGTACCTACATCCTATACAAGAACATAGATTATTTTTTGCGTGTCTATAAGTAAGTAGGTACAGTTATAAGAGTTGTAATTACAAATAATAGAAACATAATTGTTTATGCGTTATCTACAATTAAAATTTGTGTGCAATCATAAAACTACCAACCAATTTAACTGTAGATGGTAGGTAATTACTGAATTTTATTAACCAGTGAGTGGCAAGGACTTAAGTAGTACTACTGGGTTAAACCTTGGTTAATTCAACCAATTCCCTTTAGTTCGTAAGGCAGTCATCACCATTATCATCAAAACGTAAGCAGCATGAGTGTTGATGACGCTTTGACTGCGCAGGTAGTGTAAACCATCAGGGAAATAATGTAATAGCTATGCATTATAATAAATAGCTAACCTACTGAAATGTGTACCTATTTAGATTCGGTTATCTGTGGATAATATACCTACTACGATCGGTACTACCTATTCCTTCGACAACGTATTGGCGTGAGCATATAATAAAATAAAATTATAGGCAAATGAAAGTTTCAGATAAAATTTCGCTTACTTTTTGTACTTTAATTTTTATCGTCGTTTTGTTTCAAATTATTAAACACAATTGTTACCTAATTATCTACTGCCTACTGTAGTAAGATACTAATGCATGTAATCTAATCCAAATTGATCCCGGAAAACTTTGTCAATCCTACCACAAAGAATGCGTTCTTATATGCGGAAGACATGCACACATGTGTAACAATTCCAGTCATTCATCGTCGGCGCAAGCGCACATTTGAAGGATCGATTTAGAACACCTCACATGCCCGCCATCGTGCGTAATAATAATGATTTACAAAGTATTATCCGACATCAGGACAACATGTTGGCCTTAGCTAACCAATTTATTCCTTATACAGAAATACGGACTGGCAGAGAGGTCACTGCTCGTTACATACACTTCCTAGAATGATACATAGGTAAGGTATCTTCGTGATTCATACGTCATTACGACAGCAGATTATTTTTTTCCAATGTAGGCTCCTACCTATTATTTTAATGAAGTAAAGAATACCTATACATACTTATAAGGTAAAAGTACTGGTCATACTTCTGAGAAAATGCAAGTTTATAGGTATTTTAAGAAAAAGAACATGTTGGATTGAGAACCTCCTCGCTTTTTGAAATATTTTCCTGCATACGTAATAGGTAGATACTGTTAACTCAATGTAAATCGTTATATTGCCGTGGCTGTATGAAATATAAGTATATTATTATACAAATTCGTACAGCCACGCATCTATCCCAATGGGGTAGGTAGAAACACCTTGTTCTTAAGCTTCATCAAAGCTTCTATTAGGTGTAATTTTTTAACAACTTAATCTACACATATAACAGAATGTTACCTAATAAACAAATAGTGAACCACCATTGCGTAATGCGTCTATTCGCTTATACGGATAACTTATGCGTATATGTGTATCATGCCGGTTATGCGGCATAACCGGCATGATCATGTACCTTTGAGTCCTATGACAACACACATTCACACAATAAGCAGTGCGTTCATTGATTTATGAAATATGGTCTGATCCTAATATCTCACTCACTGGCTATCTTAGAAAGAGAATAGTACAGGCAGGCATCCGTCTCTCGCCCAATCTACGGAGATAAGTAAGTACATCGCGCTACAGCCCCGGGCTGCAAGCGCAGTCAGGGTTAGCGCGCGTTTGCAAATATACGCGTGAAGCGACTTGAGTAAACAATATTGTTGTCGGTCTTGTGAGATCAGTAGGTAACAGTGTTTATGAGTATACACGTGCACTTGACATCTTCACATTATAAAATAATCGTTGTATCAATAATGAGATTGTGGGAACTAAAAATTGTGCTGTTATTGTTCTGGCTACTTAGTTTATTTAATTTTATTACATACATACATATATACATTACATATACTTGTAAATACAGTTAACGCCAAATGTCAGTGAACGTGTACAAGCTTTCACAATTCGAATACTTGCTTGTCAAAGTGGTTATACGCCACCGCTGATCACATAACATGGTGATTGGTGATCATCGTAACATTATAAATGTCGGTTGTCATCATCATCATCATCATTATCGTGAAATCGTATTTTCCTGATTGTATCCGAACCCGGTGTGAACTCGGAGCGGATTCTGGTATTAAGGGAGTTTTGAAAAGATATGTAATCCGCCATTTTGTGGCGGCGGTCACTTTGGACCAATTATCATTCAAAATAGTTAAGAACACTCCCGGCTGATTCACCTTTCAAACAAGAAAAACTAAATCAAATCGGTTTATCCGTTCGCGAGCTACGATACCACAGACGGACAGACAAGATCACTTCAAGACAAACTTCTAACAGCCCGTCGTTCTTACGTCGCGTCGTGGGTTAAAATTAAATGAAAACACTAAACGTTTAGTTGGATGGTCTTATTTTTATTTTCTGACAAAGTGATAACCCTAACACTCCGAGTTGACGGCGTTGTAAGCTTGGATTAAGGGCGCTACCTATGCGTAGATTTTTAAAACGCCGGCTTTTCTCAACATCAAAGACGTGCAACTTCTGTACCTAGTACTATAATCTAATCGGATCTATTCTGTGGTATAGGCATGAGTTCGAAAAGGGATTAGGGAAATGTAATATGTTACTAGACGTTTTTCGTTTTTGACGTATACGTTAGCTTAAAACCATTTTTGAACTAATCTTCCTAACGTCAATCCTGATCAAAACAAACAAATGTCAAATGCCTATCATTGCCAAGTTGTATTGTAGCGAAATCTTTTTGTTACAATAAGATAATTGATATAAAAAGTATACATAGACATAACAGTTAGTAATAAATCGGTCTGTAAAACGCCTGTTACTAGTCTGATGGTTTCTTACAACGCGGCGCGGAGTTAATTTGATGATCGTTCCAGTGCGAACTTGAGTAGTTTTTGAATTTAAAAATAACTTTACGAACACGCACTTATTCTCGTGTTTCCGTTCCTAGTTAGTTACAGTTAGCAGTGATAGCTAAACTAGTTCAGCGTACATTACTTTACGATGGCTTTAGCCGTGACCCGAGTGGTATTAAAGTGCGAGGATGCTCAAAAAACTCAAATATTAGGTATGATGAGTAATATGTGATAACTTTTGTATTGAGGATTCCTTAAAAAATAGTATTACCTGTTTGTAATCGGTGACGTAACTTCTAATGATTTGTGCACTAATAAATATGATGCAATATTTTACAAATGCTTTAACAATTTTGCAGACCAATTATTATTGCTTCCAACAAAATCTCAATTGCAATAGATTTTTTTATGCCATCTCGTTCATATTAGCTCAGTTATATTTTTAAATACCAACCTAGTCTGTTTAATACCCTGTTTGCTTTCACTCTCACTCATTTCTAATCATCAAACACTATAGTTTTGACCTTTATGTAAACCTTTGATTATTTCATTATCAAAAGTGAGTTTTCTTAACTACATGGGTATATGAAAGGCAATTTTGATAAATAGCCCAAAGAAAAAAAAACCAGTCAAGTCCGAGTCGGACTCGTACCCCAAGGGTTTTGTACCAAATTGTATTCAGAGACGAAGTTATGCTACATAAACTGTAATATATTTTGATTGCTTACTTGATACCTCTATGCATTCCTGAGAAAAAGGTCTTGACAAACAGACAGACAGAAGGACAACAAAGTGATCTTGTAAGGGTTCCAATTTTTTCCTCTTGAGGTATGGAACCGTAAAAAAACTAGCATATGAACTAGCCTTGAGTCTTAAAGATGTTGACAGGACTCTGTGTCCTATAATTGTAACCATAAGAGATTTGATCTTGATTACACCTATTAATTATGAATAATTTCTCTTTCCAGATTTATCAGAATGCCAACTAATGCAAGTACCTGATGCTGTATACCATTTAATGCGGCACACAGAGCTCAAGAGCTGCGATCTCAGTGGCAATGTTATCACCAAGATACCTCCTAAATTTGCAGTCAAATTTAGTTTAATTACAGGTATGGTATCATTTCTTACTCATATATTTGCATAGCATGTTCAATTTGCAAGTAGGCCTCATCCATGTACCAATCCCAGATGCATCTAGGAGCCCAGGCAAACCAAATTATAGAGAGTAGGATGGTTTCACTACTTTATCTTAGGTTTTATGAGTGACTGCTGTCTGACCTACCAATTCAAAGAGAAAAGCCTATATGTGTGTCCCATCAGTGTCAACAAGCAGGTGTGCCATCTTGCAGATGTTGGCATTGTTGAAAATTTAAAATATATTAAACTCATCTATTTTTTATTGGTATTTAAACTATTTATTTAAACTATTTTAACTACTAGTCATTAACATTAGTATTAAAGTTATCGGGATATTTAGCATGTTGTATTGTGCTGAGATTCTGATATTTCGGCGATAGGGTCACCACCGGTCAATCATAGTATTAAAAATGTTGTTGGGGCTGTCGCGCACCCTGCGCATCTTTTACGCATGATGGCGTGAAACCCATCCACTGCCACCTCGATAAACAAGCCTGATGCGCTGCAGTAGCGTGGCAGCGCCACCGACATCCTGCACACATCATTGTACTACATGTGCAAAGCGCTGTATGACTTCTGCTTATAGTTAACCCATAGATCTTCTTTTGTAAAGTTTGATTTACGGTAAATATAACAAAATCCTAAAGGTTTACTTTGTTAATCTTAAAAGTTTATTGCATGAAAGTTTTACTTCAATGCTCTAAATTTTTTTATCACTGAATATAAAACGTTCTATCTTTTAAACAAACAACTGTGTTTCTAAACAGCAGTTTTTATAATATAGTGTTAATTTTTTTCAGATTTAAATCTGTCAAACAACCAAATGGCGAAGCTGCCTGATGAACTGTGCACATTGGCGTGCCTGGAGCGGCTGGACATCTCACACAACTCATTTGTTGCACTACCACACATCACATTTCAGTGTCCTAGCCTTCACACATTGTTGGCACACCACAATCAGATCATTGGTACTATATATTACTATTATTAAATAATGATAAGTTAAATAGATGGTCTAGAAAAAACATACTAAGTGAAAAAAAATCCACTTAGCATTTTCATTTTCTTAGCCATCAGCATTGGGTTCTCTGGTGGTTCAGCAGTGAATTGATGCATCTAATGTGTTTACCCACTTTAATAAATTATTGTTGTCCTGTATAATATTGAAAAGTATGATGGGGTTGGCAAATCCTTTATGGATAAAAACCCCCAATTAAAATTAAGATTAAAAAAAAAGCATTGGGTTCATAATTGAATGTGTAAAATGTTTCACTTACTATGTTTGTCTTCTACATCATCAATATGTTAAGTTTTATAATGCTCACGACTCGCATCTACTGTTGTACCCGACACCGTCAATGGTACTTAATATGCAGAGCACATAATACCTATTTATTATTAACTTTTATTCTTATGCAAACGATCACACTACCATGGACGCTCAGGTCCACGGAAAGCACAGAAGTACAAGTTGGACACTGGACTCTGGGGTCAGAGCCTCATATGCGATCAGGACTAGCGCAGTTGTTAATGATTCTTACGTCAGAATTTTATACAAATATTATACAAAGTAATGCAGTCTCGCCTTTTTTCCATTGAAATAGACAGATACAACATCTTTCCCCTTGATAGGATCCTGGCATACGCCTTTCGAATTTCTTAGTGGATGATGAAAACAAAGTGCTATTCATCACTCGCTGGTTGCGTGAAATCTTTAATTACATTATCAATTATCACTATCACACATTGAAATAAAACTATTTTTTACTGATTCTGCTATTGATTTGGTGTTATTTTATTATTAACACTAAGTAGTCCCGACATTTCACTTCCCTTGACCACTGATGAAAAAAGCACCGTTTAGGATAGTTTTACTTTCAATCTACATTTTTATAACTAATACAAAAACTAAAAGTTCAAATATATTTTACAGAGATTGATGTGGACAGATTGGCTCGGTCGCGCGCCCTCGAATACGTAGATCTCAGTGACAACCCTATTCCTCCCCGGATGTACGATGAGCTGAAGCAGGTCTCACGCCCTTCAATCAACGTCTCCGAGAGACAAAAAGAAGACTGGGAAGAGGACCTTATACTATAACAGAGTGCATTATATTATGGACTTGTGCATTCAGGGCCAGGAACCCACACGAAGCAGATGGTGGACTGCTAGAAAACATCACGAATTGTATACCAGGAATGGCGGCTATTTAGGTGAAATATTATATTTAGAACATATTTAACTTTCTAAGTTTATCAAGATAAGTGATATCCATATGGAAAAGATTCGCCTGTCGAACATCACTCGCCGAGGTTGACAATAAAATCGTGATAAAGAGTGACCCCTTGTCACTTCTCTCAGAACAACTTCCAACATAATGTATCTAGTAAGACAGTGGGTTCGTGCAATATTTACGTGAAAGGATAAAATGGCCCTAATTAAACTGTGATCTTCTCTGAAAAGAGGACAATATGATTTGATAGTGTACACTATATTTTTAATAGTTATAAATGAAGTCATCAATTGAGATTTGCGAGAAATTAAATATTTTAATATCTGTGGACGTGCTCAAAAACTATTATACATAATAGTCTAAATGTGATTTGGTTTGTGATGTCCTTGAAGCTATATGGGCTTCAATGAAAGTAAAGGAAAATAACGATTTTATACGGCGTTTTTTGTATTTTTGATACGCAAGGTGATTGGATAGTATTATGTTGATATATCTCACTGTATTGAATACTAGTCCAGCATTAGATAAGCTTTTAAATTCCACCAGGAATTGAATTATGTTGTAAGTAATTGATAAGTACACGACAAATTTATAATTTACAATGGTATTGGAGACTACTCTTTTTACACGACTGCCCAAAAAAAGGAATGTTTTCAGGGCGACTGTACCTATATAATATAAGTTCTGTATTCCACTATAACTTTAAAATGCCTGAACAGATTTGAATGTGATTATAGGGTTCATGAAAATCTTTCCATGATCCCGAATGAAATGACCTGGTTTTTTTGGCAGGGCAGTTGTGTTTTGTAATTTTGTTTAATTTCATTGTTACTAATAAAATCGCTTACATTAAAAAAATACTTAATTTTTTAGCTTGTACATAAACTTAAAATTATGTACCTAAGTACTTACATTATTATATACAGAAATATTTATCCAAAGATTTAGTGACTGAAAAAATTGTAATCAATTATGTACTTTAAGTAAAAGAAACAAAATTGAAAATACAACAATAAAGTCTTTGTGAAGTGTTTTTTTTTACGAAATACAGTCATAGATATATAATTAAACGCATTTATTAAATGCAAATATTAAAGCGTTTTCTTTTATCACACACATTTTATATTCGAGAAAACATACGTCTGTAACATGGGTATTTAAACTATCATGGTTAATCAAATTAGTATTAAAGTTATCGGAATATTTACCACATTGTGTTGTTCTGAGTTTCCGATATTACGGCGCTGTTGCAAGCACCATGATCACGGAGGAACTGGAGTATTGGCGGTGAACAGTGAAAATGTTTTTTAGGAGTAAATATATCGATCTACCCTCTTTTGAGTTCTTTTACTACGCGTATCTGGACTAGCACTATTTTCACTCTCACTACAAACTCGAACCCGATCTCGATCACGTTCGCGACACACGATGCTTACTGTATCGCTTACTGTATCCACTCGCGATTTTGACATCTGAGGGTTATGTAACTCGCTCCAGTGGTCAGTACCGGACTCCAATAAAATTAAATGTTGAGTAACCGCAGATTTATGCGGTTCGTTGTTTTTTACTGCCGTGATGTGTTCCTTGATTCGACATGTTGTTATTTCAGTTTGTCCTGTATAAGAACTGCCACAGTTACAGTTAATCTTGTACACTCTCTACTACGTCCAGTAGAGAGCCATCTTTGGGTGACAGCTTTTTAATAGGAGTGAAGATGGTTTTGACAGAAACCTTCAGGAAGTTAGCGACCTTATCTGTCACTCCTTTGATGTAGGATAAAAAGGCTGGCTGTCGTTCCACCTTGCAGGTCCAGGGTTCATTTGTGATGATTAATATCATGAAGAACAATACAACATGGTAAATATCCTGATAATGTTAGCCTTAGGAGGGATTTTGCCTCACTGTGTGTGTTCTACCGCCTATACAATGGTTTGTGCTCAGATGAATTGTTTGACATGATGCCCGTAGCTACATTCTATCATCGCACCTCTCGCCATAGGCAGGGAATTCATCCCCACACATTGCGACCTGAGACGGTACGCACTGTGCGGTATGAAAGAAACTTCATCCCACGCACACTCAAGCTGTGGAATGACCTCCCTGCTGCGGTTTTCCCAAGCGCCTACAATATGGGGTTCTTCAAGAGGGGCATCAGATGTTTTCTTCATGGTCGGCAGCACGAGTGTGACACCCCTGGTGTTGCATACGTCCATAGGCCACGGTAACCGCTTCCCATCAGGTGGGCCGTGTGCTTGTCTGCCAACTTAGTGGTATAAAAAAAAAACTAATATGTCTGTAATTTCCCGAAGGCGGACTGGCGTATATTGTATACACACCTCACATATTCCACTTCCCACCAGGTGGGCAGTGTCTCCCACTAAAATTGTATAAAAAAAATAAAAAACAGCATCGACGCAAAGTTGCAATCCAGCGTGCATGGGAATAAGATACATGACTTAATTCCTCCAAGCAATGATAAATTAAAATGAGGAGGGACTTTAAAATATATATATTAATTTGGCTGAGTGATTAAAGGAGTTGAGTTGACCTTACATATTTGAGGTCCCGTGTTCGAAGTCTGACCATTACACCACCACTTCCTGCTTATGAACAATTTATGTTAGCTAGAGGGATTAGGGGGCATGCCATTATACCATTAATAAAATTTTCTTATTAAATTTATTATAAACCATAAAGAACGCTTGGAATGATTAAATACTTATTGTACAACCTTTTAGGCCCTCAATACCCAGGCCTGGCTGTAAACTTTATGAAGAAATTTAATGTCAATTACATAACATTTTTACGTTACCGAAAACTGGTGGAAATTGACATCAGTTTTCGGTTTTCATACCTTTAGAAAATAAATTTACACGCGTAGGTAATTATCCTGATAACATGGCGGGTCATGGAGTAGATGATGACCCTTCTCTAAAAGGTCTTAGTCGCTATTTTAATAGCCAAACAAATAGAGGAAGAGCCAACGTAAGTACCAGAAACCTGAAATCATATCTACATATAATATATCATATTCTTTCTAACTTTTTCTAATAGAACATATCAAGTGCTAATTATCTAGAGATGTCTACATACATAATATTTAAGTATACGTATAATATTCAGCAATAATAGGAGATTTTGTCTTGTAACCACAAGTAATACCTACTTGGCACCTTTCCCATTCTTCATCATGGACATCATTATTATCATCAACCATGGATTCAACTACTCTTTAAAGTTGGCCGCCACGGGTGTGGTAAGCGCCGTGTCCCCTTTCCCGATCTTACCCCAAACAGAAAGGAATGATACCTGCTGAGGTGACAGTTGACTTGCGATCACTACGACGAACTTTTACCCCCAGCCGTGCGCTAGGAAAATCTCCACTTGGCAAACCTCCCTTACGTGAGAGAGGCGCTCGTCTGCCGTCTCTGTTATCAGTACTTGGTAAACAATTTTCTTTATTTAAATTACAGACAGCAAAAGTGACGATGGGTCTAATAGCAGTATATTATATTTACCGCAGATTCTTAAAAAGAAAATAATGAATTCTTCAGATGATTTTGTAATGTTAAGTAGTAAGTATATAAGTTTATGTCACCTACATATATTAATTTCAACATTTTTCATATTTTCTGCCTTAAGTGTGTGAATCAAATAAGCCTTTCTTTTCCTTTCGTACGTCAACGAAAAAAGTTGGTCGTCAAATATAAATATAAATATTCCACGACATTCTACACAACGCTATCTAGACCCATGGTAAGCTTAGCTTAACTAGCTTGTGTTATGGGATCTAGAATGCGGATAAACATAGGTACTTAGATACTTTTTTTTTGTAAATACATACATATTATACATAGAAACACCCAGACCAATGCAAATATACATATTCATGCATACAAATATTTGCACTGAGCGGGAATCGAACCCGCGCCCCCTGCATAGCAGTCGAATGCTCTACCGCTACGCCACGGAAGGCTTAAGAAATCTGGATACACCCATAGGGTTGAGTGTTCAGTGGTAGTCACCCCCGGAAATGTCAATACACCTTCCAATCAAAAACGAAAAGTGGATACTAAACTCCACAGCGTACGCAACTAGCAAATCGTTATGAGGATGACGATAGTCTGTGACTTCATGTATTATCTCTGAGCTGAGCGCAGAGGTCGTCCCTTAACCCTTATTCTTTACTGCTAGCTACTTGTATTTACTAAACGTTGTATGGACCTTGAACAAGCATATACGCAGTTTAGTTTTAACGCATTATACTTCTTTGTCTCTTTCAGTCTAATTCAAAATGTAATGTGCTGTCCCGCTGTCACAGTCGTCACAGGCTTATGCTTTAAAACGGAAATTCCATGTTGTAGGTACACGGTTTTGTCAAATTGCACCACTTTGCCTGCGTTATTACATAAGTCAGAATAAGGCTAAAATATATAATTTATCAGGTAATATTCTTATTTTTATATCAGCACCTCAATATTTGTAATTGTGATACAATTGTTTAGGTGAAAACAGTATTGATGTATCCATTTAAAATGTTTACCAGTTTTGTGCTTTGATTGTAGAATGGCCGGTGATAGCTCTGTCGATGAATCCCAGCTGAAGGGCTTGTCCAAATATTTTAACAGCCATACAAACAGGGGTAGAGCCAACGTAAGTATTTAACATTTAAATTCAACCTAAAAGAATACAAAAACTAAGGCAAAAGAGGTTATGTGAGTGGAACTGGTAAGACTTGTTTCCCTATGAACTTACTCCAGCCAGCAGGGTTATCGATCCATCGCAAAATCTGTATCATTTTGTATCTGCTGCATATTACATTTTTACTTTTATGCAGTGAAATCGCTCCTAATAGAAAGAGATTACTAAAAATTAGTGCCTATTTACCTATGTAAGTTTTTTCTCAATTTAAATGAATATAAGATATTGAGCCAAAAGTAGGTAGTAATAAACACTGGTAGTATAATTTTTTTTTAAATCCTTTTATTAGGCCAGGTTTAAATCTGGCCATAAATAAACTTTTGATAAAATATTAGACAGTAAAGATGCTGCTTCACTTAATTCTATAGTTCACTAATCTATTTTCAAACCAGTGATGGTTAATCCTTTATTAGCAAATGATGGTTGTGTATGAGGCTAAGATATAATTGAAAATTATTCAATAATCTTTCGAGGCTAGAATTTACATGCCCCTGGTCATATTCTGATAACTATTTCAGATAGTAATTACGATTTAACTAAGTTTAAAATTTTCATAAGTGCACAAATTATGAGCAGCTTAGTTTCCAAGATTGATTGTGAGAAAGAAAGTTTTGTATGCCCACACTAAGGTTTTAAAGAAAAATTCCTGTACAAATTTTAGTCAGCAAATGTATAGAACTTACGCTTAAAAACAAACAGAAACAGAACTGGACCTTGATTCTACTAATTGGGTATTTGACCAACTAGTTAAATTAGTTACACAAAACGATAAGAGTCTACGCAATTTTTACCAATCTTGTACCATTCTTAATTTAATAAGCTCCGTTAAATAATGTATTTTAACTAGAGGAAAATATCTGATTGTCAACCACAGTTGTACTACAGATGTAATAATGCCATTTAGCTTTAGACACCTCTAATGCCTCTAAAGTCTAAAATGGCTTCTTGTAGAGTGAATGAAAACATATAATGAACTCTATTTCATTTAATTTTGGACTTTTAAGTTAATATTAATAAAGTCTGAAATGGCATTTTTTGTATATGTGGTATGACAGTGGTTGTCAATTAACAGAATCAGGGTTCAAGTCTGCTACACTTTAAGGTAGACTTGTAAGAACTTCACCACAATTTAATCTTAATTGCCATTGAAGAACCTTATGAGCCAGTAATAGGGTATGCTTTTGTTAATCCTGCTAATATTGTCCTGAAGGGAATATTGAAAGGGATTCGTATCAGAATAAACGGGATATTTACCATGTTTCATTATTTTGAGTTTCCGATATTTCGGCGCTGATCTGATCTGTGTTGCAACAGTGCCGAAATATCGGAAACTCAAAATAATGAAACATGGTAAATATCCCGTTTATTCTGATACTGATGTCAGTGACCATGATAGTTTAAATACCTATATTGAAAGGGATTACTTACAAGACATGTTTTGTTACAGACGGCCAAAGCAACATATGCAGTTATGGGTGTTGTGATTCTATATTTCACACTTAAACCCAAGTCGAAGAAGTAACCTTTCCATGTAAAATATATTCTGTTGTTTTTGTGATTATTTTAGTATCATGTCTAATTTCAATAAGGACAGTGTCTAAGTTATTTAGTGAATAAAATCATGTAAAGAACACTTGAGTTGTTAAATTATTTTGTTAAACCCATTGACTTGTCACTATAGCACGACATTAGCAGTATTCTGGACTGACTTGAGCACTGTATCGCTCCCGTGGTGAAAAAGACAAAGAAAGACCATGAGACGAGAGCAAGCGTGATACCGCTGCGCGATGCGGCTGAAAACTATATAATAAGATAGACTTAACTTTTTTGTTTAGAGACATTTCTAAACGTTTAATTGACGCGTGACCAGAGGGCTGGTTTTATCCTTGCGCAAGGGATTGGTATTGCCATTCAACGCGGCAATCCCGCCAGCCTTCTGGCCACCCTCCCGGTTGACATCGATGGGGAGGAATTCTTTGATACCTGAACCTACAGGATTGTATAGGTATATTCTGTACTGTTTTTATATTTTAATTTAGAATTATAATATCTGTGATAATAGATATTTGGCGGCAATAGCACTACCTTTGATGAAATAATAATTTGTTACGATGTAAACCATATTAAGTATTGCAGTAAGCAACATAGTGCATAACGCTTCGGCATCCCTTGGAATGCTTCCACTTTGAGTACCATCTTAAGGGACCACCACGCCAAAACAGCGCGAACACCTCAACCCTGTGTTTATCTTCATTAGTTCAGCCGCAAAGTTTTTACTAAGTTAGGCACAACACAGTACAGAAAATAAAACTACAATGAAATATTGAATGTATATATTTGTATTAAATTAATAATGCTGCACAGGATAGATCACAAAGAAAGTTTACAGTTTCAGATCTCAAGAGTAAAAACAGTTCTTAACTTATCTAATTACTCTTTGGTGATAAAGAAATAACTGTCTACATTGACATAATACAAAGTTTTGTACCAAGAAAACTTATTTATACTTATTAAACTTACCCCAATTATTAATATCTGAAATCCTAAACCTGTTGGATTTTTTACACTTAACTTCCTAAAATGCGATTTAATGTTTATCTAAAAACATATATGAGTAATTTTAAGTGTTGTAAACATGTTTTCTTGGTCCATTTCATGACATAGGAGCAGAATATAGTAAACAAAATAAATTACAGTATCCTTTTATTCCAAAATATTAAAAATAACCATTTACAAGTAAATGTTGCGGGATAAATTACAAATTGCATAATATATTTATTAATATCGCCACCATTTGTGCATATTATATTCTTCAGTATCAAAATTTAACCCTAGTCGTGAAACGCTAGCACCAAAAGCCTACAGATTGCTAAATACTAGCAAAGCAACTATTCAGTAAACATCTATGCAAATATAATAAATAATGAGATTAGAATTTGAAATAACATAGTTTGGAATGATTTCTCCAAACTTTACTCAACAGGTGCAAATCTCATTCATGTTTTTAATTATCTTTAATGTAGTGTTCAATCACAGATCAGGTCCAAATAGTTAATAAATAATTATAAACAACCGACATGATCTGATGTAATTGACCCATATACATGATTAAGGTTGGAATTGCTTACACAATAGGGTCAACACAGACCGTGCGGCAAACTGCTCCAGCAGTTACTTACAATATCAACCTTTTGAAAATAGAATGCAGTATACTAAATGGAATAAGGTTGATTTTAATAAAATAATAATACTTAAAAATGGCTCGAGCAGTTTGCCGCTCGGTCTATCTTGACCCTCCTAGCCGAGTTCTAGTACTGATGCCACAATTAACCAAACACTGCACTAATACATGTTTAATACACATAATTCTCTATGGTCTCGTAAAACGATTTCAAAGTCTACCGAGATTGATCTGTGGTTAAATTTACATAAAACATACTTTATTATATGTAAATTTTAAATTGGCCACCCTACATAATAATAGACCCCTGATAGATTGCTAATGATTATGTCTATTTGTTTGTTTTGTTTTCTATTTTGCAGACAGTATACACGACAAAGTGTAATAAAAATGCACAATACTAATCTTATTTTTCAATAAATGATTTTCTAAAGTTAATTCGTAAATACAGAAATGTAGTAACATCGTGAGGAAAGTTGCCAGTCTACAATATATTAAGTGTTGCTATTAACATTCTATTAATGATATACCTATTTCGTTATTTACCGATATAAAGGAGAACTGAATACTTATACACGTTTATATGATTTGTTAAGCGATGGAAACATTTGTAAATAATATCATGTTAGTATCCTATGACTAGCTTCCGTAATGATTGATCAGAGAAATATACATCTTAGAATTCCTATCTAATTCAAACGTTCCATCGACTTTCAATAAGCATCACAGTCGCAAGCTTCAATCAGTCCGTATATGGATCTTAATAGAATAGTTTAAGAATATAATTATATTCTGATATTTCATTATTTCATAGAGCGTTCATAAAATTCCAGGCCGTTTAGGACGACATAGGGACTATAATAATGGAAACTATATTTCTGAGGTTCCCTATACGCGTATATTTGGAGATTATAATTGAATTTTTATACAGTTAAATCGGTCCTTGAAACGCGAAACCATCAATTTATTATTCATAATATGTAATGTACAAAACATGAACTTTTGTAACTTGTTTGCAAAATATATTTCAAACAACTTTCTGATATTACAAGTAGCATTATATAAATACGACAAAATGGAATGTGGCAACGTTGCCTATCGTTGTATACAATAATCTTCATAACATTCACTCGTTCATTACAAATTGTTCGAGGGTCAGCGTCAACCTATGCTATGGATGGAATGCTGTAATTGAAACATCGCGTCACAAGTTACGTTAGCTTATATTGCACTCACAATATAAGGAAGTCTACCAGTGAACATAGAGTATAAAAGTGTATAATATTAAAATATCATAATGGCGACGAGTAATAACATCGATTGAAGAGTATTTATAAATATCATCAACATAGACATTCGTTATATTTTCTTGCAAGAAAAACAATGATGTGTTCGAGATTCTAATGTTGCACGTATACACGTTGAAATGACGCGCCCCACACTTTCATTTCATCTTTTGTTTCATGAACATGTATGCGAACCTCGCGGTCGACTAGTCGCGTGATAAATCCGAATACGCTCTGTGTATAAACTAGCGCTGACATAATGTTATCGAACATGACATCCGCACGCTCGCGTGTTCTGGCAAATTAAAATCAGAGAATCGGAAAACAACTGTCGTCTCGTCAATAACTTGTGCACAAGCAAGTGGGGCGCGTTATTAGGGCTTAGACAAGCTCTAAAGCAGTGCTAGTGAGGTGTGAACCTCAAGATATACATAGGGGGTAGTGCTCCTATAGCCATGTGGGTGCTCTTGCCAGGGAATACAGTGGGGGTGGCGGCTGGGCGGCGGCGGGTGCGGGTGTGACTTCTGTTTCTGAGTCAGACTCTTCGGAGGAGACGCGTTCGGCCGCACTTAGAGCCACCCGGGCGTACTCGTCCGTGTCTATACTCTTGCAGAAATGTATCGCGTACCTGAATAAAAAATACAATGTAATTTAAGTTATTACTACTTCGTCTACTTTACCATTGGTTATCAAACCGGTGGAAAAGTAAGGTTAGCAAGGTTTATTTTAAACTATTGCAAATAGTTACCTAAGTTTTTCTCGTAGCACAGACTTGCACGAATATCTTGGCATCTTGAGAAGGAAGAAGCACGTATAACTCTCTGGTAAAAAGTGATCTGGCGGCTGGTACTTATCTAAAACCTAAAACATTACGTCATATTTCAACTCAAACTGAAAATATTAAAAAACATCATAAAAAATAAAGCCACGTGAATATTGTATTGTATATGATAATGTATCTATTGAATGAAATTTTAAAGCATTTCTTATGCTAACCTTCGCCGTAAGACTCAAATATGTATAGAAGAATTTGGATGGTTTCGAGCGAAGGTTCTGTGGCTTAGAGGTCAGAGCGTCCCCCTGTAAGGGAAAGATCGCGGATTCGAAGCCCGCCTGAACCGATTCAATGTATCTATTGATGTTTTTGGTTATTTTTGTTATGATAATATATAATGAAAAGATTTCATAAGAGTGGGGTATTATAAGTATTACGTGTATAGTCGTACCTGTAACACAAAGTCCCTCTGGCGGGGATCTTGCGGTGCACGCGGGAGACGGGTCCGACCCCACACAAAGCGTAGGAACAACGCGCGTTCACTCCCCGACAGCTCCTCCATCACCTCCCAGAACCATTGGACGAGAGGTGCATTCGGTTCGACACCTGGAAGACAAAACGATAGATATAATATAACCGCTCATACGTCACATAGAATACCATGTAAGCAGTTATGGCAACCAATAAACCTTATTGAAATAAAACTGGGAAGACTGGTCAACTCGTAACCGTGATTGCTGAGAATCAACGTATTCATTAAAAAAGGACTCTATATAAATCAGAATAAAAATTGTTTTAAAAAATTTCAATAAACCATTTTTGTGTTATAATACACCAACACCACTAACAAAAATTGTGATGAGTTTCCGGGAGGAGTAGAGGCACAGAGACGAGATAATACAAGTTGCTGAATATTGACACCTATGTATAGAAATAGAGTATATTTTTCTAATATAAAAAGACAGCTGCAAAAGGTAGCTCGTTATTATTGTGACAATTACTATGTCTTTTGTTTCAATCAGTAGTAGTAGAGTCTATACCTCGGGACACATATCCTGGACCTAAATCACTAGCTATACGAGGCCCTGGCGAGCGCGGATTTGAGCTCGTTCACCGCCGTAGTACCTCCTATCCTCAAAAGTCACCCAAGAAATATGTATTGCGCGTATAGAGCACATTTTAGAGCCCAAGTTATACTAGTGATGTCATCCAGTACAAAAATTGGACTTACCTTTATAAGTGGCAGAAGCTCTAAGCGTGTGTACAGGTATATCGGGCGAGCCGCACACGAGCGTCTCGATCTCGGACGCGTTGAACAACGCCAGGAGCGGCGCGGGAACCACTCGAGACATGCCGTCGCGAACCGCTCGCACTTGTTCGTCGAACTCGTGTAATCTAGGAAATTCACCATATTCACCGTTACATAATTATACAATTATCCAAAGCATCCTATCCAATCCAGGCAGAGTAGAAGCCAGAAAGATATACAAATTCGTATGTGATTCTCTGGTCTAGGAGGGTGTCTCTTACTCTCATAGATTAATATTGACTTTGTATGAGTTACGATGGGGCTGACATAGGTAATATGAACTAAAAGCCTGTTAAAAATGAAGATCTATATATATACCTAGTCTAGCCATAAATATTGCTACGAAGAAAAAACATTTTTTTTTATTGCAAATAATATTTATTACTTTTACAGTGTGTTGGTTTAATACATAAATATAAAACAATTTAAAATATAAAAAGCTTATTCGAAGTGGTCTCCATTGGCTGCAACACAGTCCTTTAAACGTTGAGGCCAGTTATCAATAGAAGCACGCACTCTTTCCATGGCAAAATTCTTCACTGCCAATCGTATGGATTGTTTTAGGGACTCTAAATTATCATGGCGTTTAGAGCAAGCCATACTCTCTAAAACTGACCATAAATCATAATACAGCGGATTAAGATCGGGACTAGACGACGGCCAGTCTTCAGCTCTGATGAAGTCCGAAACGTTCACTTCCAACCAAGACTGCGTGGACCGAGCTTTATGACCCGGCGCTGAGTCTTGTTGGAAGGACCATACTTGGGTATTGAACATTGTTGTTAAGGGGTTTAACTACCTTCTCAAGAATGGTATCTTGATACACTTGTGCCGATGTTTTGATACCTTTTTCACAAAAAATGGCTCAGTCACTCCTTCATAGCTAACACCACACCAAACCATCACTGAAGTCAGATAATGCCCACGTTGCACTCTGTTGACTAATTGGGAAGCTTCCTTAGAGCTTTGAGCATAAATACTGTCATTTTGTTTGTTAAAATGTTGCTCAATTGTAAAGATTTTCTCATCCGTAGACAAAAAAATTCTGTGACCTCCCTTTGCATACCGCTTCAGTAGTTGCTTCGATTTTACCACTCTATTCTTTTTTAATATATCAGTTAAAAAATGACCAGTGCGTCTCTTATAGGCTGCAAGTCCTAAGTCATCTTTTAAAATGCGCGACATGGTTCTGGGTGCTATCTTTATCTCCCGAGATAAAATCTTTTGCTTTCAAACAGGATTTCTTCGAATTCTTTCCCTTACTGCTTTGACCACCTTTTTCATACGAACACTACGTGGACGGCCAGATCTTTTTCTGTCACAAACAGAGGAGGTCTCATTGTACCTATTAATAGCCCGGTACACAAATATTTGACTAATACGAAGCGTATGGAGAGTTTTAAAAATTACATTAGGCTCCATACCAACTTTGTGTAATGCAATCACAGCGATTCGGTTTTCTTTATCACCCCACTCCATTTTAATATAGCAAAATATTGTACAATGTATTGGCGCCAAAATTAGAAAACACAATGAACAATCGTATAAAAATGACAGATTCCAAATTCAAATGTAATATCTTTCCTATTTTAATTGTGACAGTATTTATGGCCAGAGTAAGTATATACAATTATCACAATATTCTTCGTGCACTTATCTCTGATATAAATATCTCTGCATCACCCTAAGATTGATTGGTAGAAAATGCCTGTGGCATTAAATCCGCCTTTGTACAATCTTTGTGTATTTGTGCAAAAAGTTTAAATAAAATTGAAAATTAATAAAATAAATATACATAAGTTGCCTCTTACGGTCGTAAAAGGCGACTAATGGAAAAATATTCAGATGATTATAACCTCGAAATAAAACCAGCAAGAAACAGTTGACCAAAGCCTCCCAACATTAGGAGAGGCATATACCCAGTTGTGTACTGCAATAATAATTGATTGATTGATTAACATACTATAGGGATATGACTAAGTATCATTGCTTTTTATATTTTTATCCCAGTACAAAGAGAAAGGTAGTTTTCCTTTTCCTCAGCATTTTGGTAACTATATTTTTGGACTTATGTTATGTGAATGTAGAAATCGTCGTCTACCAAACTAAACTGAAGAAAAAGAAGCAATTCCCTCGTCGTAAAATATCTCTTTCTTTCATATTTTTAAATATCTTATATTAGATAAATACTAACATTATTAGACTAGTAGTATGGTTAATGGACTGCTAAGACGAGGTCTCGGGTTTCATCCCACGTTTTACCATGACACACATCAATGACTTTTCGATGCTTTTCGAAGTTATGTGTGTATTTATCGCAGGTTTATAAGATCCCGGTTAATGGCAATAGGCTCGCCACCTATTACATTGGGACCTAAACATAAACGAAATGTGGGTGCTACCACCTTTGCCTACCCCTTAGGGGATATAGGCGTGAGTTTATGTTATGTTATGTTTATTAGTCAGTGACTAGAAACCGCTAGATGATACTATGTGGTAATACTACCACATAGTATCATCTAGCGGTGTCTAGACACTGTCTATATTTATGTTTAAAGCACGTAATGTAGTATAATGATACCTGTAATGTAACGCCAGCTGCACATATTCATCTTTATTGTCAGGCGTCACTCGTTTGTGTCTTGTAGACAGAGGCACTTCGTGTCCCGCCGCGGACGGGATAGAGAATGGAAGCTCTAGGTTTTGAAGTTCCTACAGTAAAAGAGTTAAAAAATATTAATTAGGGCCAGATACAGATACTTCATATTATATAAAAGAAAATTAATATAAAACATAACAATGGTTAATACCTTATTAATAGGCGTCATGTCACGTATACACAATAACGCAGGCAGAAAGTCTTTATCGACTTCAGCTAAGTCTTGCGGCCTCAGAGATTGCCCTGCCAACTGTCGCCAAACGCCCTCCGCAAGTGAGAGCGAGAGGGGAGATCCAGTGCGTATTGCGATGCCCATTAGTACACCTGATATAGATAATGGACTTTTAGTATTTAGATTGTAGCAGCATTGCGCTTCAAAGAAAACTTATGTTCAAAAACTTAGTTCTTAAAAGTAATCCGCAGAGTATAAGAAGTACGCAGTCGAAGTCCAATTGACGTGTCCTATATATAAAAAAAAAAGTACCATTCTGTAGAATTATCTTATAACATTACATAAAAAAGTTGTGAAGTTTTTACAACCTGTTGTGCCATTCCACCACAGTTACCACAATTACCATTCTGTAGAATTATCTTATAACATTACATAAAGAAGTTGTGAACTTTTTACAACCTGTTGTGATGACATATTGTACAATATTAGCCGTAGTGTTAACATTATTTTAATTATTTGAAACAGTAACTTCTGGACACCATAATCAAGACTAATGACGCACAAAACACCGAGTAATCATACTCGGGAAGTATGAGGGAATGTTAAACATCTTGGAATACGTATAACAAGGAAATTTGGAGATTTTAGAAATTAATTTGGAATATTTAAAGTATAAAAGGTCTGTATTTAACTATTGTTAAGTATACCGCACCCAGAAATCGGAAACAATTCAGATGCAGTGGTGTGTTGGCGGTAGGGTTGAGTAGGAATGCGTCCCGTGAAGCGCCGGCGTCCCCGCGTCCGTTGGGCGTCGCCATCAGCAACGGAAGTGACCCATTCTGCAACTCCTCACACATCTCCGCTATGCTCTCGCTGTAGCCACCGCCGCAGTCGTCTACACTCTCACCTGAACATCAAATACGTTTGTGAATCAATATTTTGTAGACCCTATACACACACAGGCATTTTGCTTGTATGATCAAATAATGTTGGGTTTGCAAAAGGAACATGAAAGTAAACTGAACGCTGTGAAATCAGTTTCGGTCTCGTGTCTCCCCCGATATCCCGATATCCCCCACTAGGAGATGCATGAAAATTTCTTCAGTTCTGTTGTCTCCCTTAGGATGGGGATACATCAGAACTTACTTTTAAAATTATATTTTGAGTAGTCATAGTGTTGTGTACTATAATTTGTTGATGTACAATAAAGAATTATCTTATCTTATCCTAACACGAGACCGAAACCGTGAAATCAGGTCGGTCCATTCACATCACTCTTAGTGACATTGATGGCCCGAATAAGGATTGTCAAGGCTCTAAAATGGCAGGAATAGGGAAAACCGTCTATTGCGTGGTACTGAGGTCAAGGCTAAAGTATACCCACTTCAGGGATATGTCGGCGTGAGCTACTAGTGTATAACTAGCCTCATTTTGCCAACTATGATTTTCGAACACATAATAGGGGGCAAGCTTATTTCCGTCAAGCAGACACTTTGTCATGAGTTGTATGTTAAATGTCGAATAGCCTCAACCCTTAGTTGGTTTTTTCCGACACACACGGCGGTAGATGGAGTATTAACAATTTTATTCAAGTTATTGAGGCAAAAGTAACGTGATCAATAGGTACTTACCAACAAATTTGACCTTCCACACTCTATGCGGTAGCGCGAGCGCGTCTTGTGTGAGAGCAGGCAAGCGCGCCACCATCTGACCGAACACGGACCGCATGCCGGCCGGGCCGGCCAGTCCGGAGCCACCCCTTCGCGCCCTGCGAGCCGCTACTCTTGACAGTTCCACTATCGGACCGTGTTGACGCTCACGGACCATCGTTGTCATTATAGCCTAAAGTAGCAATTAAATAATAGCTGTAACTGGTTGAGGAGTCGGCTTTACGATCTAGAGGTTCCAGGATCAAGTCCTGGCCATAATATTACCGAGGAGAACCCACTCCTAACACAAGCAATTTAGCATAGCTGGATTAGGGGTAATAATATTAATTTCGGTTGCTAGTGATTTCTTTACTGACTGGAAGTTGTACAAAATCAAAATTCATTTTCAATCAAGTTGAAATATTCTACATTTACTAAAGTTTAAATAAATTCGGCCAGATTTGATCAGAGAAACATGCTTATGACAAATGCTTAGAGAGAAAAATAAGTGGTATTATATATATATAATGTGTCTCACCTTCCTGAAGGCACCTTCTTTTACGCTGTAGAATAACAGTGTCCTTAAATTGTCTAGTGGTCCATCGAGAATCAATAACGGCAAGTTCGGACACACCAGCTCGGAGAATTGGTGGAGCAAAACCTTTGAAATAAAAATATAACAATTTGTTAGAAGATAATTAATATTAGAAAAAATGGCAGGTATATTGATTTTATACTATTATTTACACTTCTTGACGACCTTCGTGGCATAGCGGTAGTGTGTTCAACTGATACGTAAGAAGCAGCGGGTTCGAACAAATATTTGTACTGAGTGGGAATCGAACCCCCAACGACTTCTAGAACTCAAAACACAAGTTAGTTCAGCTAACTTGGGTCTCGATAGTGTTGTACAGAATTTCCTAGAATATTTATTGTTATCTATTTATTTATCATTTTCCAAGCCTATTTTTCTCATTTGGGGTTGGCTTTTCAGTCTAACTTTGAAATAAACCATTCGAACGAAGAATTATTCTGTTCGTTGGTGACCCGTGTGTAGTACGTTAACTTACCAATCTGTTGCAAATAAGTTGTGACGTCATATCCCTCAGTAGATGGCACTCGAGTGGAGGCGGAGGTGGGGGCCGCGGGGCTCGCGGTGCTTCTACACACAGCGCTACAGTGTGGGCGCTGCCACACGCCACTTTAGTTACACGTTTTCCCTGTGAAATGATGACCATTTATATCCTACTGTACTTAACTGACTGTAAATGAAAGCTTTACGTATATGCTAAACATTTAAAACGTCTATATATTCCCATAAGTTGCAAGGTAGGACACGACGGTATTTCCGTCCAATTGAGCAGTCCGACTGGGGAAGACTGGTTCTTCAAGAGGGGCATCAGAAGGTTTCTTCATGGTCGGCAGTGCGAGTGTGACACCCCTGGTGTTGCATACGTCATAGACCACGGTAACCGCTACCCATCAGGTGGGCCGTGTACTTGTCTGCCAACTAAGCGGTATAAAAAAAATAGAAGTACCTTCGCCCTACAGAATACCGCAGCAATAATAACCTTGTGGTGTGTTCCCGGCGGTTTTGTATTGTCAGATTTTGATTTTGTATTGTCAGTGGGAAGACCAAAAGCTTGTTCTGCTTTATCTTTTACACTGACGGCACAGAAACACTTGTCTGCCAACCAACTTGGTACAAAAAATGTTGAAAAACACTATAAATAATTTAAAGATAAAAGTGCACCCAGAATGAACACGAATATATTTTAACTAAATTAAATAATTTTTTAAACACGGATGCGACAGAGGAGCTAAGTAAATGTGTTTACATCATTCCACACATACACTTACAATGTTAATTGTGGTGCTATTGCTAAGTATAATCGTTAAAACTAAAAATACTAATTCAAAAGTACTATTGCCGTAACAGTATACTTTTACAGATATAACAAGAATGTACAGTTACCTGTAACGCCATCAGCAATCTCGGTCTCTGGGCAGCGAGAGTCGTTCCATCTCCGAGTTGCCCTTCGTCATTATCTCCCCATGTGTAAACTTCGCCGTTGTCGGTACACGCCACGCAATGAAGACTACCTAATGTTTTGAATAAAAAAAGGACTTCAATTTTTAGTCTGTTTTTGTTCAATTAGTCTTGCTAAATTATTTAAAAAAAATCAGTCGATTGCGAGTCGGACTCACGCAATTAGGGTTCCGTACAAAACGGAATTGAGGGCTGAACTTATCTATAATAATATAAAGCTGAAGAATTTGTTTGTTTGAACGCGCTAATCTCAATATTACTGTTGAACAGTAAATTTATCGACGGAGGTTATAGGCTATATTAACATCACGCTACTACAAAAGGGAGCGGAACAGTGATCATAAAAGTAAACAATCCGGCAGATTCTCACATATCTATTGATGAATAAAGATTTGTATTTTTCTATTGGAATAAACTCAAAAACTACTGCATCGATTTCAGAAATTCTGCATTATCACTGAATAATTAAAGGCTACATATTTTCAAAAAGTTAGACGTACTTACTAAGACTCCAATAATGCATGCCTAAGTGTAAAACATGACCTAAAAATTCCTTACATCGCGTACTGCGGAAGTGTGTAAGTTAAAAAGGTGTTATTTGAAACTATTAAATTACGGGCATGGGTTAAATGGATGTAACGAGGGATCGAAGTATGTCAGCTGGAGTAGGAGGGTTCCCGTTGCATCTTCTATTCTGAACACGGGATCCGAATTCGTGGCCCGTAATCTCCATGTGATGCACCCTGGGCAACGGAGGCGACAGTGGTTCTCACCTAGAGTAGGCCTACGACAAATACCGGTCCCAACGGGAGCGACCCTGTAGAAGGCTGCTCGAAGGCTTTCCACATATCTCTCTGACCAGAGAGCACAGTGGAGAGCGGGTAAAGGGCAGGCTAGTCACTTCCACCGTCCCGCCCTTCACGTCCGATACCGTGCTTCCCACTTCTGAGGAGGACGTCTTAAACAGTATATGACCCAGGGTCAGCCGCGGAGCGCAGGATGTTCTAGACAATATTACATCCCCGGCATCTTAAGACCCGAGACGGCTTGCGGTTTTCGTCGGTACGAGTCCGATATTACCAATCTTGATGGCCGACGGGGTGGTATCCGAGGGAACTTCCGCACGAAAAAAAAATTGGCACGGAATCAAAATTCCACGCGGGCGTAGCCGTGGGTAACAGCTAGTGTTAAATAAACGGCAATATTTTTTTTATTGAATTGATCCAGATTGAGTTTTCACAGCCTACTGTAAGAGGTTGCAGATTTGACTAAATGGTAGACATTTCATCTCGATCCCGAGAACAAGGTCTTGACAGACAGACAGACAACGAATTGATCCTATAAGGATTTCGCGTTTTTTCCTTTTAAGATACGGAACTTCAAAAAATATGATTTATATATTTGTACAGATCTCTATAGATTCAGTTATATTGTTCCACTAAATTTACTGAAAATATTTCTAGTGTTTTTAAAGTTTACCTGTCGCTATAGAGACGATAGTCTTCCCCTGCATACCGGTAACACGCATGGGACGTCTGACGTGCTCGTAACTCCCATGTCCTAGCCTGTGGTAATCACCTTTACCCCTAAACAGTAAAATAAAATAAGTAAATTAAACATAATTTAATTAAACATACTTAAATTACATGACATTGAACCAAATTTACAGATAAAAAATATACTTTACCATGTATAGACACTCCCACATTGACACAATGCCACAGAGAACTGAGATCCACATTCAACTTTGACGACCCGTAGTCCTTTCAAACAGTCTATCCTCATCGGCAATTTGCACCCTTCAGAGCCGCCTCGGCCTACAACCAAACATGATAACTTATTCATTTTGTTATAATTTAAGATCGTTGTTATGTGCTGAAAGATTTTATGATATGATACTAGCCTGCGTGATACATGCCCTTATCATAAATGCTTTTCAAGGATGTATGGTAAAAAAATAAAAGAGAAGCGTGTGTAACAAAGTACTGTCAGTATTTTTCTATCAGTTGATCGAATCGAAGGTTTATTCGGTGCGAGACTCGTGAACATAAGGCAATACTAAAAGAAAACAAAAATGTCGATGATCATAACAAGATCATTTAAATTTATTCTCTGGATCAGCTGTTTTCCTTCAAATCGATTGACAATTTTATCAGATATCAACCTGGATGAGGTATTCAACTATTCCACATACTTGAATTCGCTAGAATTGTCAAGATAACGATTTCATAACTTTCAATTAAAAGTAAGTTTAGCGTCATGCAACATGATGACGTTCAACCTTGAGTGGAGCTGCTAAAGAACGAGATTAAGGAACAATGTCATCGAGACGACGGTTATCCAGAGAAGATCGAAGACGATTATCGAGATCTCAATGATGCCAAAGGACTTCCGGTCGATTTAAACGTCTGCAATTCATCTGGAATCCGCGATGACTACTACACAACACGCGATGCGAGCTAAACACAATGCAATGCCAGTCATAGAAAGTTTGCGACATGGAGTTCTCGTGTTTCGAGCATCGACAACAGTTTGTTGCATGTTCGCGTGTGAGAAAACGATTATTAGCCTTGTTTATTTAGGCGCCGGAAAACAAAACGAAAAACTTAGTTAACCAGAAAGCATTGCAGTGAACTACATGTATCTTTCATGTAAATGAAACAAAGGAATTCATTTGAATTGCAAATGAGTTTTATTTAATAACCACACGAACTTAAACCGCAATAATGCGGATAATATTATCGATCTGACTGAGTGAGTAGTAAGTAATAAGTCCTGAAGAACCTTCCATCTCCAATGGAAGGTTCTTCAGGACTTATTATTGTTTCGGTGTCTAACTAAATAGGTAGTAAATAAACAATAATTAACTTTGTTCAAATTGATTTAATTTATTGAATACATCATCTTTATCTCACATTACTAATATAATCATATCACTATAAAAACCTTTTAATAAAATTGTGATTGCCTTTGTTTTCTGTGCGAAACTTATAAAACGTCATAGCATTGAGTTTTCTTTTTTCACATTCCGATCATAAGAGATGGCTGTTAACAGGAGGATTACTTCTAATCTCTTCAATAATCGTGTCTTTAACTCCGTGAAACTTTCTAAAAAACTCATCGATATCTTGATGCGACTCTCTTGCCAAGAGACTAACGAAGATCACGAACTGTGCCAACGTCATATCTTCTTTATTAGCTCTAACTCTTTCATAGTTTATTTCAAAGTATCTCTCCGATATATTTTCTTCATCAATTATACGACATTCCTTGAACCAGTGTTTTATAACGTCAAACTTAGCGCCATGTTCTTGATTGCACTGACTTGCACCGTAAAACACTAGATACATTTCTTCAAAATTATTATTTGGATTCATTGAAAAGCTTGATTCTTAACTTTTCATTGTATGAAATACAAATCCATTGTCTTATGGAATTCAAAACTTTTGGTCTATAATAAGTTTGCTTGGATTAATGGAGTACACTTTAACATTGTACTTTGCTTCGATTTAGTTTAAATTATGGCTCGTAAATTGATAAGGAAGAAGCACTAAGTCGGCAACTACAGACGGTTCTGACAACTTTGGTACAATGTTACCCAGTTAGAAAGTTCAAAATGCTAGAAAAGTTCTTACCATTATGGATTTCTTTAAGGTATGTTTCTAGAGCTAGAGATTTCAGCCTTGAGCTGTAATTCTGTTAAACTATAGTATGGTAATACAATTAGAAGCAAATTTTATTAATCCCAGAGCGTTGGTAAACCAGACAAGTAAATAACATACAGTCTTTATATTTTTCAGTGCCGACGATAAAATTGAATGAGATGTAACAAATAAATTCTTGTTTTAACTTAGAGTTTACATGGAAATAAGTAAATTTATGAAGTCTGGAATAATCTAGTCGGCGACGATCATAAGCGATTGATATGAATTTATATTGAAGATGATGAAATCAAACTGTCAAACTTGTTCATTTCAAATTTATTGAGGCTCAATTGACAATGAAGTGATGAATTCAAACGCGTTTAATTCAATTTAGATTGTTTTACTTATAATATTGTTACGACAGCCATCGATATCTCGAAAACTAATAATCGAATCTTCTAGAAATAAAAACGCATTGTTAGTGACGAGGTACTCTACCGAATGGCATAGAAAAATCTAGAATTGTCAACAAAAGTCACAACCTACCTACGAGTACCTACACTCTCAAATATAAACAAACAATAGGTAAATATCGAGAAATTACTCGAAGGTCAGCGACGGCGGCAAGATCAAAAGAATAGGTTTTTATCGCTCGCGAACTTTCTAGATAATTCGATCCTCCTAATTGAGAGGTATAAAAACATGCTCGCATAGCAACACGATTCATTCAGTCTTTGAGATCGATAACGAACACAGCGAACTTAAGCGACCGAAGAAGATTCTACCTGCGACCTGAGCAACGACTGTGGACTACTGTGAACTACTGAGCGACTGGAACTGTTGAAGAAGTACTGTGTGTACTAGTGATCTAATTGTCTAGTTTGTGGTGAGCTAATAAATCTCTTCGTTGAGTAAACGGCATTTAATTGTACCCCGTGCACGTAACAATATTTTATTAAATGATTTTGCTTGAATAAAAGGTAAGAACACAGTTAGTTGAACGGATTTGTGCTGGTGACATACAATTTTAGGTAAATAAACAAACAGGTAAATTGTCAATATAACTAATAAAAATTATGGTAAAAAATTAATACGTTACCCAATTTCCCGTAGTCACCGTCCCCCCAAGACCAAACATTGTCGTCATCAGTGATGCACAACGTTTGCGCGTCCCCTGAACCGCACGCGACATCTATCACTCGATACGTCGTAAGTGCGTCCACCTAAAATATTATATTTATGAACATATAACATTTAAAAAAGAAACCACTAGGGGTCATTATGTTTGTATACTTTGATTAGAAAAAAATATACTCATACATAGTGGGACCAACATTTCTTACTATACGCAACTTGGCAATTCAAATGCTGCCTATATGCTGTCGTGATGGACAGGGGATACCACGATGATTAATGGAAGACTAAGAAAGAATTCTTCTCTATGTCCATTTACTAGTCTACATATCCATTCACCTTAGGCTGTCATTGCTATACGAACATCTATGACAGCCACTTTAAAAGACTCACGGTACCACCAGGGGTATGACCAGGGGTACCGTGGGTCTGAAATGCAATAAATTAGGGTATGGTGTGGCAAAAATGCACCTAATTACATGTATACTGTATAAATAATTAAGATGTTAAACATAGTTTTATTTCAATTCAGAAGAATTCGTAACGTTATAATTATTACATTATACTTACAAGTTTAGGTACAAGCTGATCTTCGGAGTCACCATGTCCTAGCCGTCCGTATCGGCCTTTTCCCCACGTGAATATGCGTCCACGTGCGGTCAAACAAGCTGAATGAGCGCCTCCACATGCGATTGCCACTACTTCAAGTCCTGATAGCGCAGTTATCAATTTTGGTCGGTCGTAGCTCCTGTGGAAAACATTTTTCTCTGAAATTATTCATTTCTTTGGTCTTTATAATTTGCCAATGAGTCCTGTTTGCTATCAAACTTCTTTCGATCTTCTTAGAGAACATTATGTATTTTTTTATACCACTTATGTGGCAGACAAGCACACGGTAACTACTGTGTAACACCTGATGGGAAGTGGTTACCGTGGACTATGGACGTATGCAACACCAATGGCGTTACACTCGCGCTGCCGACCTTGAAGAAATCTTCTGATGCCCCTCTTGAAGAACCCCATATTGTAGGTGCTTGGGAAATCCGCAGCAGGGAGGTAATTCCACAATTTGAGTGTGCGTGGATGAAATTTCTTTCATACTGCACAGTGCGCACCGTCTTAGGTCGCAATGTGTGAGGATGAATTCCCTGCCTATGGCGAGCGATGCGATGATAGAATGTAACTGTGAGCATCATGTCAAACAATAGATCTGAGCACAAACCATCGTATAGGCGGTAGAATACACACAGCGAGGCAAAGTCTCCCCTAAGGCTGAGAGGTTCCACACTACCTGCGGGTATGGGATTGTCGACCAGCCTCAACGCCCGTCTTTGCACCAAGTCGAAGGGGTCAAGCTGATATGCAGGAGCTCCAGCAAAAATTTAATATAATATATAAATGAATATATATACTTACACTCTATTTCCATGGCCCAATTTTCCGTCTTCACCCTCTCCCCAACTGAACACGTCACCATCGACCGAAAGCGCCAAACAATGTTTGCCCCCTGAATTACAAGCGACCTAAAACAGAATATCATATTTGTAGTAAGTTATAGGATATAAATCTCATCTCTCTTCTTAGCGTTAATCCCAGTCGCATCTGAAGCTTTCACCTCGGAGTATGGGGTACACTTTAGCAATCTAACTGCGGATTTGGCTAAACTTCGATATTTTCCGTGAAGTGACTTCCATCTGACCAAAGGCGGTATCGAAGCATTACAGCTAGACCAGTTGTTAGACTTTTTAAGGCTTCAATTACCCGTAATGACTGCCATAGATGTTCGTATGGCAACCAAGACCGACGCGACGGCTTAACGTGCTCTCCCAGGCACGACCAGACAAACACAAATACCTATATTCATGCATACAAATATTTGCACTGAGCGGGGATCGACCCTGCACTTCCTGCGTAGTCGCCGCGTTCACTATCGCCACTTCACGGAGGCTGTCTATAGGAAATAAATCTCAGATTACATACAAATTAATTATTAGGTACCTTTGTAATGAATACATGTTGTATGGATGCCAGTAGAGTTGGCTGCGATACAGAATCAATTCCACCGATGCCCAGACGACCGCCTGCGCCATAACCTGTGGAATCAACACAGTTTACAATTCGCTTTCTTGACTGTTCAAAATTTGTACTTACATAGTATCTTTTGGTATCATTATACTGCATTTTAACGATTTTTTTTATACCACTTAGATGGCAAACAAGCACTCGGCCCACCTGATGGGAAGTGGTTACCGTGGCCTATGGAAGTATGCAACACCAAAGGGGGTTATACTCGCGCTGCTGACCCTGAAGAAACCTTATCATGCCCCTCTTGAAGGACCCCATATTGTAGGCGCTTGGGAAAACTGCAGCAGAGAGTTCATTCCACAGCTTAAGCGTGCGTGTGACGAAGTTTCTTTCGAAGTTTAGACGAAGTCCCTCCTAAGGTTCCACATCACCTGCGAGTATGGGATTGTCGACCAGCCTTAATGCCCGTCTTTGCACCGAGTCGAAGGGGTCAAGCAGGTATGCAGACGCTCCAGTAAAAAGGATTAAAGCGAGTCTTGTCCTTTACTACAAGCTGACCGTGCGGTCTTAGTAATATAAAAGTATAGAAAAGGTTATGATGAGCAAATATGTAATTGAATTTATACCTGTAGCGTACACCTTGCCGTCAGGCGTGACAGCGAATAGCGTCTGTTCACCCCCCACTAGCTGCACGGGGTTGAGAGCGGCGAGCGCGTGGCAAGGAGTGGGCGTTCGCACCTTGGCGCCTTCCACGCCACCCAACTGGCCGCGGTGGTTGTGGCCCCAGCCGTACACCGCGCACCCGCGAGAACCACCACCCCACCATCCACACCAATCTTCTGGGCGCCTAGTACAATAATGAAATTAAGTTAACTTTCAAACGCTTCTACTAAATATACATTCAGTCAACAAAGTATCGGGAATGAATGTTTTGTTTATGGTTCCAAATTCAAATTTTTGTTTTTTTTTGTTGTTGTTTGATTGGCACAACTGCTTTCCATTTTGGCGCGGAGTTTGAGTTGCATCTGTCATTTATGTTAAAAACAGTGCTGTTTTTAGTTTTATAATATCTAGTGTGTATTGCGAATTTCATAATGGACAAAAACATCGAACAAAGAGTTTGTCTTAAATTTTGCAGCGTTAATGGAATTTCATGTTCGGAGACACTGAAAATGTTACAGAAGGCTTACGGTGAATCGACTTTATCAAAAACACGTGCTTTTTTTTTTTTTTTTACGTGCGCAAAATCCCCTCGGATACCTCCCCACCGGAGCCGGTGGAGGAGGTTATGTCGGACACGAACCGACTAAAACGCACGCCGCCTGTGGGTCGTTTTGGTTGCCGAAGGTGAGGTTGACAGGCATATCCCTCGCACCGACCCAGGGCCATCTCTCACAATCTGGCCCTCTTCTCGGGTGTGGGGACAACAGAGTCCCCAACTCGTCCCCGGAAACGGGGAGGCGCGCCACGCGCGCCACCGCCGCGGCCTGCTTCTGCCAGGGTGACAGGCGGCTTCACCTGTCACCCCCAGGCCGGCGCTCATGGGGGGCGGAGGTCGTTCATCGACCTCCGACGCCCGAGTTGCCTTCGTACGCGGGCAGCTTGTCTTGCGATCCTTCGTCGCTCCCGCTGCTGCTCCCGCCCCGCCTCCTCCTTCACGAGCATTACTTGCTCGCAGAAGGAGGCGCCGGCTGCCCACGCATCCGCGCAGCGAACCATCGCCGCGAGCAAGGTGGAGAGCGTGAGAACCCTCACTCCCAGGGCCGCCACAAGCTCCCGCCTCGGCGTCTCCCACGCCGGACACTCGGTGAGCGTGTGCGGACCTGAGTCCTCGCTCGCGTCGCAGTGATGGCACTCGGACGTTGGCTCTTTCTGCATCCGACGCAGATACTTTCCGAAGCATCCGTGCTCGGTGATCATCTGCGTCAGACGGTACGAGAGGCTGCCGTGTGGCCTCTCTAGCCACTCCCCCATGATGGGTCTTACCGCCGTTACTACGGCGTGCCCAAAAAAAAAAACACGTGCTTATGACTGGTACAAAGCGTTCAAAAGCGGTCGAGATGTGATAGAAGATTTGCCTCGTTCTGGTAGGCCATCAACGTCTGCAACTGAAGTTAACATCGCAAAAGTGAAGGAAATAGTGACTGAAAATCCTCATTCAAGTTTGAGAGAGATGGCCGCCGAACTTTCTGTATCTCACGAGTCGATCCGTACCATTTTAACTAATAATTTGAGTATGAAACGTCTTGCTGCCCGGCTAGTCCCAAAAGACCTGAATTTTCTTCAAAAACTAAATCGCATGAGAGTCGTTGAGGACATGCTAGAACGGGTCAATACCGACCCACCATTCATGAAACGCGTTGTTACTGGTGACGAGACGTGGGTTTACGAGTTTGACATGCATACTAGTCAACAAGCTTCGGAATGGCGCCTTCCAACTGAACCAAAACCGAAAAAACCACGTCAAAGTCGATCAAAAGTCAAAGTCATGTTGACTGTTTTCTTTGACTATCGCGGTGTTGTGCACTCGGAATTTTTGCCGGAAGGTCAAACGGTAAATAAAGAATATTATTTGAGCGTTATGCGACGTTTAAGAGAACAAATTCGACGAAAAAGGCCAGATTTGTGGAAAGAAAATTCTTGGATTTTGCACTACGATAATGCGCCTTCGCACAAGGCCATCATTGTGAACGAATTTTTGTCCAAACACTCAACAAATACCATCGAGCAACCACCATATTCACCAGATATGGCTCCAGCCGACTTCTTTCTTTTTCCTACACTCAAATTACCACTTCGTGGCACCCGTTTTCAATCAGTAGAAGACATAAAGGAGAATTCGCAGCGAGAACTGAACTCAATTGCGGAAACAGCGTTTAAAAAATGTTTTGATGATTGGATTATTCGTTGGCGTAAGTGTATCGTTTCTGAAGGAGCATACTTTGAAGGTGATAAAATAAATTTGGATGAATAACAAATTTTTTGTGTATTATTGATTTTTTCGCGGTACTTTCTTGACAGAGTAATATGTCAAAGATTTAATAAAATTTTAAAGCAATTTGCATGCTAACTATATATAGGAGAATTTGGAGAACCCCCACCCCCTGCAAGGCATTGGTCGCGGGTTCAAGTCCAGCCAGAGTCGTTTCACTTTTTCCTGTCTTAATCGATCTATCAAAGAGGGGACTTTAATTACGATATCGAGGAGAGTGGGGGGGGGGGGGGGAGGGACACCCCACCAACATCTTCGAGTCCCAGACCAACCTCACCCACTAATTGACGAACGAAGAACAGTCGCTCCCATAAACGAGAGGAGCAGGAATGCAAACCCCAGGCTCCAAAGCTTTGGATGCGAGAGGCGTTCGGATGAAGGAACAGAATCAAAAAGCTTATAAATGTTTGGTTCATATCAGGACATTAGTTAAAGACTATCAAGGTATTTTATTTTTACAGTGGTATTATCACTTTGTCATTTAGATGAAAAAATATGTTTGATTTCGAAAACTTACTTGTTGACCCAATGTAATAACTGTTCATCATGTTGCTTTGTAAACTTAGTATTATCTTCCCACGGGTAATGGGCCTCACTGGTCGCCTCATCACCGTTGTACACGCCTAGATCCGCCAGTCGCTTCCTCACGTCGGATAAGAACGGCATAGGTAGGGCTACACGGCGTATGAGCGCGTCGGCCGTCCGCATGCAGAGACAGTAACGTTTGAACCAGGTCCAACGGGCTGCTTCGGGCCCATTGCAAACTCGAGCGTCCATACGAAGACCGCATGCTAGCCAAGCAAGTTCCTGTACGAAAAAAATAATTTTATAAATAACATCTTGTGATATTTGTATAGCATTATTTGGCTGTTTTCAATACTTAGAATACATCTTGAATGAAATTTTAAAAATGCTTTAAAACTATTCAAATCGATTAACACGGATTTATGTATAGAAAAATTTGGATGGTTTCGGGTGAAGGTTCTGTGGTTTAGTGTTCAGAGCGTTCCCCATGTAAGGGAAAGATTGCAGGTTCAAATCCCACCTGAACCGATTAAATTTTTTCTATTTCTTAATCGATTAGAATATATATATTCATAATTTTTTTTACTAAAATATACTATAACTAGCAAGGCGGAAACACCGGGCTCCTGAGGTGAGAGCTACTGATACAACTGGCACAAACGCGATGTTGATGATAATGATGACAAGTACGCGTTTCTGTAAAACGGGGTTTAGATGAACATATAAATCATTAAAAAAATATATATATGTAGAGGACGTCTTTAAGTTGGCTAAAAGTATATGAACATGTTATAGATCTGGAACCGCCTAGTGGTATGGATAATGGACTGCTGAGACGAGGTCTCGGGTTCGATCCCAAGTTTTACCATGGCACACATCAATGACTTTTCGATACTTTTCGAAGTTATGTGTGTGTATATATCGCAGGTTTATAAGTGCCCGGTTAATGGCAATAGACTCGCCATATATTACATTGGGACCTAAACATAAACTGGCGAAATGTGGGTGCTAGTACCTCTGCCTACCCCTTCGGGGATATAGGCGGGAGTTTATGTTATGTTATAATGTGGTATTCGAGAACGTGAACTTCACATTCTACGTATAATTTATCGTTAATCACCTTATGACAGTTCCTCTTGATCATCCTAGTACCAATCTCAGTTATATCTACAGCTTGCGCACTTAGGAACCCATGTCTTTTCATAATTATGGTTATTTTTTTAAAATTAATAGCTGTATATATATCTAACCTTAAAATAATGCGTATGCATCAAGTGTGTAGGCGTCCTCAGCGCTGGTTCCTCGTGTTCGTATTGCGCGTGTAGCAACTGCGGCAAGTGCTGCAGCGCTGGAGGGGTACCGGTGCTCGGGTCGTTGGAGCCTACGCCCCCGCAGCCGCTGCCGCCGCAGACCACACCGCGGAGACGACGTACGCACCAGACTCGAGCACGCCACGCTACAGGATGGTGCAATTGTCCCATGGTAAATATCGGCATGATAAACAAGTCGGTTAACCTAACTTGCCAAGTAAATTTAAATGCAAAAAGGTCAACATCTTGGACAAGAGTTGGACGCGTGAGTCCCTTTTGGGTTCAAGTCGCATATTGACTCTTTCTGATAAGATACCGTTCAAAATTATAAATCAAAAATACACTCTTAAATAAAAATGTCAACTTACAGAGACTTGGCATCTGTGCACATATAGCCAACGCTTGGGCCAACCGTGGTGCCAACTGATGGTCGGTCGATATAGCTGCCAGTAATGGACCGTCGAGCAAACGCCATGCCAGTTCAACTGACGGAACCGATAGAACGTATCTGTCGGAACCAATCTCCTATAAACATGAAAATAAAGTGATCAAATAGGATTCAAAATCATTAATTTAACATAACTCAAGTATATTAGTATATTGTAATCCCAATTAATTTTATATTTTATTTTCTAGATTAAAACTGTTACGTACGGCGAGACAGTGAGAAGGCAGTAAAGGATGAGCTGTGAATCTCCAACCCCAGCCGTTGACTGAGCCATCGCTTGTGAATCTCCAACGTAGTTCATCACCTGGATAAAATAATTTTTTATATTTAACCTGCGAATGATGCTAAAACATTGGATATCGGAGGCCCTACTAACATTATTGATGTCGCCCAAGCTACAAGTCACGCACATCACACTTACAAATTGGCGCAATGAACGAGTCTTTAGCGTAGTCTTTCCTTTCAGTATTGGTGGATCAGAAGGCAGTAGCTTTGCCAAAGCCTAAATAAGCCAAATCAAGGAAATGGATAGGAGTGACACTGTAATGACAATGAATGATACTAATTATTATTAAACAGTTGTCGTGATTAATACTAAGGGTTTTAAAATATTTTCTACATACATACGGTGTGATTATATTCACACCATTATCCCTGGAGGGTTAGGCAGAGGTGAATTAACACCCACATTTCACCAATAATTGTATTCGATCCCACGTAATAGGGGGTAAGCCTATTGCCGTATTCCAGGCACTATTGTTGACTCGAGCCATGCATCTGAGGCTGAGTCTGGGCTGTATATATCTGTCTGATGTTAAACAGCCCTATCCCTTATTCGCCTTGTACGACACCGCATGGGAAGAGATGGGGTGGCCCTAATTTTACTCTGCTGGAAACCACGCGGCAATAAAATATATTTTTTTTTTTTTTTTTTATATAGGACACGTCAATTGGACTTCGCCTTGCCTGATGGTAAGCTGAAGGCAAAGTCCCAGAAAAGAGGGTCACCATTACTTACACATACCGTGTGACAATGGTGACACTCAGCTTGCCGGCCTCATCATATGCTTTTTCACGCCCCGCTTAAAGGACCCGGGACTGTAGGAAGAAGGAAACACGTGAGCTGGTAATGAATTCCAGGCCTTAATGGTGCGACAGAGGAAAGAGTCTCCGAACCGCTTGGTTCTTGATCGGATGTTTTGCACCGTGTGCGGATGACATCTAAGACCTGCACGCGTTGTCCTGTGTAGGAAAGGGGAGGGTGGGACTAATTGGAAGAGCTCATCAGAACACTCCCCATGGTACAGACGGTAAAATACAGCCATGGACGCAACATCTCTACGCAGCTGTAAAGGTTCTAGGGTGTTCGTGATCGCGGGATTCCCAATGATGCGGACCGCACGTCGCTGCAACCTGTCGAGAGCATCTAGTAAGTACTTTGCTGAACCATCCCAGAGATGCGAGCAGTACTCCACACAGGAGCGAATTTGTGTCTTGTATAGAAGACACCGCTGCTCCGGCGTGAAAAATCGTCTCACTCTGTTCAGGACTCCGAGTTTTCGTGAGGCTGTTTTGATGATACTTTCGATGTAGTTTTTGTTATTCAGGTTGCAGCGAACATCCATACCTAGGATATTGAGATTGTCCTGCAGTGGCAGTGGCGTGCCCTGAAGAGTGGGGAGGGGAAGGAAAGAAGATACTTTTGCTGTAAACGCACATGCCTGCGTCTTCTTGGCATTGAACTCAACCAGGTTCTCAGAGCCCCATTGAGAAATGTGATTCAGGATCCCGTCAAGCTCAGTGACAAGAAGCTGCCTTTTCTCTGCGATATCCGACTGCTTGGCCGCAGGATGTCCATGATAACTCCCATGCAAAGTGCTATCGTCTGCATAACAATGAACATTGCCGGTAGACAGCATGTCGTGGATATGCAGAAGAAAGAGAGTGGGTGATAGGACGGACCCCTGGGGCACGCCAGCATTAACCTGCAGAAACTCCGAAGCTCGTCCGTCACAAAGGACGCGAATACGGCGCCCCTGCAGGAAGCTAGCAACCCAGTTGCACAGCCTAGAAGGCAGACCAAAGGCAGGTAGCTTGGAAAGAAGAGATTTGTGCCAGACTCTATCGAAAGCTTTGGCGATGTCAAGACTAATTGCCAGTGACTCGCCGTGCTTGTCCATAGCCTCACCCCAAAGATGGGTAACGTATGCTAGAAGATCACCCGTTGACCGTTTCGGTCTGAAGCCATATTGCCGGTCATTAATTAAGGAGTGATCCTCTAGGTGCCGCATGAGCTGTTTGTTAATTATGTGCTCGAACACTGCACAGCACTGAGGTGACGGCTATGGGTCGATAGTTGGCTGGCTCCGAGCGATCCCCCTTCTTGGGAATCGGCTGAACATTCGCCTCTTTCCAAGGCAAAGGCACTGTACCCGAACTGTAGGATAGCCGGTACAGGCGCGTAAGCATTGGAGACAACTCCGCTGCACATTTTTTCAAAACTACCGCTGGAATACCATCCGGACCACTGGCTTTCCGGACATCGAGTGATTGCAGCACTGCACGGACATCGCGTTGCCTGATATGGATATCAGGCATCGCGTGGTCACTGTCGGGTAGTGTTGGTGGCTGCGTACCACAATCATCGATTCGGGAGTTGGCCGCAAAGAGATTAGCCAGCAGATTTGCCTTCTCTTGCGGCTCATGGGCCAGGGATCCATCAGGGTTACGCAGCGGAGGCAGCGAAGGCTGACAGAAGTTGGCTTGCACGGCTTTAGCCAGTCGCCAGTAGCCACGGCTTCCCGTGGGATGCATCACTAGCTCTTGACCAAGCCGCGCTATGCACAGGGCATCCGCTCTGACGTAGGCCCTTCTACAGACCTTTGTGGCTCTGTTGTACGCCGCCTTGAAGTGGCCCAGATTGGGATGGCGCGTGGCGCGCGCCCCTACCCAAGCGCGATACGCAGACTGTTTTTGTTCAACAGCTTCCGCGCACTCGCGCCCGAACCAAGGGCGCACCCCGCGGTCACCGGTGATATCGGTGTATGAGATATAGTATTCCATACCCAGACTAATCTCACCGGCGACAGCAGTAGCACAATCCGATGGGTTCTTACCTTCAAAGCAGCGCTCAACCCACGGGATGGACGCAAAATAGTCACGAAGTCCATCCCAGTCCGCTGACGAGTAGTGCCAGAGACGCCGCTTCCCCTGCACGGGTCGTGGGGGCGCTATAATAGGCACCGTGGAACAGACCAGGCAGTGGTCGGAGTTGCCTAAAGCGGCTCGCACCGATACACTGTACCGGTCCGGATCACTCGTCAGCAGAAGGTCTAGCAGAGAAGGTGCTAGGCCCGACCTTCTTGGTATCCTAGTGACCTCGTGCACCAATTGGGTCAGGCCGTGCGCCAGAGCAAATGCGTGGGCGGCTCTTCCCGCATGGTCTGTTTTGGAGGAGCCCAACCAGATCTCGTGGTGGGCGTTAAAATCCCCCAAAAATACCATTTCGGCATTCGGAAATCGCTCCTGCGCATCATCTGCCGCCTGACTCAGATATTCAAAGAGTCGAGTTGTCTCAGCATCTCCTGTATGGGAACGGTAGAGGCACACATAGATCTGACTCGTAGGGCCATGGTCTACGTGTACCCAAAGGATGGAGAAGGATGGGTCCTCTAGGCAGCGCAAACGGCGACAGCAAACATCCGCCCTAACAAACACGCACACCCCGGCTTTTGCACGAAAACTTTCCTCAAGAACATAGCCAGGGTAGAGCAAGTAGGTCGTGTCGTCAGGGCGGTGTATTTGCGTCTCCGTTAGAAAAAACATGGCAGGTTTCGCCGTCTCTAGGTGTTGGTGGACGGCGTTGAGGTTTGCATGGAGCCCACAGATGTTAGTGGACTCCACCTCAAATAGCAAGCTTCTGGGAATGTGTCGAGCCGCTGTGTTGCCTATTTCTCTGAATTGCGCTGCCATGAGTTTGGGTGGGAGAAGGCGTGAAAAAAGAGGTGATTGCCGCCGCAGCACCGTGTGACAAAGCGCGGGATATTGGTTTTATCTATGAATGTGAGGCATGGCGAGAGCCGACGCGCCGAACGGAAGGGCCCCCGTACCCCCCCGAGTATGGTCGCCGGGCTCCCAAATCCGGTCACCAACCGGCACGACGAACCATATCGGGATTATGCGCGGCCTGGTGAGGCAGCCTCCCAAGGTGGTTAACCCCAGTTGGGCCCCTGTACTATACCGCGGGCGGCCAGCGGCACCACCGTTTCTACAGGTCTCCCTGTTCGGCGCATCGCCCCGCGCCATCCCCACTAGACTACGCCAAGACCCACTGGTCCCACTAGTGCTGCGACAACCACCACCTCTGCCCGGCTATGCACTTGCTGACCCCTGAACACAATCCAACCAAGATTGAATTGCTATGGAGGGTTTTTCGCAATAGTGCACGGTGGTACCTACCCGGTCGAAACTTGAGACAAATTTGTGCCACCAAGTTTCTACCACCACTCAATCGTCACATAATCATCAATCTAATTGCTATTCTTACCGTTCACAACAATTTCCTGAGCCCAGTCACTTATCTCACGGCCGGAGCGAGTGGCGAGTACGCGGCCTGAGCTATCAGATATAGTGAGCGGATCGTTACGCCGCTCTGTCGAACATCCCTGCTCGAACGCCACGCGGAGAGACGATGCACCGGCGATTTTAACCACACCTGTTGAACATTTATGATAAATCATTCATAGATAATCTACAAAAATGACAGCACATAAGACGATAACTGTTTTCGGATTGATTTCGAGCCTTGAGCTCGTCTCATTTTTTATCGAGCTCTTTTCTCCGCCTCCTCTCAGACACTTTGGTGTGCACGGTGTTCCTCCAGCATGACCGGTGTGCCGAGACTGATCGAGCTCATATTGCTTCATATGTCTCTTAAGCACATTTTCGTACCGCAGGAATTGGCCGCCTTGTTTGCGCTTGCCATCCTGCAGTTCGCACTATATCGCACTTGGATTGTTTCGGATGCACAGAGTATCTTTATACGATAAAAACAGAATGATAGTTTGCTATAAAGAGGTATCAAATCGTCAATCCGATGTACGACACTGAAAACGCTCTACAAAACCAACCATAATCGTACTTTCACTGTTAATTCAAAATCCGGACACTGTAAGTATTTACGAACCTGATATATCAGTATCATCAGCATAGGGGTGTGGGCTGTCAACGGTGACAGGTTGCGGGGGCGCCCGACCACAACCAGCCGCAGCTTCCTCAAGCTCACACACGCACACTTCCACCACCATGTCCGCTACTGCAGGTTTACTTGCACAGAGAGCTGGTTAAATAAATCAAAAATATTTGAGATAACATTATTTATTATTGGAAAAAGGGTCGTGAGTGTATGTATGTATATATTTATTATTAAAGTAGCGATAAAACTCGGTTCAACTGCAATGTTTAATAGCTTTTTTTTTACGTGCGCTAAATCCCCACGGATACCTCCCCACCGGAGCCGGAGAAGGAGGTTATGTCGGACTCGAACCGACTAAAACGCACGCCGCCTGTGGGTCGCTTTGGTTGCCGAAGGTGAGGTTGACAGGCATATCCCTCGCACCCCGGCCGACCCAGGGCCATCTCTCACGATCTGGCCCTCTTCTCGGGTGTGGGGACTACAGAGTCCCCAACTCGTCCCCGGAAACGGGGAGGCGCGCCACGCGCGCCACTGCCGCGGCCTGCGTCTGCCAGGGTGACAGGCGGCTCCACCTGTCACCCCCAGGCCGGCGCTCATGGGGGGCGGAGGTCGTTCATCGACCTCCGACGCCCGAGTTGCCTTCATACGCGGGCAGCTTATCTTGCGATCCTTCGTCGCTCCCGCTGTCTAGACCCATGATAAGCATAGCTTAACTAGCTTGTGTTATGGGATCTGGAATGCGGATAAATATACTTAGATAACTACTTTTTTAAATATATACATAATGTAACATAGAAGCACCCAGACCAATGCAAATATAAATATTCATGCATACAAATATTTGCACTGAGTGGGAATCGAACCCGCGCCCCCTGCATAGCAGTCAAATGCTCTACCGCTACGCCACGGAGGTCGTCATTTAAGTACGAGGAACGTTCAAAGATCGTTCAGAACATCAGAGTTTTTACTGGTTATGGCGTGAGGAAGGATGTTCGAATGGTTTTCCCGACCGCACAAATAGTTGTGCGATGCATGTTGTGTTCATGGGTGGGGTAATAGTATTCCAGAACGAGACGATTCCAGTAAGTAGGAGAAACCCAATTATAAATTGACTCTTTTCAGTTGTATTTTTAGTACGACTTACCCATAAGAACATCAGTTATAATTTTAACAGCATTATTTGCATCCGGTATTCTGCCAGCTGCAGCTAATTTTAATAAGTCCACTAGTGCTCTTGCATCCGATTCGCCCAACTGAGATGTGAATTCATCAAGCGCCAACTAAAATATTAATTACATATTTACTTTCCATTACGCGACAGTTATCGCGTATACTCAAAAATGATGCTAATTTGAACGAAAAATAAACTTAGTTGATTAGAAAGGCAAAACATAAATAGGTAAAAGCAGACAGAACATAAAACATCAGAAATACACCAAGTGTATGGACAGAACATTATGAACTGTAAAAAAAAGCTAATCGTTATTTCGCAATAAAAAAGAATTATTAGTATTCTTGATGATGATGTCATTATTTCGGTTTTAAATATTATAATTTTGATTAGTGATTACTGTATATGATATGGTGATTGGTGATGGTATATGAATGAGTTCAGCATTTAACTTATCTATCTTATTTATATCATCTTAGATTGGGTAAATGCCGACCTTTCAATAATTAAAAAAAAATACTCAATAAGACGACATGAATCTACTATTCGGTAAAAAAATGGTTAATGACTGGTAACACTGAAATGAATTTTAAAAAATTGGGTTAGGTACATACTAATTACCATGCAATACCATATGAAAATAATCATATTGCTGCCAAACTGTTTAATGCAAACGTATACAATAAAAGCTTTACATGCTAAACATGCAATAATAAAATTTTGATGTGTGACAAAATGAGTATGACTGATGATACCGTTAGAAACCACAATAGTAAATAAACTGACTTATGTGTAGTTAAAGCTACTCAAAGAGAACCTCTACCTTGGGAGCCTCAGCTTGTTGCACTGTCATAGTCGCAGCGGCTACTGAAACGGCACTTGAAGACATGACAGCGGAGTGTCGTGATGATATCGACCCGCTTAGAGGGCTGCTGGCGCCACTCTGATTTGAAAAAATAACCTAAATGAGGCTATTTTTTTCTACAAGGATATTAGGACTGTCCCAGCTAGTAGAAAGGAGGTTACTATACGTAAAATGTAATTGAAAAAGATTTTAGAAACCTTCTGATAACAAGATCAACAATCTGTTGTTTGATGTTAGCATTTTTTTTTCCATTGCATTCCTACCTATACTATAATAGCATTTTACATCATCATAGCGATAACCCTGATTGGACAATTCTCTCTCTTGATTTTACATGTCTCGGCTTCTATAGGAGCGACATGTCATTCGACCCTCCAACCGCGAGAGGAATACCTATAGTCTTATTGACATGCAGGTGAGCTTGATGTGGTTCCTGAAGATTTCGATGGAATCCCATATACTATAATATCATTATACACATATACATAGCATTATACATTCACGTATCCACCATTACCATTTATACCAAACTATCGTGACTACCCACCCATCGAGCACCCACTTACTACTTGACCGAAGTTGACTGGTCCAAAATGCTTACGGGTGTTGAGTCCGTCTCTGTACCTTTATTTGTGCAATAAGTTTTAACTATGAATAATAATTACTATTCATTCCTTTAACAGTAATTGAACAAGACTTAACTGACCGGTAATGTAGCCCTATCGGCGGGCGCCTCGCCTCCTCCCGTGCGAGCGTCGCCCTCTGCATCTTCATCCTCAGTGTCGACAGTGGTCACGGTTGGTGCCGCTGTAGCACACGCTTCGTGTGCCCGTAAAGCCTCCACCAGTAAAGTCCGCGCCTGAACGCAGAAGTTAAGTTTTATTGAATGATGAAAGTTGTTATAATGTTTTGATAGTAATCTTTATATTTAAATCTAGTGACAAAAGATGCAAATTATTACTTATTACGTGATAATAATATCGATAGTATGGCGCATATTCTTAGCCCCTCGTTTTCTTCAAGAAACACGATATACACTTTTTTGATGCAAGACTTTTTTCGTTCACATAGTATATATAGCCAACAAGTTGTAAACAAGTTTAAAACACATTTGCATTCACACTGTAGCCTGTTAGATATTGCTACTTGTCAAATACATGTTTTATACTTAGTTGAAAATGAGGGATAACAAATAGAAGAACATTTACTTGATTCTGTTAAAAATATGCGCAAAAATATATAAGTGTAATATTAAATTTTCTGCAATTATCGGTAATGGCTCCTAATAGTGCATTTAGTTTTTAGGAATTTACGTATATTTCTTTATCCCAGATAAATAAAAAAATACAAAAGCAATTTTTTACAAGTGCTCTGTGGCAGGTGGGTGATAAATGTAAACTGCTCCGATGGAACATCAGTAGCTATCAACCACTCGGTAGAAATCATATAATTATGAAAGGAAGGTTCTCTCACCTGTGTTATATGTAACGCCAGTAAAATGAGTGACAATGCGTGCTGCACAGCTACAGGTGGTTCCAAGGCTAATGCTGTCACGGCTAAAGATGGTCGCGGTCCTTGTGGCTCTTCGACTACAGCCTCCTCAGAATACAGGCCTGTTAACAATATATTGATGAAAGTTAAACATAAATTAATATTGATATATAACAATATTAGGACTTTGTTTCGAACTCTACATTTTTTCATTAAACTTTCCTCATTAATTTTCCTCTATAGTCGTGTAAACTTAAAAGGTAAAGCTGTTTTTTACATAGATTACATTGCATACACGAAACAAATTACTGTCCCGAAATGGACGATTATTATTATATATCAGTTTAGCTGCTTAGATTATAAATAAGAAATTCTATCACTCACCAAGACTTTGTGCTCCTAAAGGATCCTTGAGGCAAGGGAACGGCAGCGGAGCTATATGTGGTGATTGTGCATCAGAATGTAAAGCTGCCGGTCGTAAGGACCAGGCCGCCGAGTGCGATGACCCCGCCGCTGCACGCTGTACGCCTTCAACACCCGCGACTAAAGCAGGCCGACGGTTCACGCAAGTGGTACCGTTACCTTGCTGTCCATGGTCGTTGTCACCCCACGCCCACACCTGCAACAGATGGATAAAAGATTTGAGATATTCTAACTTCGTTCACTTATCTGTTACGACAGAACGTAACGAAAAAATATTAACAGTTACTGTGGCGTCAATAATAGAATACATTTGCCAGCAAGAGAGAAAGAGAGGGGAAGAGAGGGGGGAGAGGGAGAGGGGGGGGGAGGGAGAGGGGGAGGGAGAGGGGGAGAGGGAGAGGGGGGAGAAGGGGAGAGCGGAATATAGAGAGGGAGAGATGGGGGAGAGTGGGAAGGAGGGAGAGGATTAGAGAAAGTGCGAGAGAGAGAGAATCTTCAATGTGTCATTGTGTATTTAAAATTTGTGTATTAAGTAATAATACACAGAATGAATATCATTGTAGAATGTGTTTATACATCAAAATATTCCTGAATTACATTTAATTATTATATTTATTAACTCGAAAACGTTTCCGAAACGTTTTCGAGTTGCGGAAAAAGGAAAAATTGAGACAGCGTGATAGTGGCTCCAAAAGGTGAAGCTATGTCGAGTAGCATCAAAAAAAAATCGAAGCGTACGTCAGGTCCCGCCCTAATGTGTGTAATAAAATCCACAAGTACCTGATGTTCGCTAGTGACAGCAAGACAGTGTAGCGCGCCAACGGCCACGTGGATGACGCGGCGCCCGCGCAGTGCCTCCACTAGCGTCGGTCTGCGTACGTGTGCGTCACAACCGTGCCCCAAGCGGAAGTAGTCGCCTTTACCCCAAGTCCACACCTATTAAATAAATAGTTGCTCAATAAATTAATGATTGTGTCTCAAGTAAGGGCAACGTATTCACGTATAGTTAAAGTAAAAGCCTTTTATTAGTTGCATAATATAACTTTAATTGAAATATTAAAGATAAGTGTAACACATCCATTTTGCCTGTTAAACTCTTTATTTTTTTTTTAGCAAAGCTGCCAGCAGTACTTCATATTGTCGATGATATATCCACTTAATCTAACTAGTAACTACACACATAGTAAAGAGACCATAAATTACAGAAAAAACAACAGTTCAGAGGTTAAAAAATATAGTTATAAAAAGAAACACGAACCTCTCCATCTCTAGTTAGAGCTAAGCTGAACTGTGCACCACACTCTACTTGGATAACTCCCAGTGTGTTCAGTCTCTCGATATTCATAGGCACCGCACAACCATCGGATCCCCCACGGCCTGGTTCAAAACAAGCTGGTATTACTTTCATAGTCGCATTCATTCTATAAATAATGATATATAAGCAAAGAGCATGGGGGTGATTATTTTCGATAAGGAAGCAAAGACAGCGTGTTCGCTTCATAAACATTTAAACGTCTAACACAAATAGATGCAACACAGAACATGCAATCCGTGAAGAGATTAGGCATAGACAGATATTATTATGGTTTGTGTAATATCAGTAGATCTACGACAGTTTCAGAAAGTATATACATTTAAAGTTACAGATTATAATTTACATACATATTCAGAAAATTTCTTACTATGCGGGTGAAATTAATTCTTGAACGCTTTTAGAACATCCTGTAAGTGCATTTTATTCCCACTAAAGCTATCACTTTACACAGGAATTCTAAAATCCCGTTCCCGAATAATACAAGCGACCCACTATTGTTGCAATTCTATCCCAGATTGTTATTAGTTACCCCATAAAGTAACTTGTTGGGTCCGTATAATACACATAATAGTAAGGTATTTTAAATCTTGTTCATGACCTTGAGAAACAGTGCTGTATGAGTTTGGAAAGTAGCGTTTATTATTTAAGGCAGTTCCCTCAGACCATCTATATGTTAGAGACGATATGTACACATAAGTTATACATACCCAACTTGCCAAAATCTCCATCTCCCCATGAAAATACTTTGCCGCATGCAGTTAAAGCTAAAGTTTGTGCATCGCGTGACCCGCACGCTACTTGAATTACCCTGAAGTTGGATAAGGCTTCCACCTAAAAAGCATAATTATCACATAAACATTATATTACAAAAGAGTTTCCTAATAGAAAAAAGTAAGATAAGCTGAAATACAGTTGATTGAATAATTTGAAGTGTTTACATATAAATACCTAAATAAAAAAAAATCCCCTTTTCTTACAATGTTCAGTTCGCTTCTCAGCACTAAGACAATAAACACCTAGAAAAATGCCTTCGGTTGACGAGAATATGCTTAACCCCTACAGACAATGCCCGTATCTTCACAATATGGGTGTGAGAAAAATTGATATTTTTTATATACAGCGTTTCAATTGACTATACCCCGCAGAATAGTAAGAAGCTAGGATAATTCCAGATGATAAGGACCACCATGCCAGACGCTGAGAAATCCAAAATGGTGGTCCCTACCTTGACGGCTCCTACACTTGACAAATGTGTTTTCACACTCCGCTTGAAAAACCCGAGATCTTAAGAAAAGGGAAGGAGATATGAATGTATACGTGTACAACTAACCATTTTAGGCAGTAGCTGCGTCATATCATCCCCATGTCCCAGTCTGCCATACTCCCCTAATCCCCAGGTGTACAGATGCCCGCGCGCGGTCACACACGCACTGTGCGCCGACCCACACGCAATGCTGACGACACGCTCTCCCGATAGCGACTCGATAAGACGTGGCACTTCTAACGTGATGCGATTGCCTTGACCCAACTTGCCGTCTTCGCCTTCACCCCAGGAATAGACCTGTACATAATAAATTGTACACATGAAATGAAGCTCAATATTATGACGTCACTTTAAGTTGCCAGTCCAAAGTGTTCATTTTAGAGCCTAGGGTCCAATTACTGTTTGTTATTGATTGGTAGTCGGTTTCTTCATATGTTGGTAGTGCCCTGCACACTCTTTTTTATTTATATGAAGTAATCTGGGTATGTTATGGGTTACATAATAATTCATAACACAAGAACCGATCTGTAATATTTGTGGCAACTCTTATGTCAATCAATTTAAGAAGAAACAAAGCCCCGATATGTATTAAACAACAAAATGATCAAAAGTATCCTCGGGACATATATGTTTGATTTAAAATGAGTTATATACACGCAGTAACGTTTCTTGGGTGTCTTTTAAGGATAGCATGGGGCGCTACGGCGGTGGAAGTATAGATTATTGCAAAATAGGACTCGTTTGTCTCGCGACTTAGATCCGATGTGTTCCGAGGTGAATTTTGTTTGGTTACCTTGCCGTCAGCGGTGAGCGCGAGTGCGTGCTTTCCGCCAGAATGTACGGCCACGCGCCGCACTAGTACGTGCCCGAGGTAGGGGTTGGCGCGGGGACTCGACACGTTGTTACTGTGTCCCAAGCCGAGGCGTCCGTTAGTGCCCTCACCGCAGGCGTACAACTAGGAACAATGACAACATATTTTAGTAAGAACATTGTATTTTAGACTTTAATTTAGTGTATGTATTGAATTTAAATTTCATCATTAACCATTTCAGTTTATATATTTGCGCATAGACGATCGTGTTCTGGGTCAGACGGAGAGAGATGGAGCTATACATACTATATAGCTCCATCCCTTTCCATCTGAACCGCAGCACAAACCTCGATCACTTATGAGTGTCACGGTAGGCTCGATGTACATTTTTGTATGGTATGAATACTTCTATTTCACTTCACCTAGATAAGATACATCGAGTAAAATTCCAGAGACTTACCTTTCCATCATGCGATACAATGAAGAGCGTTTTAGAGCCACCGGCGATATGAACAGGGCGTAGCGCGCTAAGAGTTGGGGAAAATACCGGCACCTTTACTTTGGAGCCTTTTACTCCACTCAATTGATCCTTGTCGTTAAGGCCCCAGACGTAAACCTACAAAATAAATTCAAATTTTGTGGCATAATTCTTGTTGCTAGTAGTTCATGAAAATTTTGATAGATGGCTTCTACGCCGCCCTAAGTGGTGTAATGGTCATGATTCGAACACAGGACCCAGGAACATAAGACCAACAAATACTGACAAAGTTACCGACACTATTGTATTATGGTGCGTACACCCTCGTCGATGAGCGAGGGATATAGCGAGAGAAGTAGGCAGAGACGTAGTGTGGATGGGTACATTTGTCATGCCGTGAATGTTATGTTATGTGAGCGAGTAGGAGCGGCAATACGAGCGCTAGGAACCATCCACATACTCGCGATGAACACACTTCGCAGCAAGCGCTCGTGGCGTTAGCACATGTCCTATTTATAACGTGACGTTATAGCTAACGCCGCTGCCGTCGCCGCTCAATGAATGACAAAATATAAAACTTGATTGACAATATTGTGTGAGTGGATACTAGGGCATTATTCGCGCAAATATTTCCGGCAATACGAGGACCATAGTCTGGACAAAGGGTTAGAAGTGTGTGTATGTCGATGGTGCAAATTGCATCTCTTAATTTTATTGCCAATTCAACGCCTTAACCCTGTCGCAATATGTGTATATAAATAATTTACAAACTGTTATAAGCATTTTGAGTTTTACATACCTTTGGGAAGTCGTTTGGAAACGCTGGGGAATTATTATCTGCAGCTGTAACTGCCGATGAATTATCTTTTTCCATCCAATCTTCAGCCACAAAGTTCATACTCTGAAATTTACCATACAATCAAAAAATGCTTTATTTTAAACAAATTCGACGTTTTTAATATATTATCTTACCTGTAATATTTCTGTGTAAAGTGGGTTCGGTCTAAACCCTGTAATGTAGAGACCGTGGACGCGGCAGTCGGCATTCACGTTTCGGTTTTGTTTAACACCAATTTCTATGCAGGAATAATACTGTAACAAGCAATAGCATAGCTTATGAATAAGAAACGATATGTCTGATAAGTTCATATTCATCGAATCAAGATGTATACAACTCGTGCGAATTAACATGGCACCTGACTCGAAAACAAGCCGCCTCTAGCAACCCCGCTCTCGTCCTTCGAGACCAGCAGCATCCGCAACACTGTGACTGTTGCACGTTTTCCTTGCGTTTTGCAGTTATTTGTTATCCGATTTTATTTGAGATTTGTTATTGTTACTTTTGGAAAGCCAGGTGCCATGTTAATGCGCAGAGTTTATACATGGAAATTTGTTAAAAATAAATTCCATCTTTCGAAACTACATTTCACAAAAGTCACACATATTTTTAAAGTTTTTCTAAAGGTGCCTCTAGTCCATCCATCTTTGAAGCCGTTGTCAATATGAATTGGGGCGATAGCTTACCATACTACAGTCCATCAAATCTAAGAGGTACCGTTTGACGTTTCATATTTTTCAAACCGAAACAACTTTGTTCTTACGTACATTATTCAGTTTCGATAACCTTTTTCATAAAACCATGAATTTAGAAAGATTTCATTATTGTATCTAAAAATGTACAATTCTTAATATCTAAATGTAATTGAAAACTTTCAAACAAAGCAAAATAACACATATTTACACAGTAAATAATTTCTAATAGTTATATTCTTGACCGCATTACAAAGTTACGTAGTTAGGTCACTGCACGTAGTGTTGCGACTCTTCGGATACACTTGTATGCAAAAAAATCGTTTACATATACGAAAAATCGAATGTATTATTTACAAATTACACTTGACAACCAAACAAATATTTTTTCATGTGAATGGGATTTATCTCACATATTACGATTACATAACTAAATAGTTATGTAATCGTAAAATATGAGATAAAACCCATTCACCAAAAATACGTATTTATAAATCAAATATATTTGCTTCTTTAAAAAGTTGTCGAAAGCGATTTGTCGATTTTTGATTTTCGCGCCCAAATAAGTCGGGGTTTCTCGCGCTAACGCTGTCGAAATAGTAAATGGAGTCAGGGATAGTGTTTTTTACATTTATTTTTGTGTATGATAGTATGGGTTTGCATATTACAGAGAAATAAACAAATTTTTAACAAGCACATCCATTGATTTTACAATTACAATTTTTTCTTCTAAGTCTTATTTCTACGTCTAAAACTAATAAAAATAAGGTATGTAGAACCCATTCACAAAAATGTTGTTGCCTGATGTTATAAATTAACGACGTTACTGCGCGACCGCATAATGCACTGAATACACAGATACCCTAAAATAAATTAATTTAATTATTTTTAGGTCAATAGGCAAAATCGCAGGTGTCCAAGTCTCTACAATTTTTTTTTTCTGGCAACACTGCCAACTACAAGCGCACGCGGTCCGCTCGGTCGGTTCGGCGTCAGCAGTCTCTCGCCATCTTGGAAGCTGACTGTGCGCGTACTTGCTTTCTCGTTTGTGTTTTACAATTTGTGACTTGGCTATTACTTTTCTGGACTGATCATTCTTTATCCGTTTACCTTGGCAATATTTATACTGGACTCCGAACTAAGCAAGTGTTTATTAATAATGTCGAAAAGAGGACGTACTTTGAACAGCCAGGCTCGTGAATTGGTGGTGAAATTACACGAGTATTTTGAGCGTGAATCTCAAAATGGTGGACTTCTACTGCCAGTTACACAAGTTCGGGATCGCGTCGGTGAAGCTCTCGGTATTGGTAGCCGCACCGTTGGCAAAATATTAAGTGAAAAATATGGGCCTTCGGGGAGTGACAGTAACGTACTTCACACACCGAAAAAACGAAAAAGAAATAAACCTGTGACAGGCATCGATGAATTCGATAGTCATGCTATTAGAAACCATATATACGGGTATTTTACAAGAGGCGAATTTCCAACATTGGCAAAGTTATGTGCAACTTTAAAAGATGCCGGGCTGTATAAGGGAAGCATAGAGTCGTTGAGAACGGTAATAACAGGAATTGGCTTCAGATACAAAAAAGTTGACAAACGAAAAATTGTTATGGAGCGACATGACATAATTATGCAGCGACTAACATTCCTGCGCGAAGTTAAACAAATTATAAACTGGGATAATGTAATATTTTTGGACGAAACTTGGCTAAATTCCAACCATTCTGTGCCGAAAACATGGACTGATGATTCTGAAGCTTCGTGCTCGAAGGTGCCGATAGGAAAAGGTGGACGCCTCATAATATGCCATGCTGGGTCAGCGTCTACAGGCTTCGTGGAAAACTCTTTATTAGCTTTCCAATCCAAAAGCACTAAAGAGTATCATGAAGAAATGGACGCAGTAAGGTTCCGAGAGTGGTTCTTAAATTTATTACAGAATATCCCTCCTAACAGCACAATTATAATGGATAATGCCCCATACCACTCTGTGCAAATTGATAAAGCACCTACGTCAGCCAATAAGAAAGCAGATTTGGTGGCATGGCTGCAAAGAAAAGGAGTGGATGCCGACATGTCACTATTAAAAGCTGAATTATTACAGTTAGTGAAATTGCATAAACCACCAAAACCGACATATGTAATTGACCAATTGGCCGAAGAGCACGGGCACAAAGTCATACGACTTCCTCCGTACCATTGCCAATATAATGCCATTGAACTGATTTGGGTCCAAGTTAAAGGTAATATTTTATAATATTATAATAATAACACGAGTACTTCTAACATTTATAATTTAAACAATGGTTTTCGTCTGCTATCAAATAGTTACATTATTGTTTTACAGGTTATGCAGCAAGACACAACACAAAACCACCCTTCAGTGTCAAGAAAATGGAAGGTTTATTAAAGGAAGCATGTGCCCAAGTTACACAGGAAGATTGGAGTAAAGTAGTACAAAAAACAAAGAAAATAATAATGGACGACTTCGAAAGAGACGTACACTTTGATAATGTAATGGACAATCAACTGGTCATTAATTTAAATGACGATGATGACGAAGACGACGATACTAGTACTAGTAGTGAATAAAAAAATATCCTAAACATTTCTTTTATTTAATTATAACAATTGATTTCTTAAAATTCGGATATTATAGTAATCGATCTCTTAAAGTTCGGATATTATAGTAATCGATTTTTTCATCCCATCCCTATCATTCAATTGTCAGAACTGTCAAACGGTACTTCTTAGATTTGACGGACTGTAAATACAGATCTAGAGGCAGTTTCAGCAAGGTTCAAAAGCCTTCCTTTAGTAACTGTTACATTAGTGTGCTTTTACCCAATCACAAACGGTTACATCAACACAAACGTACGTAAGTATCAATTCAACCACTTGGTTACATCTAGACGGTTCAACATAAATTCATTTTATTCATTCATTCATTCATGCATGCATGCATGCATTCATTCGTTCATTCATTTCATTTATCTGTTATTTTTTAATAGATTACCTGTTTGCAATCAGCGAGTAGTTGTATCTGCTGTAAATGTGGGGGTGGACGTTCTCGAGGCGCTGGGGGTGGTGCGCAAGGCACAGCAGCGAGTGGCACCAGAGCGGTGTCATCAAAAGTAGGGCCGGCGCGTACCGCCAGTGCTGCGGGTCCATATGCACCTCCGCTCACACCCAGACCTAGTCGACGTACGCGTACGCCACTGCGCATCTCCACGCGAATCCAGTGCTGCACAATAAATATTATAATCGAAACTACCCCTCACTTTTTATCCTGCTGCTCCAGCGATATAATGATGATGGATGAATATAAAATCATGAATATCTAGACATACGATGATAACAAACATACCTGCCCATTGCCACTAGAACTCTGCCAGTAGGTATGTGGCTGTGAGTCGAGTAGTCGCCTCGCGCCTGCGCCGGGACGACACGACGATACCCGAACGGCACGCACCGCCCCACGCCACCCAACCGCTGTACCGCCCGCACTTTCACCCCATTCCGCTAAACAGAGAAGTACCCGTTAACCTTACCATGTTATACAAGGCCAGGGGGTACTCGAGAGTTATGAAAACACTTACATTGATCGGTTACGAGCTCCATTTCACTGACTTGGCCTGTCCAGCCAGGTTGTTGTGGAAAATCCACAGTGAGATCACGGCCGTTGCTCGATATTGCTGTATATCATAACATATAGACGATAAGATAATATCTGCAATAGATATTCTTCTTATATGCTTAAATTAATTGAGTATTGGAAAATTACAGCTTCAATCATTGTTGTACAGTAATTGCTTACAATTTACTGCAGTGACAGAAGGTATCTTAGGGTTTAGAAAAATATATGAGATCATACGTGTGTTGACTCAGATGAGAAAATGTCGTCAGTATGTGTATATGAGTATAATAAAAATCGCTTGCATATTTAGTACAAATAAAAACCGATTTTTGAATGAAATTTTTAAGCATTTAGTGTACTAACTATTCAAATCGATTAAGATATAGAAAGAATTGAATCGGTTTAGGCGGGATTCTAATCCGCGATCTTTCTCTTACAGGGGGAACGCTCAAAACCATTTTTTTTTTCTATATCTTAATCGAGAAAAATCGATTAGATCTTTTATTGTTACTGTGGTACTTATTTGAAAAACTGAAGCATTTCACACGATACTAAAGCCTTTGAGAGTAAATAGTAACAGTAATAGTACATACATGTTACAGTGCCGACGCTGGTATGGTCGATACAGCCCCACTTGTACCGAGGTTGTGTTACAGCTGCCCTGACCCTTACGCGGTCGCCCACGGCGAAAGGTGGTGCGCCCGATACTACTTCTGCATGCATTGCTCGCACGCCCAACACTCGGCCTAGACCCCTCCATTCAACCTGCGCATTGAATTTAAACATTAGAATTATTTCAGAATATGAAGTCTACTTAATCAATCAATCAATATTTAGGTTGGCCTATTGTAGTCCACTGCTGGACATAGACCTCTACCAATATTGGGAATCTTTTGCCTCCTGTTATTCTTCTTCTTCTTCGAGTCAATGGCTAGGTCTGACATATAATGGTCTGGTATTTAAATTTTATTGACCCAGAACTTTGCCACAGCAACAACGTTCTCCGTTGCTCTACATAGGTAGTGCAAGTGAAGGAGCACAACGAGCAGGAAAGCAAATGCGACATGGACTGAGATTGGGCCCCGCAGTCGCAAGACTCTTGTGACCGGTCGATAAAGCCCCATTTTGCCATGTTTTCTCTGCAGCGGCCAATTTGGGTCCGCAGGCGGTTTAAAGACTTCCAAGTTGGCCACTGGAGATGGAATTCAGATGGCAGATCTTCGCTTGGTCTGATGAAACCTACCGGAGCTGGATGATTATCTTCCCACCTTTGCCTCCTATTAATAACCGTCAATTTCTTTTTAGCCCTTATCGACATAACTAGAGAATAAACTTACATGCACGAATACATTCTGCTTAATATCACGTTCAACTTTTTGCACTTGTCCAACATCGCCTAATGCAACCTGAAAAATAAATGAAAAATGTTTTAAACTGTTACTAAATGAACTCACTCATTGAATGAATACGATAATGCCTCACTCACCGGTTCAATTGCTTTACAACATCGTACAGTCATCCCCGGAGTTATGACGTCAGATAAGTATTGGCCATACTCCTCTTCGGATGCAAAGCAGCTGCGCCATCTGTATGGAGTCTGCTTCTTCTCAGATTTAGAGCTATGAGGCCTCATTTCGAATACAGAATCATCCATTCCTTGTTGAGGTAGTTCTAGTAAATACGCGACTAAAGATTCTACTGATGGCAAACTGGTTCCGCCTGCAAAAAATTATGCACTTTATGCTGAACTGCATAGTATCAAAATTTAAATAATGCGTGGTGTAGGCTCATTTTGAGGCAAGTTGTATGAATTGATAGTGATACTTAAAGCTACTTACCTAGAGCTTGAATTGCAGCATAAACAGCGTGCCTTGAAAACCCCATTTCAATAACTTGTTGAACTTGTGAAGAATTAGCCCAAGTATTGAGATCTTTTCTCGCTGAAAGAAGGTAGTCTTTATTTAGGTAATGTATGTTTAGTTCCAAAAAAAATATTTCGTAACGCTATATTATATGGGTTCGAGCTAGTCTTCCGTTAACACGATTGAGTGTATACAGAAAAATTAAAACATTATGTAGTCATAAACAATTTTAGTTATACTTACAAAGTGTTGCAGATGCAGTGCTAGTGGACGGCCCCACAGATAACTGCATAATATTGCTTTTGTCTACAATCGGCATTTCTGGTGGGATTTCATGATCTCTGTCATCCCCTGTAAAAGTAAAATTTAAATAAGCCCCTTTGTAAAAATCAAATCCTCGGAGGTATTCTCAAAATAATACTTATGTGTATTTAAAATCCTTTACTCAGAATTTCTTTATAAATAACTTGTCTCGAGCCCCATGCCCAGGGCACTTAGCAATATACCTAATCTTCTTCATCTTAGCGTTATTCCCAGTCGCATCCGAAGCTTTCGTCTCCGAGTCTGGGGTCCGCTTGACCAGCGTGCCCGCTTATCTATGGATTTGGCTGAACTTCGATTTTTACCTTTAACCGACTGCCATCTGACCAAACAAACTAGATATCGAAGCATTGCAATTAGACTAAATAACAATTACCTTAACAATATAGATAGATTTTCAATTAAAGTTCTAAGATGATGTATTTTTTTTTAGGGTCCATAAGTTATTCTGTTATGAGTGTGAACTATCATTCTTGTTAACTATAACATAACAACAATACACAAGTGAAAATATCTAAAAGTATCAAGTTGGAACGACAAATTCTTAAGAGCCATTACGCACTATCGACTAGTCGCTAGCGACTCAGTCTCTCGGCAATAGACAAAGTCGCTCGACCGACCGGCGACTTAGGGCTATTACGCACTGTCGACTAGTCGCCGGCGACTCAGTCCCTCGGCGACCGAAACATGGGAAACTAGGGCCGGAGACCGAGCCGAGCGACAGTATTCCAAGTACATTCGTGCAGAATGGACGTTGAAGAACTTGCAATAGTAGCGGCGCTACTAATTATAAAAAGAAAGAAAAATAAAAAAAAATCAAAAGAGTATTGGGTGCATCCTTTGTTAGAAGAACGGAGGTCAAAAGGAATGTTTAAAATATTTTATGAAGACGTTAGAAAATATCCTCGTAAATTTTTTAATTATGCAAGAATGTCTGTGAGTTCGTTTGATGACTTATTGTGTCTTCTAAAACCACATATAACTGGCATAGATACAAATATGCGACCATGTATTTCTCCGGAAGAAAAACTTTTTATAACACTAAGGTAAGTGACAATTCAAATAAAATTCATTCCTAACATTTATTTTTTACGGGATTTTAACACAATTTACATTACATTCCCGGACACATCTATCGGCCAAACCTAGTGTTTAAAGTGTTGACAATCCCTAGCTAAAAATAAATGTTAAGTGGTGCAATAAGTTTTTATGCAGTTTTTTACGAAAACGATGGCCAGTAGATCAGCTTCACACCTGCAAAAACTTATTGCTCCTCCTAACATTTATTTTTAGCTGGTCTCCAGTCAAAACTTAAAACTCAAGGTGGGCCGATAGATGTGTCCGGGAGTGTGTTTAGAGTTACAGATAATGCCATCCACGAAGACGCGCGATTAAATTTAAATAGAGCATCTTTCGTGCTGTTCATAATACTCTTTCCTGATTAGTCAATTTCTATTAGTGTGCGTTTGCATTCATCGATAATTAGCGTGTATCGACAGATGTTTAACACATGCGGAAGATAGCACACATGCATTTGAACAAAGAGTGGGGCGCGTCTTCGTGGATGGCACTATCTGTAAGTCTACTCTTCGATGACATAATTTAAAAATATACGGTAAATAATTATAAAACATGTATTTTTTTAAAGTACTTAATGAAATCAATATTATAAACGAACGCACAACAAAAGGAAATATTCAAAATAGATCCAAAATGTCAGAATCTTGCGAGGTATTTGAAGTGACAGTAGAAAATCGCGACTCTGGGCGTTCACGTTCTGAAGGAGTTGAAGTTGGTAGTGTATAATAATGTTGTGCTTCAGGGCGTGATTGTTGACTTGGTGCTGTTGAACGCCCGGCCTCCGGTGTGAAGTAACCACGCTCATACTCGTACTCATTAAAATTTCGCCACATTGTGTTTGGATATATATTATTTTGAGTAGAGGATCGGAATGATTCGATTACACTGATTAATTGAATTTTCGCAGCTGACTTTTTGTGCTCCGGAATTGCCCTAAATGATGATAATAGGGACATCAGGAACATTCTGTCCTCATCTTGTTCCAAAATATCCTCCTTATTTTTGCGACTTTCAATACACTTGTTTAATGTGGTTAACAGTTCGTTTGTGCCATCATCTGACGTTTTTTTCTTTTTTCTTCCGACTATATTTTCTCTCGAGTAAGTTCCTAAAGGTTCTTGATCATTTGTCAAATGTTCTTGTTCAGCAATGTTACTCTCTGTGTTCAAATTACCAACGGTATTCTTCAAAAATAACAGCTGATTATAATAAATATAGGGAGTTTTATGGGAAGCAGCAGATCCGCTTTTAGTATTTTTTAATCTTCGTACTTCTCGCGAAAAGCAGCTTCTTATATTTTTCCATTTTTTTTGAAGTGCATGACCTGTAAATAATGTATATATTTAAATTATTTTTTAATTCCAGATATCTTGGAACCGGTTGTAAATTTGTAGATTTACATTACTCATACAGACTTGGGATTTCAACTATAGCTGAAATAATAAGAGAAGTTTGTCATTTTATATGGGTTGTACTAAAAGACATGTGTTTACCGCAACCGACAAAAGAAAATTGGTTAAAAATCGCAAAAAAATTTCATTTACGGGCCAATTTTCCAAATTGCATAGGTGCCGTAGATGGTAAGCATGTAAGAATTATAAAACCATACAACAGTGGATCATTGTGTTATAATTACAAACACTTCTTTTCTGTAATTTTGCTTGCCATTTGTGACTCTGACTATAAGTTCATATACATAGACGTTGGTTCCTATGGAAAGGATTGCGATTCAACTATATTTACAAATTCAACGTTTTATCAAAAGCTAATGAACAATGATTTGCAAATACCCGAACCTAAGCCCATTTCATCGACAAACCCTATACCAGTACCGTTTGTTATTGTGGGTGACGAAGCATTTGGACAAACTGACAAAATTATGCGACCGTTCGGTGGATCAAATTTAACAACAAAGAAAAAAATATTTAATTATAGGCTTTCTCGTGCACGACGCCATATTGAATGTTCATTCGGCATATTAGCAAACAAGTGGCAGATTTTTCACAGACCTATCAACGTGAATTTAGATCTAGTATCATGCATCATCAAAACATGTTGCGCTCTTCACAATTATGTCCGAGAAAGAGACGGATATAAATTTGAAGATACCCTGAGCATTCCTGGCTTTGAAGAAGTCCCAAACAGTTTCCAAAGAGCTACGCGACGTGCTGCATCATACAGAGATGTATTTGCTGATTACTTTACAACTGAGGGTCAATTATCTTGGCAGATGAGCAGTATTAATTAATAAAAAATAAATGGCATTTCTTACTTACCTGAGTTTTTTTTTTCTTCGTCTGATAATTCTTCACCTCCAAATAACTCCACTATTTCTTCCCACTGTTTTTTCTTCAAATCCCGATTAGCATATTCCTCACTTTGTAAATCCCAAATAGCTTTTCGGGATTGTATTTCCGATATAAATTTATCCGTGTCAAAACTCATTGTGCGCGGCCGTCCGGTCGTTACGACAGTTGCTCGCAGTGTGAATGCTTTCATTTGAAACCGTGCTCCTATTGGTCGCCGGCGACCGGCAGTTGCCTGTGCGTCGCCACTGCGCGGCGAGTCGCCGAGTCGCCCGGGCAACCGGTGACTACAGTCCGTCAAATCTAAGAAGTACCGTTTGACAGTTCTGACAATTGAATGATAGGGATGGGATGAAAAAATCGATTACTATAATATCCGAACTTTAAGAGATCGATTACTATAATATCCGAATTTTAAGAAATCAATTGTTATAATTAAATAAAAGAAATGTTTAGGATATTTTTTTATTCACTACTAGTACTAGTATCGTCGTCTTCGTCATCATCGTCATTTAAATTAATGACCAGTTGATTGTCCATTACATTATCAAAGTGTACGTCTCTTTCGAAGTCGTCCATTATTATTTTCTTTGTTTTTTGTACTACTTTACTCCAATCTTCCTGTGTAACTTGGGCACATGCTTCCTTTAATAAACCTTCCATTTTCTTGACACTGAAGGGTGGTTTTGTGTTGTGTCTTGCTGCATAACCTGTAAAACAATAATGTAACTATTTGATAGCAGACGAAAACCATTGTTTAAATTATAAATGTTAGAAGTACTCGTGTTATTATTATAATATTATAAAATATTACCTTTAACTTGGGCCCAAATCAGTTCAATGGCATTATATTGGCAATGGTACGGAGGAAGTCGTATGACTTTGTGCCCGTGCTCTTCGGCCAATTGGTCAATTACATATGTCGGTTTTGGTGGTTTATGCAATTTCACTAACTGTAATAATTCAGCTTTTAATAGTGACATGTCGGCATCCACTCCTTTTCTTTGCAGCCATGCCACCAAATCTGCTTTCTTATTGGCTGACGTAGGTGCTTTATCAATTTGCACAGAGTGGTATGGGGCATTATCCATTATAATTGTGCTGTTAGGAGGGATATTCTGTAATAAATTTAAGAACCACTCTCGGAACCTTATTGCGTCCATTTCTTCATGATACTCTTTAGTGCTTTTGGATTGGAAAGCTAATAAAGAGTTTTCCACGAAGCCTGTAGACGCTGACCCAGCATGGCATATTATGAGGCGTCCACCTTTTCCTATCGGCACCTTCGAGCACGAAGCTTCAGAATCATCAGTCCATGTTTTCGGCACAGAATGGTTGGAATTTAGCCAAGATTCGTCCAAAAATATTACATTATCCCAGTTTATAATTTGTTTAACTTCGCGCAGGAATGTTAGTCGCTGCATAATTATGTCATGTCGCTCCATAACAATTTTTCGTTTGTCAACTTTTTTGTATCTGAAGCCAATTCCTGTTATTACCGTTCTCAACGACTCTATGCTTCCCTTATACAGCCCGGCATCTTTTAAAGTTGCACATAACTTTGCCAATGTTGGAAATTCGCCTCTTGTAAAATACCCGTATATATGGTTTCTAATAGCATGACTATCGAATTCATCGATGCCTGTCACAGGTTTATTTCTTTTTCGTTTTTTCGGTGTGTGAAGTACGTTACTGTCACTCCCCGAAGGCCCATATTTTTCACTTAATATTTTGCCAACGGTGCGGCTACCAATACCGAGAGCTTCACCGACGCGATCCCGAACTTGTGTAACTGGCAGTAGAAGTCCACCATTTTGAGATTCACGCTCAAAATACTCGTGTAATTTCACCACCAATTCACGAGCCTGGCTGTTCAAAGTACGTCCTCTTTTCGACATTATTAATAAACACTTGCTTAGTTCGGAGTCCAGTATAAATATTGCCAAGGTAAACGGATAAAGAATGATCAGTCCAGAAAAGTAATAGCCAAGTCACAAATTGTAAAACACAAACGAGAAAGCAAGTACGCGCACAGTCAGCTTCCAAGATGGCGAGAGACTGCTGACGCCGAACCGACCGAGCGGACCGCGTGCGCTTGTAGTTGGCAGTGTTGCCAGAAAAAAAAAATTGTAGAGACTTGGACACCTGCGATTTTGCCTATTGACCTAAAAATAATTAAATTAATTTATTTTAGGGTATCTGTGTATTCAGTGCATTATGCGGTCGCGCAGTAACGTCGTTAATTTATAACATCAGGCAACAATATTTTTGTGAATGGGTTCTACATACCTTATTTTTATTAGTTTTAGACGTAGAAATAAGACTTAGAAGAAAAAATTGTAATTGTAAAATCAATGGATGTGCTTGTTAAAAATTTGTTTATTTCTCTGTAATATGCAAACCCATACTATCATACACAAAAATAAATGTAAAAAACACTATCCCTGACTCCATTTACTATTTCGACAGCGTTAGCGCGAGAAACCCCGACTTATTTGGGCGCGAAAATCAAAAATCGACAAATCGCTTTCGACAACTTTTTAAAGAAGCAAATATATTTGATTTATAAATACGTATTTTTGGTGAATGGGTTTTATCTCATATTTTACGATTACATAACTATTTAGTTATGTAATCGTAATATGTGAGATAAATCCCATTCACATGAAAAAATATTTGTTTGGTTGTCAAGTGTAATTTGTAAATAATACATTCGATTTTTCGTATATGTAAACGATTTTTTTGCATACAAGTGTATCCGAAGAGTCGCAACACTACGTGCAGTGACCTAACTACGTAACTTTGTAATGCGGTCAAGAATATAACTATTAGAAATTATTTACTGTGTAAATATGTGTTATTTTGCTTTGTTTGAAAGTTTTCAATTACATTTAGATATTAAGAATTGTACATTTTTAGATACAATAATGAAATCTTTCTAAATTCATGGTTTTATGAAAAAGGTTATCGAAACTGAATAATGTACGTATGAACAAAGTTGTTTCGGTTTGAAAAATATGAAACGTCAAACGGTACCTCTTAGATTTGATGGACTGTAGTGCGTAAACACCTATTTAAACTATAGAATATTACAGTCGTCGGCGACTCAGTCGCCGGCGACTAGTCGACAGTGCGTAATGGCTCTTAGGGTATTGACATCTATTTGAACTAATGAAAATAATAGTCGCCAGACGAGAGTACGCAATGGGCCTTAACCACTAACTCCCAACAAAATTTCCAAGTATCAACTTTAATTTCTGTCTTATTACCGTTAATATGTGCAGCCAACTGTTGCACTATAGTCAGTGCAGCTGCTTCAAGTTCCCGCGGCGTGTGCGAAGCTGCGAGCGGACTCGGCCGAGTGGCTAGAGCTAGTAGACGTCGGAGTAATGTGCCTTCTGTTCCTAGCGTGTTACCTCTGTCTAAAGTGGCTAGAACATATCGGATTTGAGAAAATTAGTTCTATGTTGACATATGATATCTTTCGAGATGTGTTAGCTAGCTAGTATAATGAAGTACCTGTGTTATCTGGTGGTTGCATCATGACTTTCCTTAACCGCGTCCGAGTAGTCAATAAACCACGTACAGCACACAGCGTTAACAGTTCCATTTGTTGTTTTCTTAAGCCATATACGTCTATCTCAGCTGAAAATTCAAATTTACCTCCAGATTATATTCGTAAGAGGAAATCGTGTAGCCGATATTATAAAAATGAGCGCAAATGAAATCAATTCTGTGTAGTAGTGTAGTTAAAAAGACTTCTTCTTAATACTTAATCTTTTATCAATTTATATAAGGTTTTTAAAGCACGGGCTACTTTGTACTTATGTATACTAGTGTTAATAGGCAGACGTTCATCAAAGAACCATATTCTTCATTAACTGTCTTAATAATATGGTAAATTGATGCTGCTGCTAAATTAACTTTTACTTATTGTATTTTATTTGAAAACTTAATTACAGCTTTGGCAGAGTTGTCAGTGTCGTCACATTCATTTTTAATTTAAATAAAATAATTAATTTTGATATTTCTTCTATAATTTTGACATAAGTAACTAATTTAATTGTGATATTGCTAATTAATTTAAGCTATTTAATTGTATTATGGTACTCGTAGAAGATAGACCTAAGATTAGAGAAACTTAAGCTGAAGTCACACACAATATTATAGGTATCAGTTTGTACCAGGTAAGTGATGAGGATGCATTGGGGAGGCCTGAGGACCAGCGCCCAGTAACGCAGCACAAACGCGAAGAGCGCTCTCCCCTCCGGCGAATGGTTGGGCCAAACGTTCACTCTCTGCGCTCTGTATATTGCCCAGCTCACACTGTTACATTAAAAATGCAAATTACAATGGTTTAAAATTCAGATTCTTATAATTCTCTAATTGTCAATCACCGTCATACCAGACATTGCAAAAAATTGCATTTAATTTTCTACTTTCCTGCTATGACGTTAAAGCCTAAAATTAAATAGCATTTTGTAGAATGAATGATAAATATTAGTTTTCACTCAATTTTGGACTTTAAGACCATATCAATAAAGTAAAAAAATTAATGGCATTTTTGCAGTGTCAGTGCTTTGACAATTAGGGTCTTGTTTGAGCTAGAGGGGTAAAATACCTTTGTAGTAGTATTGTCATCATGTAAAAGTGTTATTTTGGCTCTGGGTGAGAGCTGCGTGACAATTGCGGCCCGCGGGGGAGATCCGGCTGTCACCCGCTGGCCCAGTCTTATACGCCATTCAACACCACCGACTACGCCGAGTGCACCCGCTGTTGAATGTAAAATATATCATTGCTTTTTTCACTAATGTTTCACTATTGCACAGAAAAAAGAATGTAGCAACGTTCACTCAGATTTATAAAACAAATAAATTCACAAATATAAAGCTTGTCTTGAGTCTAGCTAAACACAAAATAAGCACTGAAATCACGACTATGAAAATCATGCGCTTTGAGAAAACAAATATTCGTTGCAAAATTGCATCTTGGGGTCTATTAAATACTTTAAAATTCCACGTTAAGCCTCAAAAATCACGACCACCTTTTATGGGGTACAAAGCAATCGAACTTGTCCATATTGCACTTACCTATAAGACAACTCTCTAAGCTTGGTGGAGTAGGCTTCATGGTCTGGGTCATGTCTTGTTGACTGGCATGCGGCCACCAATGCCAGTCACTCGTCACCTGATGAAAAAGGCACATTCTCAATAATAAAAAAATAATACATTATCAAAATCTACAAGAGACTACTATATTCAAATCGATTAAGATAAGAAAAAAAATTTATCAGATCAGGCGGGATTCGAACCCGCGATCTTTCCGTTACATGGGGAAATGTCTGTCCACTAAGCTACCGAACCTTGCGTGAAATCATCTAAATCTTCCAATATCCGTCTTACGGTTTCACGGATTTGAATAGTTAGTATCATACTAAATGCTTTAAAAACTCATTCAACACAATATTCAAGTTGTATTTAGTTCTGACCAGATGATTCGAGATGGTCAATCACACTTATATTATATACATATCACTTGCTGTTGTAAAGGATAACGTATTTACATAATTTTGGACCTCCATGGCTTAGCAGTAGAGCATTCAACTGCTATGCAGGGGGCGTGGGTTCGATTCCCGCTCAGTGCTAATATTTGTATGCATGATGATTAAGTATATTTGCATTGGTCTGGGAGTTTCTATTTATAATATGTATGTATTTACAAAAAAAAAAGAGAATCTAAGTATGTTTATCCGCATTCTAGATCCCATAACAAAAGCTAGTTAAGCTAGGCTTACCATGGGTCTAGATAGCGTTGTGTAGAATCAGTATCAAAATAAACGGGATATTAACCATGTTTCATTGTTTAGAGTTTCCGATATTTCGGCGCTGTTGCAAGCACCATGATCACGGAGTAATGCAGATACGCGTAGTAAAAGAACTCGAAAGAGGGTAGATCGATATAATTACTCCTAGGAAAAAACTTTTTCTCTGTTCACCGCCACTACTCCAGTTCCTCCGTGATCATGGTGCTTGCAACAGCGCCGAAATATCGGAAACTCAAAACAATGAAACATGGTAAATATCCCGTTTATTTTGATACTGATGTGAGTGACCATGATAGTTTAAATACCTACGTTTTGTGTAGAATGTCTATTTGGAATATTTATTTATAATGATTCTGTGGAGTAATTATAGTAAAATGTGTCTCACCATTTGTGCAGCGAGCTGCAGTTTGTCCAAGAGTAATGCGCTGAGCGGCGTGTGCCACTGCGGCGCGGCGTGCAAGGTTCGGACAAGCCACACGAGCGCGGCACACGTGGCGCCTGTGTAACTCGCAGTAGCAGGCGCGCGCCAACGGTTGTCTGTACCAAGCATTGTACCGTCGTCACTACTTTTATATCATAACAATATCTGCTATAACTACATCTGCAGTTACAAAACAATTTTGAAATATAGATTTCGTTTGTGTTAAAAGCGTATAGCCCCCAACGTCTCCGGGGACGAGTTGGGCACCCCGGCCGACCCAGGGCCAGGTCGAGAGAGATATCCGAGGTGCGAGGGATATGCCCGTCAACCTCAACATCGGCAACCAACAACGACCCACACACCAGCGTCGTGTTTCGTCGGTTCATGTCCTACATAACGTCTCCCACCGGCTCCGGCGGGGGGTTATCCGTGGGGTTTTTTCGCACGTATAAAAAGCCCCCAACCCCAATACTATATTTTTTAAATACAAGACGGGCTCTTGTCAATTGTGTAAGGCGCTTTCAGAGGGTGTTCAAAACAAACTATCACTACCGTGGTTAAAGTGATATTGTGATCGTGATACTTATACATACATACAATAGGCAGCCTATTGCGTAGTGCCAAAAAATTAAGTTTGATATATACGAGCAACATGTGGACCTCTTCACGGATATACAGACACAAGTATACACAAAAATATAATTAAATCAAGCGTCCGAGAAATCATCCAAGAAACCGTAAGATATTTATATGATTGCGACTAACCACCAGCATGCAATAATTCATTTACCAATTTCCTCCTCTTCTGCATTAGCGGCGATGACGTGGTGATTAGGCTTAAAGGCGGGGTCCCACGAGTGGGTCTCCAGCCACAGGCGACCGATGAGCGCCAGTAGTTGTGCCCCGACGGTCCGACGCCAATCCGCAGCGCCGTTGTGTTCGACAAGTACTCGACGGAGTAACCATAACGATTGTATCTATATAAAATATAATTTATTGCCAAAAAACACAAAGGTGTAACCTTCATTGCCGGTGACTCCACACTAGGCAAGTCTATTCTGTCTATTCTGTGGGTGCCAAATACGTTACTACATAATCGGTTATACATTGTTGTTTGGATTTTTTTATTTTTTTACTAGGTCACGCCAACTTGACTTCACCTCGCCTGATGGTAAGCTAAAAGCTAAAGCGTTTAGAGCTTCTGTAATTTATGTTGCTGTCGTTATTTACTGTTGAAGTTTATTATTACACTATTGTAAAGTGTCACAATTTGTCAATTTATCCTTGATATAAACAAATTAACAAATTAAAAAAAAAATGCACCAGGATTCTATGGCAATTATACTTTATTGCAATGTATACGTCGCGTCTTGAAAGTATAAATCATAAGAAATGAAATTAATTAAAAACCTTTAAGCGATGTTGTCCCTGATTTATCTGTGTTAAATAATTTATGTCAATTAAAAAAAACATTGCAAGTGGACGTTAGGGCTTTTGTAATTCATTTCGTAAGTTTAAAAAAATATTACTACAAGAAAATATTATGTTTAGTTGAAAACGTACTGTGTAAAATGTGGACTATGGAAAAGAAATGGAGGCAATGTTTTGAATACTTACTTGTAAATATACGAGATCCTGTGTGATAGGTTTATCGGCGGTTGAAATAATACTGTAGCAAAGCTCAAACCACGAGTCAGTGCATAAAGAGATTCGCATTTCTGGACTCTGTGCAGTTGCTGTAAACAAAAAATACGTGTTTGGTATAAGAATTACAAAAATATATATTTTAACATCGTCTGATCCGTTGTAAGTTAAACTTTAACTTTCACATTACGAAAGTCATGATTATACAGGAATTCCTCGGGTTACATATTTTGGACGCAAATCGCAAGATTTGTAATAATTTATACTTGGTAAATTTGAGGTCGTTCACCGCCGTAGCACCCCATATCCTCAAAAGATTCCCAAGAAACGTATACTGCGCGTATAGACCACATTAACGAGTCCAAGATATACGCCTTGATTTTATTGTAGTTCCGAAAAAAATATTTCGGAAGCAGTTTTGATAGCAAAATTGTCTAAATTTGTTTTAAAAGTAATATATGGGAAAGATGTAACTTACAGGTGTAAGGAATAATGAATGGGGGGGATTTTTTTTTTATCGTCAAATTAATACTTCCATACGATTTTGCTACCGAAACTGTGTACAAAATCTATAATTTTCCATCTTCAAAACCTACCTCTAGCAAGCGCCAGAGCAGTATGATAATGCGCTGCGAAGGCGGTGGGCGGTGGAGCGGCGTGCGCATGCGCAAGTGTGAGCAAGCGACGCTGTAGTGCGGCGACATTGCGGTGAGCCACGCCCCCCACTCCCCCGCTGGCGCCCGCCGCCGCGCACATCACGCGGATAGCGCCCGTACACGCCCACCGGACTTCGCTCACTGGCCACCATTCCACGTTTGGTTCTACCACTGAAATATTATTATAATATCATTTCGTGTTATGTACATACAGTCCCTTTCCTAATGGGGAAGCCAAAATGTTGTTCTGAGTGTATTTATGAGGCATAAAAGTATGATTTCGGATCGAACCGAATACAACTGCAAAGGCATGCAGCAGATACAGCGTACTGTGAAATAAACTTGAATATGATAATATTGTGTATATTTTCAATTCATTGCGGCTTGTCTATGATGCCGTTTACCCGTATCTAATTTTCAACAAGGAATATATGTGGAAAAATATAGATGTGTAGAGTTATGGACAATTGAGAGGATTGTTCAACTTCGATACGGATAAACGACACCAGTTAGAAGTCGCAATGAATTGAAATAATAAAAGACATTATTATCAAATTCATGTCTATATCACAGCTGCGGTCTACGGTCGACTACGAAATTATACCTTAAGGCCGTCATTCGGGTTCATTTGGATTTAATAATGGACTTTGGGATCATATTAAAGTGAGCTCTAGAAGTTAGGGTTACGTAAAATTCATGACAAAAAGTTAGTTTAGAATAAAAGATACGAAGAGAATATCCAGGTTAATATAATAGAATATTGTAAAATGATGACTTTTGGAAACTAATAAACAAGTATCTTACCAGGGCCATGCACTGTTTCATCGACAGAAGGCGGTGGCGAGGGTGTACGGGCTAACTTGAGGTCATACTTGCCCTCCTTCCCCATACGATAGGAGTTAGTCCCTCCAGAGTCCCATGCCACGCGCACCCAGCCGTCTTCCCCCAGCTCGCCTATAACACGACCTTCGCCACCGGGTACTCCATCCTAGCCAATAAGAAAGTTATTTACTATTTATTTGATTTAGCTTACCTTTCTTCGTCGTATGTTAAACTGGGGAATTCTTTATCCAGATACATATATGGTACTTAAATCGCCTTAATCGACACTTTCTGGAACGATCTTAGAATAGGCAAACACAAAGAGGAGGCGATCTGGGTAAATAGGCACTGTAACTTCCCAGATTCACATTGAGGTCATCAGAGTAGGCGTGGAATCCATACATGGAAAGAAGTTCACTTCATGTATCATTTTAGCATTAAAACTGGATAGAAGAGTGTTTTTCGCATGATTTTGTGAAGAACGTTTATAACAAAGTTTTGTGGTTAGGAAAAATACAACGAAAAAAGGTAACTCTCTAAGTAAAGTACCATTTCAAAGTAAGTACCATTTAACCATCTTGTCCTATCATTTCCTTTGAAACATTCTGCATTTCGGAACAAAAATTTTTAGGATTTATATTTTTACTGCAATTTATATCACAATACCTGATCTCCCCACTTCCAATCCTTGCCTCGAACAACTTTTGATCCGATCTTCATAAGGGATGCTAGTTCTGGACCAGATAAAGAGGCACCGCGTGCGCGTGCACCGAGACGCTCGTCTTCGAAAATGATCAAACAATCAGCTGCAATAAAAAAAAATGGATATAATTTACTGTAACAATAAAACATTAGCACTGATGAATATTTAACAATAAGGTCCCGGGTTGGAATCAAGACTATTACATTACAGAGATGAATCCAGTCCTAACACAAGCAATTTATAGCTTATCTGAAGGGGTTAAGGGAAATAATTTCAATTTTTAATCTACTTACTACTATTCTACTCTACTACTTCTTCATGAAATAAAACATGTTATGTACGGTTATTTTCGGCTCCATCTACAAAATTTTCTCCACTACAGTTCGAGCAAAACATACTAATTTTAATTTTACTTTTACTTCTCTCTCTTTCTTTTGTTTTTAATACACTATCTATTTTAGTTCAGCCGATAACTACACCATATCTTTTGTTTCTATAACATTACTGTCCATCCTAAGGCAGCCTGGAAGAAATCGCTTCAGCAATAAGGCCGCTCATTGTACATTGAACTGTATACATGCTACCTACTTATCCTACTGTCTCCAGTGAGCTCTGGCTACCCTACTCACCACCGGGATCACAGCATGAGGTTATTATGGCCGTGGTATTCTGTAGGGTGACCTTCACCCTACAGAATTCTCCAGTCGGACTGCTCAATTGAGAATGTCTTTTTTTTATTTCATAAACCTCACATTAATAATATTAACGACATAATATGTTAAGGAAACATTTTGACTGTATAGTTTACACATAATTCTGTAGTTCTGACAACTAAACTAGGACAGTGCCTGTACCTTAGGCGTCAGAATTCTATTACACATTCTTTTCCTTGTTATGTTCTGTTCTTGTACTTACACTTAGACTTCAAGCTATTGGTAATGAGTGACGTCAGCTGAGTAGTATCGCCTCCGATCTGTTTCAGTAAAGTAAGGCACGTGCTCAAGGCGCCACCGTTAATCAACTGTTCCAGCTCAGGACCATTGCATCCCTCCACGAGCAGTGATAGTAATGTTATTAAGAACCTGGAACATGGATATTTATTGTAGGGTAGATCTACTTAGGAAATATCTGCGCATTCTTAACGCGACTCAAGAGCAGGGCTCTGGAGCATTATTCTGAATGATACAGAGTTTCAAACGCACTCGTAACGTTAGAAGATGGTAGATTTCAATTGGTTAACATAAAAAAAAGAAAACTGGTGGAAAACTTAGATCATCTCTGTCGGCTCTTACGAATGGCCGTCGGCTATTATTAGTTACGAAACGATTAGTCACTCAGAATAAGGCTAAAAAGCTTCTAAATATCAAGGAATAAAGACTCAGAGTCATGGTTCTAATTTAATAAAGAATCGTAAACCGTAAGTAAGCATACTAACCTGGCTCGAGACGGTCTATTCAATAAAGCATGCGCCCCATAGTTCGCACTCATTTTTAACGGCAACGATTGATTCTGTTCGCCTTCCGATACGCGCGCTTTTAATTCTATCAATATGAAGTCCATCAACTTCGACCTTTCTAAGAGTACAATATATTTTGTATAAGGTATAACGGATTCTATCCCAGTCAATGGCGGAGTCAAAGGAATTGTTGGCTTAAGTGGCATATATGGAACGGAGTCCGCCATACAACCACCCAGTAAACCAGAGAGAGTGCCGTATTTAATACTTTCTGACATCGTCTGTGTAGAATGTAAAATTTTATTGATCATACTGTATCCATTTCTTCTCATTTCTGCCCTTTGAATCTGAAAATGAATCTTATTTAGTTATTGCTATAAATATAGGTATTTAAACTATCATGGTCACTCACATCAATATCAAAATAAACGGGATATATCGGACACTCAAAACAATGAAACATGGTAAATATCCCGTTTATTTTGATACTATTGCTATAAAATTCAGAATCCGTTATTTACGTTTATGCTATAAAACTTGAAGTAAAAAAAAGTAAAAAGTAAACTAAAATATAGAAAAGTACCTGACAATATAACGCTCTTCTAAGTATATCTATATCACAAGGTTCATCAGTCATAACGAAATCTATAATTGCTACAGTCATCCTTTGTTGCTCAGCAGTTACTTCTTCTAATAACCAATATAAGTCTAGAAAATACAAAAAAAACTGTTAACATAGATATATAAAAATGTTCACTACTCACCTATAGACATAAGTGATATAAAATGAATGTTAGACTGAACAAAGAAAACTAATACGCGATTCAACTGTAATTTGAAGTTTACATTGAAAATGTTAACCCTCAGGAGAGTCCTGAGAGTCCTGACTGCCCTGAGACCCCTCACTAGGTAAATGCATTAAATCGGAAGGCAAGACATATATCGGTATAGAGCTCTTGTCAAATCTATTATTTCAATGTTGTTTGTTAGGAGGTACGACACGACGGTATTCCCGTCCGAATTGAGCAGTCCGATTGGGGAAGTACTGGAGGTACTTCAGAATACCACGGCTATAATAACCTCGCGTTGTGTTCCCGGCGGTGAGTAGGGTAGCCAGAGCTCACTGGAGAGTTTTTGTGCTGTCTGTGGGAAGACCAAAGGCTTGTCCTGATTTTGTGTTCTGCACTGAAGGCACAGAAAATCTCTGTTCTTACAGGGTTGGCAGCACGGATGTGACTCCACTGGTGTTTATAGGTCACGGTAACCACTTTCCATCAGGTGGGCCGTGTGCTTGTCTGCCACCTAAGTTGTAAAAAAAATCGAAAAAAATACTACACCTTTTTCTTCACAGGCGAGCCTGGAAACCCAGGCATTAACAAACTTATTCCTCTCTGAATTATCATCATCTTTCTCCTCGTCAGCCATAATTAAATCAGTCTTGATCTCATCAGCCAGTAGCAGAACTTGCTTTTCACTCTCTAGTGATTCCTTTAGTATCGAGTTTTCGGTTATATCGTTGATAGAACTAATCGATAACTCGTTCGTTGGAGTCTTATCATCATAATCCTTATCTAACATATCATCTTTTTCATTTACTTTATCCCCGCGTCCTTCATTCTTCATATCATCGTTATTACACGCATTTTTCAAGTCCTTTTCTAAAGGTTTGTCTTTAACTTTTATAGTAACTTTAGACCGGATCGGTAGCTCTTTGGAAGAAGTAATAATCTCATTGTGTATTCTAGAAGGTTCTATCACAATACTTGGTGCATCATCAGGTGTTTTATTAGAAGAGTGTGGTATAATAGATGACTTTAAGAGGAGGGCGTCGCCTTGCAAAAGACTACCTGTAGCTTTGAGCATACTTTTGCTTAGACTATTTTGTCTATTCCTGAGATCCTTTGTAGTTTCAAAACTGAAATAAAATATTGGTCATGGAGTAAAAACACTTCAATAGCCTAACATAAGATGAATATTTTCATATTATATTTTTAAATTGCATTGTGTGTTGTGTTACCATTTGTTGAATCCGGGCGTTTTAGCAGCTTTCATGACTTTTTGAAACATTCTTTTGGCAGAGGGAGGGCGATGAGTAGGCGGACGAGAATGTAACGCGGTGACTGCTGGAGATATCGCAGCGCGAACTTCATGAAGTAGAAATCGTGCTCTTTCTAAAGGGGCGGCGCATACCTAATGTTTTAAAAAGAATGAAATCAAGGTTTATTTCTCCTAAAGCACAAATAAGTATGGGAGAATATAAATGAATTCTACATTACCTCTTTATAGCCCCTGGAAAGTTGTTGCCTCGTTCTCATTAAAGTCCATTTACTTTGTTGAACAGCTTTCACGATTTCAGACATCGCTGGCGACAACTTTACTTCGCCCTTTTCCATTTCTATAAAAATATTTATAATTCGCCAATTTAGTAGTATAAATATACAAAACAGACGGACCCCGAAACACGAGGTGAGACTAGTGAACTACAGGGAAGATGTTGATTGATTCTTTATTCTATATTTAAATCAGGTATACACACTTACCAGCAGTGGCGGTTGCTAAAGCATGTTCCTTCAAGCCGGAGTGGTACAAAAGAACAGCTAACAAAGCGCGTCGTAACTCTTCTAGCGGATGTTCGGGAGGGAAGTGGGGCGCACATCCTTCGCGTCTTTCACACGCCCACCACAGATGTAGTGCTAATGGATCCTGAAATAATTCCGTCATTAATGTTGTTGAAATGTTCGTGGAGTAACCTGGAAGTCTCTTAATAGATTAAAGACGGTTGATGCGGGGTGCACTGGATGAAATGAGGTTATTTGATGCGGACTGTGAATGTGGACACACTTCTGCAAATGATGGATCATCTCCTATCGTGCCCGTTGTGGTCAGTACCCGTGCAATAGAAGATTTGAACTAAGCCAATAAGATGGCAGAAGCCCAAATTCGGTGTCATTTACAATAAATTTTGGGCTGGACAAATTTTATACCATTGAATATTGGCGTTGACTCGAAGGAGAAAGACAATTGTATCTATTAAAATAAGCACAGTAACCTCTTCCCATGGTATATTAAAGGATGAATGAAGGTGTTGTCGTTGTAGAGACCCAGACCAAAGCGAATAGATATATTCAAGCTCACAATGTATGTATATCTTGTCTACATTATCATCTCAACTCGATGGTTGTACTTACGTGCAATTTAGGTTCAGCAAGAGCGTGCAGCAATGCATCGGCTCTCGCAGCAGTCGCGGGCCCGTTCGCACGGGGCGGAGGCCTCGCAGGCCGACACGTGCGCGGCTGCATGGGCACCTCCCCTGCAGGACTGTTACCACCAGTGGACGAACCACTACGAGCTTCCGCTTTCTCCTCTTCGAAAGGATTGGACAGCTGGGATACCTGAAAGATTAAAAATCTTACTACTATTCATCATCTGCCGATACGTGATTTGCCCAACTCAGATGGGGTCGGCTTTCAGTCTATGAAACGGTCGATCTTCGAAAATATTATAAGTGTGAAATCTTGGATGGACGGTTTGATTGAAGTTAGGCACAGAGATAGTTTTTAATCTGGTTGAAGGGACTTCTATACTTTTCTACTGACGGAGCCGCGGCAACAGCCAGTAAGCAATGTTTTGCTAATACAATCATATACGATCTACAAACTTAGTTAAGTATGGTGGTAAAATATGTACATACCTGTAATCCTCCTCTAAGGAAAAGTGCGGCGGCATAAGGCGCGTCTCGCTCGGCCTGTTGTACGGGCAACGATCGCGCTAGGCACACGCCGCACTGCGCGAGGCCTAGTGACACATTGAACGCGCATGTCGATAGGATATGGTGAGCACGGAGACTTGCTGTACTTTCCTAGTTTGAAATCATAATAGTTATTGTAAATACAAAGATACAGTCATCTAGTCACTGCAACCATTAATAGTTAACTTAGTAAGTACTTAAATAGATAAATACATAAGTATATGATCATAAAATTTATGAAAGTAGTAATAACGTGAAACGTAGGTGTAACATGCTGAAATAAAGTAATTCTTCTATATACTCACTTTACACTTATAGCTATATATCTGATCGGCGAACATCCCGACACACTTCTCAGTGATCCTTGACAGATACGCGGCATGAGGCTCTACGCTGAGCGCGGCGGTCGCGTCGGTGCCCTTGCACTTGCGCACGAGTTCCGTCGTGCTCGCGTTCTCGCAGTCAAAGTTGTCCACGTCAAATACGTAACCGGCTACTATTACCCACGAACCGCCTTCTTTCGTGTGGTTTTGAACATCACATCTAATGAAAGTAAGATATTGCTTAGTAAAGTTTCTACTATAAGTGATCAAAAAATTGAAGAAAATTTCCTACACCTCCTTAACTATTCATTATCTTTTAATTATTAATATATATATAATAACAATAAATTAATTTAAATATCAATAGATATTGAATTTGAAAGGGTTAGTGTTAGTTCGAGTGAAAAATTATAGGTAAGAACTAGAATTACGCTAGAATCACGATAAGAGGTAAGGAATTTATTAAAATTGCGAAACACCAAAGCACCTAAATAAATTAATTTACATGTCTTGGACTACCTACTTGCGAATTAAACACTTATTACGCTGATATTTCTTGGCCATGAGACCAGGCCAGCCAAGTAAGTCGCCGTCAATTTTCTCAGCAGAAGGTAAACACTTGGCCGCATCGTCACAAGCCCTGGCTATCTTGACGAGAGAGCTCGTGCAGTCTGCCAGCGCGCACGGCGAGCGGGCCGCACAAGAGCACAACCATGCACCCAACTCACTGACAACGCGCCCTAATTGATAAAAATTATATGGATAAAGACTCGGTCACGAATAGAGCGGTGAGCGGCGCGGTAACGGTGCGGCAAACTAAAGTGAATGTATCCTAGAAAGAAAGAACGAAAGAAAGAAACATCTCCCTCACACTCTGTCTCTCTCATAGGCTAGTCGCGCCGCTGCCGCCACCGCGCCACTCGCCGCTTAGTTCGCGACCTACGCCTAAAACTCATAGCCCAATATGATATTAACGGAATAGTTTGATGGTAGTTTGAGCTTTTCAATTATTTAATAGTGTAATTATTTCAATAAAATGACATCCTATCTATCAATCAGTCAATCCTCGAAAGAGGGTCCCAGGGTGTGAGGGATATGCCTCTGGCTATTTTACCTCCGACAACTTAAGTTGTACAGACGGCAAGCGTTTTAGTCTGTTCAAATCCGACATAACCTCCCTAACTAGCTCCGGAGTGGAGGTATCCGTGGGGATGTTTCGTACGATAAAAATGTTACGGTGAATGACAATGATGACTGCAAATGAATAGATTATGATACAAAGTTTAACTTCGTGTTATAAACATATCTTATACAATTCAAACACCTTCCAAATCTTAATGGTGTAATTTAATTTCAACCATTAGACATAATTATACTAAACCTTACCAACGATATCAGCTGCAATGAGATCACAGAGCATCATCATCTGCGCATTTGTGCCCCTCCGAATAGATCTTATGAACGAACTACAAATAGCCTGGACGTGGTCAGCCAATAGAGCGGTGTATTGTGTAAAGATGGCCCGTACTCCGCCTCTCGTGCTTCTACCGCCCCGTGACCACATGGCTTCACAAAATAACAACCTGTTGACAACATAGTCTCGGCAGTAATGATACATTGCTATAAAATATACACATCCTACTCTTTGCCTACCCCTATGGGAGACAGGCATGATTTTATGTATGTATGTATGTATCCTACTAGCTAATACTAAAGTATAAAAGTTTGTAAGGATGAACATGTGAATGTGGGTGTTTGTTACCCCTCGTTTTCATCTAAGTATAAAACATGTATTTGACAAGTTGCAATATGTCACAGGCTTCAATGTGAACGCAATTGTGTTTTATACTTGTTTACAACTTGTTGGCCATACATACTTTGTGAACGAAAAAGTGTTTGAGACAATCTCAATACATTTATAAAACATGAATTACGTTTTGATTAGTCTTCTACAAGTCTTCAACAAGTTTTGTATCAAGCAAGTTTACAACTTGTTTCTTAGTGAAAACGAGGGGTTACTCTTTCACGCAAAAACTACTCAGTGGATATGGCTGAAACTTAAACTGAAATAGCACATACAATACTTTAGATTTAAGGAATTCCAGATTCTTGTGTGTCAATGGAATTGGAGTAATAATTCACGCGTCAGCGGAAGTAGATACAACAAAATGTTTACCTTTGAAATCTTATAAGTAAATCACAGCTGGGGCTCACAGTATCGTGATTCTTTGGATCATTAGGCTTGCTCGTATCCCCTTGTAATATGGCAGTCATGTGCATCTGAGTCTGGCACGAGGTATTGCGTATTAGATGTTTTACCTGTTGAAAACGTATACAATCTCCTTGACATTTGCCTATTGTTGTCATGTGTTATCTATTTACTAGTGGTGTAAAAGTCTTACCAAATGCATTAAAGGTACAGATGCTCCATTATCGGAAGATGTGGTGTTATTTGGTTGGTACTCCTCTATGCAAGCTGCAACCGATACATTAGACAGATAAAATATGTACTTAGGCATTATTAATAGGCTATTTGACAAAAAAAAATATTATCGAAAAATTACCAATCTATATTAATACAATGAACAGCTTAAGTGAAATATTCTTACGACAAATAGTTTTAAAGATATTTGAGTCCCAAAATTAAATTTTCCGCGCCGCCGAAAATGCTCCTCACAAATTCGTACCTGCGAGTGACGTCACACGCCAGTCGCGAGTGTTATGGAGTGCAAGAGAATTTTGCATTTATCTCGGTCTACGTTGATTTTATACACGTATAGTTTCTAATACAAGTAATTTGTAATATAATGAGGAATCTAAAAAGTTATAATTTGGGACTGAATTTGATTGGTTTATATTTTGCCTTACTTTGAAAAGAAATAAATGAAAAATCATAGTTGTAGTTTAGTTAGGCAATATTTTATAATGCAAAGCATATTTTATGATAACAAACTAACATAATATTAGGCAGTATTGGGCAGAATCGGACGACCTTTATAAATAGCCTATTATATTATACATATCAATAGTATACCTGGTGCTTGAACTGTTTCGTCACCTGTGGCGGGGGGAGGTGGGCCACGTTGACCTGTTACTATGTCAATTTGATCGTAGTCCCTAGAACGTATGAAATATATACTTATAATTAGGTAACTGAAAATGTAAAATTTCTAGAGTATTCGGTGCTTGTCAATCGACCTACTGCTTTTAAAAAAACATATTAGGATAATCATATCATTCAGGTTGGTCGTTCATAAAGAATTGCCATGCAGTTGAATGAAAAAAAATCTTACGTATCAAGTTGTAAATGATTATAAGCATCTGTAGAGTGTGTCTGAAGCGCATTTTTCAATGCGTCACGAAGTCCCCCTCCGCCCAGTAGTGACCAAACAAGGAGTTCCGTCATGAATCGCGCTCCAGCACTTGCTGGTACAGACCCTGCAAAAATTAAATTAGTTCAACTTGACTAGTAATTTCAACCCGTATAACATACATATAATCACGTCTTTATCCCCGGAGGGTAAGGCAGAGGTGAATTAATACCCATTTGACCAATCATTGAATTCGGTCCCATGTAATAAGGGGTGAGCCTATTGCCACCTTCCAGGCGCTATTTTTGACTCAAGCCATGCATCTGAGGCTGAGTCTGTATATCTGTCTGATGTTAAACAGCCCTATCCCTTAGCCGCCTTGTACGACATCGCATGGGAAGAGATGGAGTGGTCCAAATTCTACTCTTCCGGGAACCACGGTTCACAGTAAATATTAAAGTAAATATTTGCGTACAGCAAAGTTTATATTTTGTCATTAAATGTTGGTAGGTACTATTAATGGTAAATCTGCCGCCTAATAGATATATTATTGATAAAATGACACTACGCGTCTCGACACGGATAATGCGAGACCGCTGTCAACGTCTTTACTTTATTTTTGTGACAAGTAATGAATGAAGAAGTAGGGATGCGAAGAAGTAGACAGTAGGTCTAGGATCTATTATTTTGTCGACAGATAAATTACACATATTAAATAATAATATATACCTTGTGGCAGCAATGTAATAAGATGATGCGCTCTAATATGCGGCGTGGGTAGCAACAGTGGCCACGCGGCGGATAGCGCACGTCTGGCCGCAGTCGCAGCGGCCACTCCCGCCCGCCCCTCTACTAGCGCCACCAATGCTGTGTGAACACCATTGCACCATGAGCGCGCCTCGCTCGATAGCTCCTCAGCCTCGGTACCACGAGAGCATTGCCAGGCTTGTACCTGTATTGCAAAATGCAAATGGTATCTAAGTAACAATGTCTATTCTATGTAATATATCAAGCAAAGGTCTGATAATTGTCACTTTGTTCACCTGGTTAACATCACCATAATGGTGAAATATATCTATCAAAATATACGAATAATTGTATATTCAAGGGACACCATACTTTTATTATTATATATAGCCTTTTATCGAATATCGTCTTTGGGAACTAAAAATTCAGTCAATTTATGAATTCTCATAAATGATGGATAATAATTGATAAAGGTATTCGATTCGTAAAGCTCTTATATTACTATAAAAAATAAGCGAAAATAATACAATGTATACTTACTTGCAATCTCAATAAATTGAGGCAGGCTACGGCCATACATTCCATTTCTTTTATAGCACCAGTATTGCTTTGTTCGACTACTAATCTCAATAGCCTTTCTAAAAGTCTGCAAAATACATTTAACATACATACTTAGCATACAAGAGATATAAACGTTCAGATTTTTTTTGTAAAAATAAGACGTAACAAAACACTCACTTGAAAGTGTTTTCAGATAAATCAATAACAAATGGCATGGAAGACGGTAGATCTCTAGGTGTTTCTTCACTCCATACAAATATTTGATTTGGTCCATTTACAATACCTGTAAATTAAATGTTATCAATTTTATGGACGTAACGAACTGATCCGATCTAATAGGGGAGTAGGGAGTCCAGTAGACAAGCTCTTCTCTCGCATATATTATAGGACACGTCAATCAGACTTCGTCTTACCCGATGGTAAGCTGAAGGTAATATCTCAGTAAAGAGGGTCACACACATTTCTGTGCCATAGTTACTAAGTGACAATAGTGACACTCAGCATAACGGCTTCATCATATGCTTTTTCACGCCCCGCTTAAAGAACCCAGGACTATAGGAAGAAGATAACACGTGAGCTGGTAATTAATTCCAGGGCTTAATAGTGCGACAAAGGAAAGAGTCACCAAACCGCTTGGTTCTTGATCGGATACTCTGCACCGTGTGATGTGCATTTGAATAACATTATATTTCCCATTCATAACATCGAAGTTCAACAGCCTCTGTGGACTGGCGGCCGCTACGCAGGAGGCATGGTTTCAATCTCCGGTCAGTGCAAATATTTGTATACATGAATATTTGTATTTGGATTGGTGTGATCGTGCCTCGGAGAGCACGTTAAGCCGTCGGTCCCGATTCCCATCCGAACATCTATGTTAGACAGTCGTTACGGGTAGTTGGACCCCTAAAATGTCCAACAACTGTTCTAACTGCAATGTTTCGATATCGCCTTTGGGTTGTGGAGGTCAGATGGCAATCGCCTCACGGAAAATATCGAAGTTCAACCAAATCTGCAGTTACGACTGGTAAAGCGGACCCAGACTCCGAGCTGAAAGCTTCGGATGGGACTGAGATTGACGATAATGAAGAAGATAACATGGAAGTTCAGCCGCGTCCCAGTTAGACTGGAAAAAGCGGACCCCGGACTCCCGACCACGACTAACGCAAGGGGTAGGATGACATTATTTTACCATTGTTGAAGGAAACAAAAACGTTATTGTAGTAATAAATATTTACTAGGTCTAATATAATATTGGAAACTTACCATTAACTTTGAATGACGAATTGAGTACATGCAGCAGTTGTGGTACAGGTCGCGTGATTTTTGCACGCTCGTGAGTACCCCAAGCGTATAATGTGCCTTCTGACGTCATGGCAATACCGTGGGCAGCACCAAGAGCCAGATCCACTACACGTATTCCTATAAATAATTATTGTGTTGTAGAACATAACAGAAAATAAAGAAATTGTTAATGTAACAATATAATATTATAATGATTATAAATACATTATGAAGATGGCGAGCTTTGTTTCTGCCTATCACAGAGGGTAGTTTTGAGTATATATAAATATAACTTTTCTAGAAGATACTACATGCCGTCAACTAGATCCAAATTAAGCATAGCTTAGCTTGTAATTTGGGTTCTAAAATGCAGATTATTTCTATATGGTAACGTGTTTCAATATCAAATAATACACTAATAACATTATAATGTTTACCTTGAAATGCATCAATCATTTTTGGTATTTTCAAATTTTCTAAATTGCCATGACCCAAACGGAAACCATCGCCTTTACCCCAAGTGTACACCTGGCCACTAAAAACAGAAGAAAATTAAATCTCGATTCACAGTTTATTATGGTGACCAGGCGAAAAATATACTCACGCATCGGTCAAAACAGCGTGCCAATGTTCACCAGTGTAAACACGAGTGATTCTCAATACGGACAGTGACGTCAGAGTCCTCGGCACGCCTCCCTCACTGTCACCAAAGACTTGGACTGCACCTTCCCAAGTGCAGCATAACGTTTGAGCTTCACCCCAGCCTGTAATATATAATGTGTTACAGAAATATACAGTGGGTTGCTATAGTTATGCATGTTTACATTTTTTTTTACAAAGGGCACGTCAATTTGCCTTCACGTCGCCTAATGGTAAGCCGAAAGCATTAACTTACCAAACTAAGCTAAGTTCGGCTGGTTCAGTAAATGACAAAGTTGCTTCTTTAATGCGAGTCGAAACCAATTTATTACATTGTGGGGCAGAGCATACTAGGATTCCCTTTTTCTTTTTTTTAAACGTAGGTGGCAGACAAGCACACGGTCCACCTGATGGAAAGCGGGTACCGTGGCCTATGGACGCGTGCAATACCAGGGGCGTCACACTCATGCTGCTAATTTTGTTTTCTCAAAATTCCTCATTGATATTTGAAGTTATTAAAGTAGTAAAGTTTTTCTAACTTGGCACATACAACACTTTTAGACACTTTGAGATAACATTATCTACCTCATTTTAATGTAATTTGTTTATTTTATTTATTTAGGTTTACAAACAATTGTTTACATTTATCTAATACACAATAAATACAAGTAGAAATTCATAGATCTAGCACAAATCGACATAATAATCTCTTTAAAAGTAAACACTGCTTGTGCATAAAGATAAACCAATAAGAATTATCGATAACATATTAGTGTCGTTAAGTTATTGAGGAACCAAAACGAAAATTAAGTATACAAAAATAAACATACTATTCAAAAAAAGTTAAATCTGTTTGAGAAAATGGTTACTTCAAATCTGGCAAGATTCTTAATATGAGTTTTTCTCGTCTTAAAGTGTCATAGTGTACATCTATTTGGATTTGAAATTAATTTTGAAGTCACCTTTTAAGCTAACCTAAGGTGTAGATAACAAGTATAGTCGCGAGAGTGCTTTCATTTTTTCAGAGAAAGAATAACTAGATCACGTAGTATCTGGTAGGAAATTGTACCTACATTTCTGTGCCATAGTCACCAATGGCAAAGAACTATAGTTACATTTTCCAATAACATTAGCATTCCAATACATTACTTCATTTTGACTTTTCTACCTGTAACTCTAACAATAGTATTTGTGACTCGCCATAAAAGAGAAATACATCCCACTCGTTAATTTTCTTAGTATAGTATCATTTTAGCCTTGTATACCAATTACTAACTGCCCTGAAATATTCTTCTCCTACTTTTTTCCTCTCCATCCTATGTTTGCCTGTAAGAAATTGCTGCAGAGCGATAAGACCTCCATCTCTACATACCACAAAACTTAAATCTTCTTATTGTAATGTAATATGTTATTGGTGTACGATAAAGACGCTTTTTATTATTATTATTATTTTAGTGTAGTTATTATTATTATTACTATGTAATCGATCAACTACAGGTGTTTAAACATTGCTAACGTTACCAAGTGCAACATCGATGACTCGTTCAATATTGTGCGCGTTGAAGGAGACAGGCTGTGGGGTCAGGCAGTTTTCTATAGTGCCATGGCCAAGACGACCTTGGGCACCTCTTCCCCAAGTGTATAGCGCTCCTCGAGACGTGATAATGGCGCTGAGAACAAAATGAAGAAACAAATAGTACACTCGCAAGCATTGCAATGTTCAATAAAGAATAAAGGCCCATTTATATGAGATGCATGGCTTGAGTCAACAATAGTGCCCGGAAGACGGCAATAGGCTCACCCTCTATTACGTGGGACCGAATTCAATGATTGGTGAAGTGTGGGTGTTAATTCGCCTCTGCCTAACTCTCCGGGGATAAAGGCGTAATTATATGTATGTATGTAGATGAGGTGATTCTCGCCTGCAAGATACTATTATCAAAAGACAAAATAAATATTGCTTCGCACAAACAATAACCGCTCGGTCTTCCATTTTAGTGACAATTGCTTCGCAATTGAATATTTATAGTGCCCGTCTAAATAGAATTGTAAAGCAATAATCATATTTCGAGATAATGCGCTAAGTCAATTGCGAATCTCGAATGATATAATAGTAGGTAAAAATTTTATGTTTACCTGTATGTCAACATTTTGATAGGGTAATTGTATGGCAATTATTACTGATGATAGTAACGTACGATTTCTCGAACGGAAACATACGAGAAACTATCCCTGTCTAAATAGGCCTTAATATTTTTGCTGTTATTTATTGCAAGAGTTGTCTTTATGGATATGTCACGGGCGGTGCCCAGTGTATTGTTTTTAATTCTCACACAGAGTAAACATAAGTATGTCATTGTACTGTGTGTGAAATCTTGAAATGTTTGTTGTATCATATTGTATAATCCCGTCCCACATGAGCTAATAATATTCTGTCTAAATTAACATTGATATCTATTAAAGTTGTTTCGGACTAGACTGTCTTTAATTTGTTATAATTTTCTGATAGCTGCCCTAGTTATATTTGTATTGCGTTTTCTATTGATTTCCATCAAAACAATAAATATATAGGTACGGTAAAAATACGGTACTTATGATGGTAATAAAGCCTTGATTTTCTCGGCTGAAATGGGTCTGCTCGATCGCAAAATATTACCATCACTTAATATCAGCATAAGCAGGAATTGGACCCGCAACCTTAGCTTTAGTAGTCAAACGCGTCACTAATGTAAGACTATCTCAGTCGATATTCTTCACTATCGGATAACTTACACAGGCACTTCTGCTCTTACTCAAGTGATTTCGATATTTGAAAGCATACCTGCAGGCGGCGCCAGCAGCTACTCTCACAACCTCATGATGAGCGAGATGGTGTAGATGAGAGGGAGCGTCCCGTGGTGACGTATCCCCATGGCCCAGTCGCCCATCGTCCCCCGCCCCCCACGACCACGCTCCACCGCAGGTAGAACAACATAGGTAGTGTCGGCCAGCCGGGTGGCAGGACACTTGACTTATGATTTGATTTTCTAAACCTAGAAATAAAGTACCTACTCAGTAACTAAAAATTGCTAAAGCTGTATGTCTTGACTGTACTTTTGTAGATAGTGTAGACGTTTCAAGCAGTCACGTTGTATTTATTATACAAAAAAACACTTGGATTATCATTTAGATTGGAAAAAGTTAATACTCAAGACGGGATTTGAATCAGCGACTATTCCCTTAAAGGAAGAATACTCTGACCAACTGAGCGACGAATTTTCCTATACAACCATCATGGGTCGATCTGTAAGAGACTAGGTGCGGGTTCAAGTCCCGTCTGAAGCATTCACTTTTCCAATCTAAACGGATTTGAATAGTTAGCATACTAATTTCATTAGGGTTCTGTTTCACCCTATGTTAGTAGTAAAAACAGTAAATTTTTACTGAATACACCAAGATACTACTTCCTTAATTAATTTTATTATCACATACTAATGTTATATTATCACGTGCATAGGCACATCATACTAATGTTATTAATAAAATAAATTATTATCCAAGACACTATGACTTTCGTTAATTAATTTTATCGTTAGTCTGTTGTGTAGACTTGCATAAGTACCTACTAATGTTGTTAAGGTTATTAATAAAATAAATTATTATCGAAGACACCACGATACTACTTTCGTTAATTCATTTTATCATCAGTCCACGTAGTGTGGACTTACATAAGTACATAACCAATATAAATCCACTCAACATGCAATGATAAAATCGATAATACAATTGATGAACGTGATATTTTATACGATGTTTTGTTTCTACGAAATGCGTACACTCAATCAAAGAATCGTTTGTATTTATTCATTTTAGGCACATAAAGAGCACATGAACGTCAGAATTTTCCAATTATGTCAATAAATAATATAAAAATATTAAATAATGTAAAAATAAACCATTGGAAAATGATTCCTTCGCTGGTTCGGTAGGTTAGTTCTACTGAGAAGATACCCGCAAGGAACTCAGACAAGTCTCACTATTTTGCACGCGTTACAAATGCGCTTTATACGCTTATAATCTTAGTATGCAATTTGTTGCCGTAATAGTTTTAAATTACAAGAAATTTCAAGACTGCACGACATAGAAACTTTAGTATTAAAGCTATCGGGATATTTATCATGTTGTATTGTTTGGAGTTACATGTTATGTTTATGCCACAAATAAAATAATCAAAAAATCACTAGTATATTTACCAGGTACAAGCTGAGGTATCATTGTATCGTACGGTAAAGAGTATACGACGCCGTCATGAGTCAAAAGCAATGCAAGTTTTTCGGCACAAGCTATTTGCTGGATCCTTAGTATTCCCAAATGTAGAGGTCCTACACCGACGGATACCACTTCTTGAGCCGATTCCATGCACTGCAATCACAACAATAGTAAAGTTATCCAGTCATCCTTATTCCCTTTCCCCTATGAGTGCAACAACCAAGGGAAGAGAGTCCCAGAGTTACCAGTGAATGGTGACGGAATCCCTGCGTTAATCGTCACGCCACTAGACGATGGACGCTCCATATTACATGTTTCACATCAAAACAGACTAAAGTAGGACAAGCATCTTATTATAAATACTACTCGACTGAAGCCCTATAGGTATGTATCAGTATCACTGGTAAGTTGTTATGCAGATGTTTAATATTACTTTAGGTATATTTACAGATAAAAAACAGGTCATTTGATTCATGACTTACAGTAACAAATCCTTTCATGGGTGGTAGCAGTGGTGCCCCAAGTCTATCCAGGTGACATAGTAATGCAATACCAGCTTTTCTGACGCTCATTAGTCCATCACCACTTGGAATGTTCAGTTCTCTAAAAACGTAAGCGTAATATTTTAAATAATATTATACCGAAGAATGTCTACAAATAACCATGATGGTCTCGGGATTAACCAACAGAATAGGAAAAATTAGTGACAGATCCGGATAGAGCTAGAATACATCCAGTATTCTAACTATCCGGATCTGTCATGCTAATGTTAGTGTTACAAAAAATTAATAAGATAGATAGATAGATAATTCTTTATTGTACACCAATAGATTACAATAAAATTTGTAGTTAGCATGCATACAGTTTAATGTACAATGGGCGGCCTTATCGCTGGAAGCGATTTCTTCAGGCAAGTATAAATATAATTTCTTTTTTTTTTTTTGATACCACTTAGTTGGCAGACAAGCACACGGCCCACCTGATGGGAAGCGGTTACCGTGGCCTATGGACGTATGCAACACCAGGGGTGTCACATGCTAGCTACCCCATAAATTAATAACTTACTTGAGATAGTTTTCCGCGGGATTCGGTTCAGTTATTGGTTCACAGTTGACTATAGGGTTTGGTGCAGGCACCTTAGCCATACGCCGCAGGAATGGTCCCAATGGAGCAGTACATTCTTCTAGTGTTATTCTGTAATAACATAATTATCAATATCTAGGAGTATTCTAGGCTATGTATATATTTTTGTAAACTAGAATACAAGGGCCATCTCATTTCTTCCGTGGTACAATGCAAGGCATTCTAATATTACGCGGAAACTAAAGATATGTTTAGTTTCCGCGCAAAAAAATAATTCGATCATGGTGTCGGTAATTATCTGTCATTTGACACCTAAATAAGTACAATAGCTTTTCTGAAAACTCGTTACCGAAACAAGCTATGCAATAGAATCGATTTGAATACCAGATTGATAGTCAGTTACGACAAAAAGGAAGGAAATGTGTATTTTCGTAACTGTATATAAAAGTAGGACAAAATGTGCAGGGAATCGTATTAGCATTTTTGTAATCGTTTTTCGTAACTGATTAAGAAACTCATTTGAAAGTGGAACAACAATATGATTAGAGATTAGTTTCATTTATGTGATCGTTATAGAAAATATCTTTGTTTTGAAAATGTTTTGAATACATACAAACCAGACAGCTGAAGTCAGCTTACCTATTGTCTGGCTGTCGCTTCTGTTTGGGTGGTAAAGTGACTAGTATGTCGGCTGCCTTCAACAATGCGGGTAGTTCCGCCCTCCTTGCGCAAGATTCGACCCACACGCACAGTGACGTCCGCCAATCACCCAATGGAACATTACAGCCTACTTCACTGTGAACAAATATTTAAAATATCCAGTCTAGTCAAATAAAAATTAATAAGATACTGGATTATTGAGATTTATATTCTCCAGTCAGACACACTGAATACCATGTTGGCCAAGTTATAAAGTCGAAATACTTATTGGAAATGTAGTCCAAGATCTGCTGCCTCAGGCGCGGTCGCAGCCTGAACTTGGGGGGGTCATTAATTTATGAAGTACAGAAATCCGTCGAGAAAATTCTCCACCCTAATCCCCCACCCCTCCCCGCCTACCGGCGGGGCTAGTTATGGTGGACTTGAACCGATTAAAACGTACGCTATCTTTGGGTTTTTGCCGTAATCAGATCTGTCGCACCCCAGCCAACCTAGGGCCCTTTTGGTATAGGCACTACGGTGTACCCGTCTGGCTCCTGGATACAGGAAGGCGCGTTTTGCGGAGATCGTTCTGCTATCTCCGAGGCCACAGTTGGCTCCACTGGTTACGGGCTGTGCGGGCCGGGAGTCTCCTCCAGACCCGCTCCGTCTCCCTCTCGAGTTACGTGTTCGCAGGAGACGGCGGCAGTCCACGCACTCGCACATCGCACGATTGGCGTGGCGTGGTCGCCCAAGTCGTAACAGGCGCTGGCATTTCCCTGTAGAGCTGGCTTCAAGACCCGGATTTCTTCAGTTGGATGTCCCCGCACCTGTGCCTCCTTTCGGTACCGATATATAAAGCACCAAAATACCACAAAATAAGTTGTAAATATCCTTCAGCATTTTTCCGTTTAAGTAGCAAAACCGTTCATTAAATCTTTAAGAGCATCTGATGAACTTTAAAGGCGCATCTAGAGGCAAAACTTTGCATTTTCATAATTTTGTAAGGTTTAGACCCCCCCGTAGACTGCGCCTGTGCTGCCTTCATAGTAAAATAAAATATAAAATAATGTAGAGGTTTCTTAGTATTCTTTAATATTAAACACAAATGCATACCCAATTACAACCTGATGTAGGAACTTTGCAGCACTATCTACTACTTCTGCCCATATTCTTTGAGATCGCGGCGCATTATGAGTCGCGCCTCCCGCGAATAGGGCAGCGTCGGGCAAGGCACGAACCGCATCGAGCGCATCGCGTAGTAGCGCGGAACATACATCAGCATCTTCGCCACATCTCCACGCGCGACGTACTAAAGATAGAGCAAGACGGAGAGCTGCACGTGCACCTACGCGTTCTAAGCCCAGGGTGCTGAAAATAATAATACAGATGTTGGAGAGGGCGCGGTTTCGATTCCTCTCAGCGCTAATATTTGTATGCATGAATATGTCTATTTACATTGATCTGGGTGTTGCCGTATCTCAAGGAGTACGTTAAGCCGTCGGTCCCGGTTGCTATACGAACAGCTATGGCAGTCGTTACGGGTAGTTGAAGTCATTAAAAGTCCGACTAGTCTAACTACAAAACTTCGATATCGCCTATTGTTCGTGGAGGGCAGATGGTAATCGTTTCACGGAAAATATCGAAGTTCAACCGTATCACAGTTACACTGGAAAGTCAACACCAACTAAGTTTAGAAACGGTTTAGAGAATGACGATGATGATTTTCAAAAATTAACATCCAATTAGCCTATCCGACAATTAGGTTATCCGACAGAGAACCAAAGTTACCGACATAGGCCACAGAATAAGCAAGTTAAAGTGGCAGTGGGCTGGCCACGTTTGCCGAAGGACCTATGGCCGTTGGAGCAAACGAGTCCTAGAGTGGAGACCGCGAGAAGGTAAACGAAAGGTGGGACGCCCCCTAGCCAGATGGACTGACGACCTGAAAAAGGTGGCTGGGATAGACTGGATGCGGAAGGCGGAGGATCGGAGAAAATGGCGCACATTGGGAGAGGCCTATGTCCAGCAGTGGACTGCAGTGGGCTGATTGATTGATAGCCTAGCCATTTGATTCGCTACTGGCGTTAATTTAACTAGATGGCTGCAATGTTATATTATCACCTGAGGGAAGTGCGAGTTGAACTCGCGCACCGAGGGTTCCGTAACTTAAGCCGTACATACATAAACCGTAATATATTTTAAATGCGTTGACTTAGAAGTTTGATTTTTGCAGTTTTCAAGACATTATGGATTTGAGTAGGTATAAATTTCTACTTCATACCTCCACGCATTCCTGAGAAAAAGGTCTCGACAGATAGACGGATAATGAAGTGATCATATAAGGGTTTAGTTTTTTTCTTTTGAGGTACAGTACCCTAAATATCCTAATCTGCTTACATATTTAATCAACACATATATGCCTAATTAGTCAAGTTTAATTTCCGAAATTGCGGAAGACGGCAATAGGCCCCTATCATGTGGGTTCGAAAATAATGATTGGTGATATGTAGGTGTTAATTCACCTCTACCTAACCCTCCAGGGATAAAGGCGTGATTATATGTATGTGCTTGCGCTGTATCAATATTAGATTAATGCATTGAATAATTGAAAGTAGGGCTTAAAAATAAGGAGGTTTGTTTTATCATCCCTATATAATTATTAATCAAATTTTATATATAATTAAAATTGAATTCCTAGAAAGAGTTATTCCTTTCCATTTATAAATTGTATACTTCAATTTCTACTTATACTTTTACTAGCATGACATGAATACTTTAATCATGTGCAATGTTTTCAAACAAAAACTGACAGTGTTTAGGTATCATCCAGTCACAACATTCTTCATACAGAATAACAACCTGTAGCACTTGTGTAAGCAAGAACATTTGTTCTTATTATTTTACCTTATCCAAAGTCATGATAAATGAGAATTGAAAATATTTAAAAAATACTGCTAACTTAACATTTATAATGTCTAGCAGGTGTTAAAATGGTTTGTTTGGATAAAATTTGACATACAAATAGATTTATAGTCTGGAATAACACAGAATTTTTATCCTGTGAACAGATTCTGTAATTGTTTAAGCAAGAAAATATGTTTTTGTTGTTACTTTACCTTTTCCAAAGTCAACATAGATGTGTGGTGAAAAAAACTACCAACTAAAGATTTATAATGCCTAGTAGGTATTAAAAAGGTTTGTGAGGATGGATGGATGTGCTTTTTATACATTCACACAAAAAAGAAGTTGCATTAGACATACAGATAGATTTATAGTATGGAACAGTACAGGCTTTGTATCCTGTAATTAGATTCTGTAATATCCCTTTATTATAGAACTAATCATTTCTCTCTTGTTTTATTTTTCTGTTCTCTGCATAATATTTTTGCACATCATGTATACTCTACAATGAGGAACCATTGAGGTGCTCACATTGATAATAAGATAGTTAATATACAAATTGGAAACATCCACAACTCAGAAGGTTTGGGGACCACTTGCATCAAGTCATTAGATTTGCTACTTAATTACCATAATTCTCCAGAAAACACCCACAAAACACACATCAGGGTCCAATGTTCCTAAATAAAACTATAGGAATAAATATAACTCTGGTGGGCTTGCAGGAGAGGTTTACTAACAGTAGAGTTTTTGTCTCTGCCTACTCCAGAGGAGAAAGGTATGAGTATATGTATGTGTGCATGTAGATAATGGAGTAATCTATATGTTATTCAAGTTTATGTACCTCTCTGAGTCTTCTGTTGGCTCCTCATTCTCTGGTTGGTCTTCAGCACAGGTATCAATTGATTTGTTCAGAGTATTCACGACACTACTTAATGTTCTATTACTTAAACCATGAGGAGGTTTCTTTTCTAATCTCACTTTTTTTGACTCTTTGCTTTGATCTTGATCCCTGAAATGATACCACATGTGAAAAAATTATAATCAAAAGACAGTACACCTAAAAGGTGTTAACTGCCTGCTTATCACTCTAGTATTAAATAAAAGTTTAAAATTATACAAAAATAAGAAATTACCTAATAACAGCTACAAGATGTCTATTGCACAAGATGATTAATCGACGAATTTGTGAAATTTGTGGACAAGTCACTGCTGTAGTGATAGCCCGGACACGTTGCTCCCAAAGTAATGACTCCATCAGACTTTGGAGGCATTCTGGGCCTGAATTTAAAAAGATATAATTAATAATAAATAAATGTTCCCATATTGAAGCAATTTGAATGTTTAAATAGATGATTACAGTGTCATGATGATGATGAGATGATTATTGTATAGGTAATTTAGAAAATATTTTACCTGGATCTAGTTTCCATTTGAGATCATCAATTATCTGAACTGAAGGTGGTGGTGGTGCTACCTTTGTCTGGATAGAGATTCTGAGCTCTTCCTCTGCTGAGAGAGCACCACAAGGAGGGCAAGCACACCCTGAATGAGGCCCACATAACCCATCACAGCATGTGCAAGTTAAAATCTAGTTCAACATAAAAACAGAAAGAAAAATTATGCTTTTCATTAAAACAAAAATATAGATCAATCACGAACAGGTGAATTAATCACAGCACTACTAATTAATATGGTAAAAATGCAACTCACCCTAAGACCACAATAATATTTTCCACTGTCACCGAGTTTAGCAGTTACTCCAGCACTATTTACGAGACCGTTTCCGGCATCGAAATATATTTCTCTGTCCTGCAGGAGACTGTTGAAAAGAATGCTTAAGCCATCAGGATTATGAAGAGCTTCTTGCAGGTCAGGATTCAACCATTTCGCATCCAAATGCTGTTGCGGGCGAAATATGAAATCTTCTTGGTCCTCAGGGCCAGTATCAGACATTTTCGCAACCAGCGCTGATGTCTAATTTACAAGCCCATTCTTAATCCAATCCAGTTTTTTTATCGAGTTTAAGTAATTCTAAGTAATCATTAAGATATTTTCATTTTAATACATTTAGAAAATTAATTAATTATAATAATACACTGCGACCCGAATGCGAAACAATAATCGACAAATCAATTCGGTCGGTCCGAGGGATACTGTCAAAAATGTTACGTCTCATTTTAGTCTAGTCAGCTGTGTTTATTTTTAAGTTCATAGTTTATGTTACTTTGAACAGCTCTGTATTGAGTCAACAGCTGCAGCTTATTTTCTATAAAAAAATATATAACTCAGAACTCTTTATAAATCCCCCTTTTTTATTGGTATAAAAATAACAAACTAACCTTTTCACGAACAATTACACTCTGTGTAACGAAATGTACGGGTGCGTTATGAGTAGAAAAAAATTAATATAGGGTCAAAGGTACAATAGTACTTTGTATTAACAACAAACGACCTTTTGATGTATATGGATGTGGATTATACTAAATATAAACTTTCGATGCGTTTTTGAATTTTATTTAAACATATATGCATATTAGACACCTACTCTAAAGATTCTATCTTTTTTATTTTGGTATTCGAATACATTTGATTAATTCGTTGCTCGTTGCACTGCACAGATAAAAAATTGATTAACCTGCTTTTCGTCGCAATCATTGAGTCGTGTTATTGTGCTGGTTTTGCAATGTGAAAGACCTACGCATTAACTTAAATTGGAGTTAATTCTATCTATAAATGAATTTATATACATACCCCAATGGATACAGATATTTTAATTGAGAATAAGGATTGTTTATACGGTAATATCATTTTTGTCTTGGACTCCGGTTAATGTCAACAATGTGCCTCATATTTTTCTATGAATAATGTTATTGACCCCTGAATAGTATTTAACGTTTATATGTGGCCTTCAAGGCGCTTTCTGTTTCTAAGTTTACGTGGTTGATAAGTAATAATTACATTTATTTTTGAATATTTACTTTACATAAACTTTCTGCTAAGCCTATCAATAATTTGGCAGCATGCGTTATAATCAATGTGATAAGAACTGTCACTTTCATTTAATGTTTTAGGTGAAGATTTCCTAGACCAGCTACTGTTGAATGACTATAAATGGTCATCACTACTAGATGCCACAGATGCATCTCCGAGTGAGATTCTGGCTGATGCTGCACCCACCTTGATACCGCCCATATCACCAATCCTTAGTATTAAATCATCAAATAGTAGTAGTAATTCAGATTCTGGGAGTGAAGATGACTCGAAGAAGTAAGTTTATCAAATTAAGTATAAGTTTTTATTCACTTTCACTTTAATTTTGTAGGTTTATGTAACATTTCTATATATGGCTGAAGTAAACTTTCACTTATTATTTTTAATTTATTTATATACTGGCAAAGCTCCTATAGGAAAAATGTTGATCTGTTGAAGTCTCTTATACTTTAAGTATAATTTTATTTCAGCAGTTCCAGTAGTGCATCTGTGAGGCAATCCTCCCAATCACCTACAGATTGGACATTAAATTTTAATGATGAACCAGCTAATAACTTGAACCTTGAGGATATTGAACTCTTTCTACAAAAAGCCGGTATATATAATCATTTATTGAGTCACTAATATTTCTTATTACAATTTTCACTATTCAATCATAAAAGTTGCTGAATGGATATGAATAAAATTTAGTACTCATTTTATTCTATATTAACTGTAGAGCTACTGTTTTTTGGTTACTTGGGAACTGATACAGCTTAAACTAAGATGTGACCGGAAAATCAGAAAAAAAAAATTTCAAACAATCATGCTAATACAAACCTATGGTATCAGTTATAAACAGAAGTGGTAATCTAAGGGTGTCCAATAGGTTGAATGTGGTCCATTGCAGGCTATATTGTTCAATAATTGTATGAAGGGAGGCCCACCATATACATTCAAGTACAATAATTTCTTTCTAAAGACAGGACAATAAATCTGCTCAATTCTTATTTAATTCGGAATATTCAAATTGAATAATGATATTCAATTGACATTTGTTTATAAAAATCCAATTGGAATTCTTTTGACTCTTTATCCTCCAACTAGAAGAAAATAAAGTAGAAATTATAATATATATTGTTAGTCACTATTATCTGATAAGACTATTAATTTTCAAGCAGCCCCTGTGCCCATAAAGACATCTTTGACAAATTTATACACACAAAATGGAAAATCTTCAGAAAGAAATGGACCAGTTATGGCTATTGAAAATGGTGTTATTAAGGTAAAAAAATATATATACATCACTTTAATTTTATAGTAGCTTTTATAGCTTTGAATTGAAAAATTAGTTCTCATGTTGATTCAAAGTAATTAAAAAAAAGAGATTGTACATATTTGTTCTGAAGCTTACAACCCACTAAATTGGAACATGTTTTTTTTTAATAGGGTATTAAGATGGAAATTGAAGACTGTGATAGTGAAATAAGTAGCTCTTATGCTGAAACAAATAAAGGTGAGATTATTTGTAAATAATTTCCTTTTATATAAGTAACATAGCTAAAAAGCACTGAGTTGCAAGAAGAAAGAAAAAGTAGAATGGCAACCTGCCTTTTCACAAGAAATGTATGAATTGCAACTTATTGTTGTATCAAATCAAATCAAATTTATTTATAATCGTTGTACAGTATTTTTCTTGGTTCTTAATCTATTGTGCGTTAATACATTGTGCATGGGTAGGTATATTAGGTATGTATAATATATATTTGTGCAGTTAATTGTCTTACAGAGGTCTTTACTTAGGGATATTTATCTAAGCTGTACCTGAACTAGGTAGTCCTGTGCTTCAGGCATAGTAAAAGCAAATGTGTTAAAATATAACCACATAATTTATGTGGTTATATTTTCTAAGAAACTTCATTGCGCAATTAGTTATTTTGGAGCAAGAATTTTTTAACAAGACTAGATCTTGTTAAAAATTCTTGCTCCAAAATAGCTACCAATTTATACATTTTGTGAACAACAATGATACCTGTAGTGATCCCACTGATCTTGGGGATCATCAAGCAATTGGCATAGTTTATCTTTGTTTGGGATGGTAATATGTAAAATATCCTATAATCAAACCTGTCTTCTTTGCATATTGTTACCACTACTGTATGGCATGGCATGCTATAAAAGCAAAAGTCATGAGTTTTACATTATATGCATTATAATCGTCTTTTTTATTTGTGTGAACTAAATTCAAAGTGACCTTCACATGTTGATATGTTATATTGTTCTGAATATGTTTATTACACTGGTTTTCATTGTTGCAGTATTTATAACTATGAACACTTTTATGTCATGTTAAATAAAATGTAAATACACAGAACATAGCTGCTCAAATATAATTCGTGACACATTAATGGACACTGGAATATGAAGTGACTTAGAGAGAAGAATGCTTCTTCTTTTTCAACTTTTATCATGTGGACTTGTCGCGATTTTTTTAAATTTATATTTTTTTCAGGAAATGGTTACCAACAAAATTCATATTTTAAAGTGGTAAACGAAAATTCTAATAGTAGCCCACCAACTGATAAGCAGATTATTGTGAATGTATTGTTAGAGCAGAAGAAAGTACCCAGCATACTTAAGAGGACATCCAGCATTGTCAAACCACCTACTATTGTGATACCAGCAGAGAGTACAAAAGGAGGCAAAATTGCTATATCACCACTACAGCAAACGAAATTCAATGGTGTGAAAGACATTCAAGTAAAGGTGTGTTTTATGCTAAATCTTTTTTTATTGAGATAACTCACGATGATTCCGAAAATCGAATTTATTCCTATCTGAAAACCCTAACTGAATAGTCACTTGTACTTTTCCAGAATATTTTTATTTTTTACCTGCTAGTTTTCCCTTATAGCGTTTAAAAAAACCTGTAGAAATGTACAAGTTGTAATGCCATGTAATATAATGTGTAGCCAGTTCCATCAAGTGCCATCAATCAACAATATAAACAGTGAAAAACCCCTATTAATTAGCATACCACCAATGATTAGTACAGCTACAATCCATTTCAAAACACTTAGATTCTCATATTCTCACTTGATGTAGGTACTCTGCAAATTATCACGGTAGTGTAAACATTTACGCATTTAATCTATTTCGGCAAGAGACAATATACCATATGCTCAAATTCAAAGTCTGAAATATTTGTTTCGTTTTTTATTTAAGGGAACTTCGCCTAGCAACAATATAGTGCTTAACCCTAAACCAGTTGTACCTTCTAATGGTACAACTCCACAAGTAGTACAAAACCATGTGACTTCTACAGTAGACAGTGATGCCCCAAATAGCCCTAATGCAGTAGACCAATCTAACTACAGTGAAGCGGAAATAAGAGCTATCAAAAAGCAGCAGAGAATGATTAAAAACCGGTAAGAGTTAATACTTTCAGGTTAACTATGACTATACGTCTTTATTACGCAACACTAGCCTGAGATCTCTAAAACTTACATTTTAAAAATGGAATGTTAAGATTTTTATTCATCTTTAGTTTCTTATAAACCACAGAGAAAGACAGTTCTGTTGTAACTGGTATTTGTTGACCACGGTTCTGTCCGCGTGCAATTTTGATCGCGTTCCCGCAACCCATGGCACCCAAGGCTTATAATTCCACTTTTTACCCATGGTAGGTCCCTAGGATAAAAAGTTGAATTAAACGTTAGTATGTTAATCTAGGCTATAATTTCTATCTTTGTATCAAATTCCAGCCAGTACCGTTCAACCATTTGAGACATCCAAACATCTCTACAAACTTTCACATTTATATTTGTAGAATTAAAAACATTTTATACAATATTGCAGGAATCAAAAGAGTTACCCTTGTAAATTTGTGTCAATATTGGCGTACTTATACAAAAGATCCTACATACTAACATAGTACTCATACATTTAAAGTAAATACCCTCTATGTTGTCCAGTGAATCTGCCTGCCAATCTCGCCAGAAGAAGAAAGAATACGTTTCAGCTTTAGAGCAACAGTTACTTGAGGCACAGCAAGAAATCGCCAGGTTGCGATTAGAGAATAAGCTGCTAAGAGACCAACTTGAAGGCAATGGCAGAGGCAGGAAGGTAAGGCTTGTCCATGCTACTCTATCGTGTGGTATGTTATCCTCGATTGTAAGTTCAAAACTATATTTTACTTGCTTTTGCCCGCGATTTCCTCGCGTGGATGTCGGTTATCGAGAACAAACATCCTTATCCGCAGTATCCTTCCCTAAGCTTTAGTCCATCTCTGTACCGAAAGATCGATTCAGTGGTTCAGGTGTAAAGGCGTAACAGACACATAGAGTTACTTTCGAAATTATTATATTGGTATGGAGTATGATAAAGAGCTGGATTTTGTACAAATAAAATAACTAGTATTCCTCCTAACCCCCCAAAACTAAGCTTAGTTGCGTTAGGATGGAATACTAGTAACCCGCACTTAATACAGGCTGTTTAGTTAAATTGCTTGTGTTAAGGGTTGGTTCAGATCGGTAGTCTAGTGGGTTTGGACCCGGGACCTCTCGATAGTAAGGCCGAATCCTTAACCACTAAGCACCGAGGCTTATATCAGCATTTCTAAAAGAAAGTAGGACACGACGGATTCTCCTCAGAATTGAGCAGTCCGACTGGGGAAGTATCTCCACCGTCCAGAATACCACGGCTATAATAATCTCGTGTTGTGTTCCCGGCGGTGCGTAGGGTAGCCAGAGCTTATTAGAGAATTTTTGTGCTGTCAATGGGAAGACCAAAGGCTGCTCCTGATTGTGTCTTCTGCACTGACGGCACAGAAACTGTCTGTTCTTACTGGGTCGGCAACACGAGTGTGACTCCGCTAATGTTGTACACTTCCATAGGCCATGGTAACCACTTTTCATCAGATGGGCCATTTGCTTGTCTGCCACCTAAGTTGTATAAAAAAAAGTAAATTTTAGTATTGTAACTGAAACAATGACATAAGAAGCTTGTTAAATAATTAAGTAACAAATAATGTAATTTGACCTTGGCTTGAAATCAGTTATAATGAATTAATAGGCTATAATCAAATACAGCTGCGATGTGTTGTCACAGATGCCGAGACTCGATGCCTCGCTATTGATACCGAAGAAGAACATAGCTGTCATATTTGCGATGGTGTTCATGGTCTCATTAAATTGGAATGTATTAGGGTAAGTTGAAAATCAGTTTATCAGTCTCATTTATACCGACTTTTTTTTTTTATAATGTAGTACTTAATGAAATGCAAACGTTTTCCGGGGACGAGTTGGGACTCTGTGGTCCCCCACACCCGAGGAGAGGGCCAGATCGAGTGAGATGGACCTGGGTCGCCCGGGGTGCGAGGGGTATACCTTTCTTTCTTTAATTCTTTATTGTACACAAGAAAATAATATATCAACAGGTAATCACAAATACATCTTGGTGTACAAAGGCGAGCTTAACTCAATATTGAGTTTTCTCCCAGTAAACCTCTCCTTCGGCAACCAAAAATGACCCACAAGTGTCGTGCGTTTTAGTCGGTATAACCTCTCTCACCGGCTCATGAAGATATTTCGCACGTAAAAAATTAAAAATAAAATCAGTTACAGTTTAAACTCTAAAGGTACGTAGCTGACCACATATAGTAGCAGATGACGGTGACAGCCGCGACGTGTCGTTGCATCGTGTCGACGACCTAAAATAAAATACCTTCCGTAGTCGACCGCAACTACAAACTGCAGGTCATTATGGTAAATGTATTTAAAAGATTAAAAGTGCCTAGTTGTAATGCCACATCGCACACACACAAACATACTGCTGCTATATGTGGTCAGCTATAAACTCGTATTTTTTGGCAATTTTGCATGTTGATATAGGTGGCGGATCTGTGGCCCGGATGTATGTACATAGGGCCTAGGAATTAGCTGTACAGGTTTAATGTTATTTGTCTGTGACTTAACCCAGGTACCTCTTTGGTCGTCACCGTAAGGTAGTATTTGTTGTGTCTAGTAAATATGAGAGATGAGACCATGGTGGGACTATTTTTGTCAACTATTAAAATCGTGAAGCCTCTTTTAATCTGCTATAACATTTTACAATAAACTTGTATCAAACTAAGGACAGCTGTTTTGTTTGTCTCATATGTGAAGCTTTTGACTTAAGTATACACTGCAACAATGCCCGTTACTATTGTATTCTATGAGAATATTTTATTATTACGCATTCAAGGTGGAACGCGAAGCCCTTTGTCGACCAGTCTACGCCACATAGGAGCACGAGACATCTGCTATGGTCAGAAGAAAATGCTATTGATATCGCTAATGGTGTGTATTCTTTGTATTATATTTTTATATAATGGATATATATGTGTATTAAATAGCATATGCTTGAGTAAATAGGTACATAATTACCCACGCGTTTATGTTACAATAGTATATAATTATGGGCAACAAACATTATCTGTTAAATACGCAGCTATCTAGTGTAAGGTATGCCTTTATGTCTTCTTCTTAATAGTGTTTATAAGATTGCACACCACTTGGATGCAGTCACAAGATAAACACAATATTTATACGACCGCAGATAGATTCATTTTGGTACTCATCTAGTAGTTTGACTTGTTTTTTATTTTTATTTATTAAAACTAGTATAATTTAAGAGAGTGTCGTGCATATTTATATGTCTGACCTTGAAGTCGAACATAAAACCAATTATGTATGTATGTGGTTATCACGCAAAACTTGTATCTTTATATGTAGGTATGTACCGAAAGGATAAGTATTCAAATCTTCAAAGTCAGACAGTCAATGTAAACCGGTTAGTATTCTTTAATATAACACATGCAATTAATATGTTTGCTTGGTGGAATACATATTGTCTTAGTCAATATAAAATAACAGTTACAATAATAATATTCTAGGACATAAAACAAAATGCTATTGAGACACTAAACTAACTTGTAATATTAGCATTACATACGTACATACATATAATCACGCCTTTATCCCCGGATGGTTCGGCAGATGTGAATTAATACCCACATTTCACCAATCATTAAATTTGGTCCCATGTAATAGGGGTGAGCCTATTGCCGTCTTCCGGGCACTATTTTTGACTCAAGCCATGCATCTGAGATTGAGTCTGGGCTGTATATATCTGTCTGATGTCAAACAACCCTATCCCTTAGTCGCCTTGTACGACACCGCACGGGAAGAGATGGGGTGGGCCAAATTCTACTCTGCCGGAAACCACGGGGCGGTAATATTAAACATACTGAAATATATTTTCTTTTGTAATACGTAATGTCATAGTTATCACTCAGACAGAACTTCATTCCAAGACCTGGACCAGGACTGCTATTTGAGTCCTGACAGTATAACTGAAATTCTACATACGTCTTAGGGCAATATGGAAGAAAAAGAAAAGGGGAAAATTAGCATAGAACTACTTCATTAAAATATCTATCAATAAGCCAGATCCAGCAGTATCCAGCAGTGGAATGTGCCTCTCCCAATGTTGCGAGGCTTTGGTCTACTGATACCACGCTGGCCAGACGACTTGTTTTATTTTGAGTTTTCCTTCTATCGCAGTGATATCGTCTGCGAATTTTCCGTTAGTCGCCTTTTACGAAACCCTTTGGATGAGATGGGGTGATACTTGTTGTCTTTCTCCGTCACCACGCCTCATGAAATAGTAACAAAGTAATAATTCCCAATTTCAGATGATATAAACAATTCTACCTACACGACAGATTGCCAGAATGCGACGTTGAAAGTGTCGGATTTTATAAATCAGACTGAAAGTATACGGATTGCCGGAGAGCTGAACCGCTGGATCGGTGGCGGCAAAACCCTCAACTGGACGAACGGCGTGCCGAGGACGAAACGGCAGGCCTACCTTAGTGAGGAGAAGATTCAAGGTAATATATTGGTTCATTTAACTAATTACCAATTACACAAATGTGTATAAAATTTTATGTGACGATAGCCCGTTACGTAAAATGTGATTTTCTTGTAAACTAGGCGTTGCGCCTGCGTGAAATTCTATTCGTTCGCGTTCATCCGCTTGGCATTCTGTTCACGGTCCAGTGACATGTTTTTTTTTATTTTTTTTAAACCTTTCGTTAAACTTTTGGAACATGAAAATAATTAACGGAATCAGTCGAGCCGTTGTCGTGTTTTTTATTAATACCACTTAGGTGCCAGACAAGCATACAGCCCACCTGATGGAAAGTGGTCACCGTGGCCTAAGGACGCCTGCAAAACAAAAGAGTCACACTCGCGCTGCCAACCCTGCAAGCATTGAGAGTTTCTGTGCCGTCAGTGTAAAAGACAAAGCAGAACAAGCTTTGTTTTACTTTTAGCAACATTCATTTTTCAGCCATAAGAATATTAACACGATTGTTTCCTTTTCGCAGGAAGTCTGTTGGAAACTTATAGACTCTTCAATAAGTTGAACTTAGATAGCCATATAATTGACTTCCCCACAATTAGAAGTCAAGGGAGGGCAGTAAAATATAAGTCTCGGTTACGTCGCCTAAGAAAGGGTAAAGAAATCGACTTCAGTGATAATGCTGTAATAGACTATGAAACTTTATATCAGAAACCTATGAGAAAGACGGTGGAGGATTTTAATATAGATGACTTAGGGGAATGGAATGCTCTACTGCAAGCCTTGCATAGAAGGGACGATACGTTTTATGTAGTAGGGGTCGGGAAAGGAGAGCATTTGTTGCTGCCAGCCGTATCGCACAATGTCACGAGGCCCCCCAAAATGGCACTCATTCTACCAGCAAGGAGCGGCAATGGTAAGTTTATTATATTTATCTTTTTGACCATATTATCTCCGGGTCTGCCCAATTACTTCATTTAAGTGATATTAATTGTCAGCCATTTTGAAATTCACCATAAATTGTTATATCGATCATAATAATATCTTCTTATAATAGTGTTGGTTATTTACTAATGACCATATTTATCTACTACTACCATACTACATTGTTCTACATGGTTGTGTGTGACATTACTTTATAAAAGTTTTCTTTCTTTCTTTTTTTCAGATTCTGTAATGAATGATCATGTAACACTAATGCAAATCGACTGCTCTGTTGTCAACACATCTCTAGTCAAACTAAAATCCAACGCCTTACCAGAAAGTTTCCGGAAACACAGCACTAATGGGGGCACAGAAACTGTCTCCACAGTTAAACAAGAAAACACAAAAGGCAATAATAAAAGCAATAAGAAAAATGTAGACGCAAGTAGTACTTTACAAAACTCTAGTGTAACTAATATCTCAAATCATAATTTACCCCTCAAAGATGTTGAGATCGATAAAGATGATCTATTTGCTCATTATTTATTTTCAAAGCATGACAACTCTAAAGACGTAGTGAAAAATACAAGAAAAGACATCAACAAAATCGCAGAGCAACACATGACAAACAATACTTTGAGTCCTACGTGAGCGTGGCCTAAATATCTAAACTATCTAGTATTATTTAAAACATCACAGTGATGACTTCCTCGGTGGTAGGAGCGGTAAAAGCCTAGAAAAGATATCTGAAACTTTCTGAGTATAGTCATCTAAAAAAAATAGTACCACATTCTAATTTACCTCTCAGCTCCAAAATGTTTCTTAAAAAATGGAAACTGATAAAGTCTAATTGCCCTTTATAGGTAACATTTATTTCACTTATCTATGAATATATTTTATAGAGGAAAAGTATCTCTTAGCGCGCGTTTACTCGAGATCACAGCCACGCCGCTATACGGTGCGGCATTGGTTAGTTTAATCAAAGTGCCGAGTAGTTATTGGTGCCATGCCCACTCGGTGTGGGAGCCACTGAGTTTTAAAATACAACTGCCTTGCATTTGTATCCAGACGTTCCTCAGCAATATAGGAAGTATTCCACACTACGTGTGTGGTCTTCCTAACCTTTAAAAAGGTGACACCAGTGAACTGCCAATGTTTGAGTCGACAGTTAACTCAGATAAAGGTTTTGTTTTTTGTACATAAAGTCCCATGATTCCCTCCTACACTAATAATAATATAATTTATATTGTTCAAGTTTTAGTTAAATATGTTAATATTTTATTTTATAATCTACTGTAATTTTCGATTAAATCTAAGACCGACCACTTCATTGATCAGGCGCCTATCTTAGTGGAGCTTATTCGTGCCAATAAATAGAGCAATACGCTTCGTTAGGCACCCGTCACACGATTTTTTCGTGACGTAACCCGCTGCGAACGCCCGCATCAGATTCTGCTGAACGCAGCGGATGGCATAAAAGTTCTGACATAGAATAAGTATAATTGTATAGCAGATCTCAAGTATGTCAAAAAGGTTCGGTAAGAATGAACCTTACTGTTTTATAGATTACGTTATACGGTACTGTAAAAGGGATTGTTTAGAATTCGGAAAACGGTAACTTAACCACCCTCAAGGGGTATCCGAGGGGATTTCCGTACGAGAAAGGGGGGAGAGTTCCATTTTCAATTACTAGTGGAACATGAGCATTATCCACGTTTCTACACCAAAATAAAGTAGAAAAAGTACGATTATTTATTCTATTCACCCCATTTTACTAATATGCGTAGTAAAGCGTAGAATATAGATTATATGTACCAGATTTATTTTATATTAAGTATATGTGCAGTGTAATATAATTTATAAAATTTTCTATTATAGAGTCATGCAAGTCATGTATGTAATACTTATGTTTTCCGTGCAATAAAATAGCTTTTTATATAAATCGTTATGTGCAGTACACTAGGCCGAGTCCTCGGTACGTGTAAAGGTGAAGCTCACACGTACCGAGGACTCGGCCGAGTGCACTGTCTCGCCACTCCACTCGGTACGTGTGATCAAAGTATTAGTCGCAAAGTATATTGTGTACTATGAACAGTTTGTAAATCAATAATTCACTCCCCTTGAATAAAATATCTGTCACAAATCCTGAGCACAAAATTTCAATCACAGTAATACTATTTTACAATTTTCCGTTTTTAAACTCAGCGGGTATTTCCGTTTTTAAACGTTCTTGTATAATCTTGAATTATGGTAATAAACATAGAATTTAAAAAAATACTATAGTATAACCGCCTTTAATCTCCCAAGTGATTTATTTATGTATGTATAAACATAAGCTTATTTCTTGAATAATATGATTGGTCCTTATAACATTATAGTATGAAAGTATGACTGATTAATGTTACAAAAATGAGTCAAAGTAGAGAAAATTTTAGGATATTCAATAAAATCCACTCATAATGCTTTCAAGAATGAACTCTATTATTATAAATTACTTTCTAAAATGCAAACATTTGATTATTTGTCCTTTTTTACGTGCCAAGTGTGCTAAACGAACCTGCCATATTGGCACATGGTATAAATATACCATGCACTAATTTTCCTTCTCAAATCATAGCCGTAAATTTAAGCGGAAAACACATAGACGCGTTATAATCAGTCGATAATACCGCACGCGTTATTTCAATATCTGTTTAGTGCAATGTATTAGAACGCGACTACGGGAGCTTAGGAGAATCGCAAACCGCGCTGCCAACGAATTGAGGTAACTCGATCGTCAGAGGTCACATGATGACCTCCACCTCCCCAAGAGCGCAAGCCCTGGGGAGGTGACGGGTGGAGCCGCCTGTCACCCTAGCAGAAGCAGACCGCGGCGCCGCACATTTATACTTGGTCCACGTTTCTTCTTTATTCCACTTAAGTGGCAGACAAGCAACAACCCAGAGCCCACCTGATGGAAAGACGAGTATTTGTCGCATACTCTCACCAAATAACTGACGTACCTCACTTTGAAAAAGTTCTGTAAAAAATAACTAATAGTTATATGCCTAGATCTAGGCATACTGTATTGAAACTGTTCAGTTGTCCTGTCTACTTATGTAAAAATGCTTAATTATAATTTATTGAAAAATAACTTAAGACTACTTAGGAGTGTCATTTTATTAACTACTCTATATTTATATGTAAATTGCTCTCGTGTCGCAAATTGTATTTATATGTACGTATAATGTATATTATACATTACATTTGCATGTAACGTAGGTATTATAATATAATGTTATTTATTATATTACTTGAAATTGTTAATTTAACTGTCGATGTTTATAATATTATCTCACATCAATGATAAATCAACTTTCTATAGTTGTACGAAAATTAATTTTACTGTATCTAATATTATATCTATTAGATAATTATATCTAATAGCTGAGCTTGTTCTTGTTTCTTCAAAGGATATTATCAGTTGGAAATAGATCATTCACAGATATAGCAACTACACTTGACTGCTGATGAAGGTATTTAATTAAAGTACTAGGTCCTTCGTACTTTTTGTCATGAAAATCAATTTTCCTTCCACATATTGCGCGGTGGGAGAAGTCAAAGTCAAAAATCATTTATTCTACATAGATTGACCATTAACATCGGCACTTACTAAACGTCAACATAAATAGAAATATTATAGACAAGTTTAGCAAATAGACCCCCAGCATCGGTTCGAAACACAGCCTCGACCTGAGAAGACTCCGGCAAGAAACTCAGCGGGTATTATTTTTTGGTCTATTAATAAAAACTTACTTAGTCTAAATACTAGAATATTGTGCTGTCACAATATGCGTCTAATGAAGATAATATGCGTCTAAGAAAAACCATGTATGAAAATACCCGTCGCAAGTATAGGTTCCTATTTATTTAAATAAGACGCTGGGCGCGAATTGGTATTATCTTGTGTTTAATAATATTGTTATTGGTTACGATTGCAGACTGATATTTGCATTTTGTAAAATCTGCAAGGACCTGTCTTTGATATCTTGCGGTTATGCATCTTTTTACATGCATAACTGCACTTTGGTATTATTATAACGTTGAGCTTCGTCCGCTTCGTGATTATAACAAGATATTAATTTAATCAATATCTGTGATGTATGTTGCCCATTATGTTAGATTTGTTATATATTTATTAACAATCACAAAAAATATTATAAATATTTATGAAAAGATGAGTTTACCTATTTAATTTATTTTCTGTACAGACTCTGCAACAACTAGATAATAAAATCTAATAAAATTTATCACCAAATTCTAATTTGTCTTTTATTACCATCAGAAATTAGAACAAACCGGAAGCCGCATTCAACGTTATTTGCAAATCCCGCACTTTGTTCAAAACAATGCGAATTGCGAAACTTCCCGCTCGCGTATAGTTGCTAGCTCAAGTGCGGTGCCCAAATTTTTCAGGATAGTCTTACGACACTATATGAGAGATATTTAATAAAAAAAAATGAACTATATTAACCAATGTATTAATATTACTTTATTATTGTGTTAATAGATGTGTAAAATGTATATCTAAACGTCAAAATTTTATAAAAATCGGTGGGTAAAATTTGCAATTAAAATGGCAATGCATAAAATGGAAGCTTCATCGCGTAAGTCGATCACAATAATGTTAAAGAAATTCAATATTTAAATTAAAATGCATTCTGTAATCCCAGCAGCATTATTACACGCAGAAACAGCACAAACCCGCATTTTAAAATTAAAATTGACCTTGTAATTAATCTTACGCGCTACGTGCATGCGAGCGATAAATTCAAACTACTCCGATTCAGGGTAGTTTTTGTTGCTTTAATTTTAAGCACGCTTGCGGTTTTAGGTTTGATCTGTATTCTAAGGTTCTATAAGATTCTGTGCTATTGTACAGTCGAGATGCTCTGCTCTGATGCTCTGAATGATATAAATCAAAGCGCATAAGGGACTGCTGCACATTGCTACCACCAAAACATACTTGCTGAACATACCCTGTTCTAGCCGTCACTGCACTCTTATATACTCTTTGGTCATTGCCGTCAGCCAACCGTCAGCCGTCATTAATAATTCAGTCATTGTCACTCTCAGTTACTTGGACATGTCAGTCAGAATCATCTGAGTCCGGGTTATAATAGCCTCTGTGGGGTTATACATAGATCGAAGAAAATAGGGGTTATAACTTAACCTAGAGCCATTCATCAAGAATTGATTGGGTTTTATTTGAATCTACGGGCATTGGCCATGGGCTTGAAATTGAAAATGTAATTATTGAAAGCCCTCTATAATATTATTCTACAAGTACTGGTTTTGATAACGGTATTACTCCAATTATTTGATTACAATGATGCATTGCGTGCAATTCCATCGACTCGCAGAAAAACTCACTACAAGTGCGTTCAAACTATCATCGGCAAGGTATCTCTCACAGTATCCTGTGCGTTTCCATGAGACACAAGACATGTGGAGGCGAAAGGATGGGTTATCACAACGATGGCAGCTAATATATAAAGCTCCCATGGAAAGACCTCTGAAATTTGCAACGACTTATTTGACCCTTACAACTGGAATAATTAGTGCTGGAGGAATCTACTATGGAGCTTTTGTTTACGATGCTGCAGATATTAGTAAGCCTGTTATAATTGGTGATGATGTTATTATAGCTAACAGTGCTGCTGAATGTCTTACTTATCTTGGAGCCTTTATTGCCATGCACTTAGCAATTAAAATTGTATTGGCAAATTATGTGATCAGACTTTATAAGAATGGTGATGAATATATGGCTGTATATAGAGGCCATTTGTTTAATTCTATTAGTAAACATAAGTTTCATTTAAATGATTTTCATAAATCATACACCATGCCAATATTGCCTTGGAATGAGTCAAAATATAGTTTAGGCAGTAGAAAAGGTATTATAATGGATAATTATTTCAAGACTCCTGAATATTTAAATTATTTATTAAATAAAAAGAAAATATCTGAAGAAGAGTGAATGGAATTAAATAATATTTAAATATGTGACTAGTAATTTGTAAATTGTAGCTCAAGACTATAGTTGTGGCACGTTATGAAGGCTGTTTTAACACAACTGGTTTTGCTTGATTTCTCTCTTTGGTGCTCTTAATATTGGATAATGAACTGTTACACAAATAACCAAAGAACAATATGAAGAGACTGGCACAGAAGAAAATAAACTTCACACACCAAAAAAGAGAAAATGAGCAAAACCAGTCATGTGAAAACTGCCATCATAGCATGCCACAACTGTAGTCACTTTTTAGATGTATGTACAGTTATTTGTAGCTAAATAGAGAATTATCAAATTATTGTTTCTTTTTAATACTCAAGTAGTATCAGAATATTCAGTCCTGTATTGACCATATCTGCCATAGCTTTTTTTTTTTTTTTTTTTTTTTTTCCTTCTGGCGATTCCGATGTTTCCGCCAATGACTTAGCTCGGGATTTAATTCATAGTTTCGACTTGTCGGAATGTGACTTGTTGTAGTCTCGGATCAAAGGTTTTATGAATGTACAAGAGATGATGTATTTAACATCCAATATAGGCCGAAAGTCATGTAGCACGCTGGAGTACCTGAGTCAAAGCAAAACACACTGGTTGGAGGTTATAGCAGACAAACACAGTTCTACAGGTTAATATTATTTGAGTTAATGTAGCTAGAGATCAAATATATGAGAGGAGAATTAGTATAGGTCAGAAGAGAGTTAAAATTCATGGGTCGAGGGATACGGTTAATGGGGAGGATATCATATAAAGAACCATTCCTTCTTGTGCACTCAAAGAAAATATGATCCGCTGTGTGTTCATCTAAGCCACACTCACAGAGAGAGCTGTCCCTGATCCTGATTTTAGCTAGAAATACATTGGTGCAGGCATGACCTAAACGCAGACGACAAATTACCGAAGTAGCTCTCTTACTAGCTTCACGGAATTGGTAAAACCAAGGTCTAGCTGGAATATCAGGCTGGATGGAGGCATAGTGTCTACCCTTCACCTTACTGGACTTCTCCCAAAGAGTAGTCCATTTTGAGATCAAACAGGGTTTGGCAAGTAAGAGGATATCGTGAGCATAGACTCTATATTGGTCGAGAGCACCATTGGATATTGCTTCCTTGGCAAGGGAATCCACAAAAGTGTTACCTGCTATGCCCGTATGGCTTGGGATCCATACCAGTGAAATCAACAGACCCTTAGTCTGACATCTGAACAATGATTGCTTAATCAACAGTATTAAGGGGAACTTTGTTTTACTGGTGAATTGATTAGCTAGGATGGCCATTAAGCAGCTCCTGGAATCAGTAAAAACCACCGCCTTGCTTACATTATGAGATTCAACATATAGTAATGCTTCAAGTATAGCTATCGATTCGCCAGTAAAAATGGAATTGATATTTGGAGATTTATATGACAGTATAATTTTATATTTTGGGATCCAAACTGCAGACCCCACGCAAGAAGAGTCAGAAGTTTTAGATGCGTCAGTGTAAATGGCTAGCCAATCCTTCCAATGTTGACTGATCAAATAATCCAGCTCCCTACCAGCGTCCACGGAATCCTTACTGATACCTGAATATAAGACCACATTAGGGGTGTAGATAATTGCATCAAATGTGGTTTCAAACAATGGGTTAGTTTTACACTGAAAACAAGGGAAAGGGAGACGAACATAATTCACAAAACTATTAAATAAACAGGGGTGGCTTTTATGTGTCCAATATCCACCTGAAGAAATGTATTCTGATAGTCTATGTAACTTGGGTATTAGGGGATGTAAGGATAGTTGGGACGATTTATATAGGTATCTGTCTGCGAGGTACTGTCTTCTTAAAAATAGAGGGGGGTCTACACACTCCAATTGTAGTGCATTTATCGGAGATGATCTCATGGCACCTACAATGAGGCGCATGCTTTTGGCCTGGATCTTATCCAACAAGCTTAATGCTGCCTTATTGCATGGTTCCAAGAGGAAGCTTCCATAGTCAAGGTGGCTACGGATAAGGGCGTTGTACATCAGCTTTTGACAATAGGGGTGGGCTCCCCACCAGGCGCCAGACACTGCTCTTAAAATATTAATATTTTTTTCACATTTATGGGAAATGTAGTTAATGTGTTCCACCCCAGATAACTTTGAGTCCAGAACAAATCCTAAGAACTTAACTGTGTTATTTACAGGGAAATTTTGATGATCAAGAGAGATTAAACAATCAGGGATGGATCTACGACGGCTGAAAATTACCACAGAGCTTTTGGGAACCGAGAGTGATAGACCATGGTCAGTAAGCCAAATAGAGAGATAGGAAATTGCTGAGTTCAATCTGGACACAGCATCTGCCATATGATCCACTGCTACATAAAGAGCCAAATCATCTGCATATTGTAAGATGTTGCAGAAAGATGTGACTGAGAGATCCAAATCAGCTGTGTAGATACTGTAGAGGAGAGGACTTAAGACAGAGCCCTGTGGAAGGCCTCTCCAAGTAATTCTGGAAGAGAGGGTTGAATTTTGAACTCTAAGACTAATGGTTCTTGCAGACAGGGAATTGGAAATGAAATTTACGATCTTCTCTGGAACACTCAGATTGAGCAGTTTTTGCCTGAGCACAGGAAGAAGTACATTATCATATGCAGCTGCAATGTCCAAGAAAACGCCCACGCAATACTGATTTTTAGATAAAGCTATTCTAACGTCAGTAGTTAAAATGCTGAGGCTATCCATAGTCCCCAGGCCCTTGCGGAAGCCGAACTGAGTTTTCGACAGTAAGCCCTGGCTTTCCACCAGCCACTCTAAACGATTTTTTATTAAGTGCTCTAATATTTTAGACATAGTACACGAGAGCGCAATGGGGCGGTAGCTAGAGGGATCATCGCTGCGCTTACCTGGTTTCAAGATCGGTATTATGATTTGAGATTTCCACTCTTCCGGGGGGAAACCAGAGCAAAAAATGTGGTTGAGTAAATTTAAAAAGAAGGTTTTGGTAGTGGTGCTGCTTTTGAAAATGAATGAGTAAGGGATGCCATCTACCCCAGGAGAAGAATCCTTAAGGGACCCCAAGACGATCGAAAGCTCGTCGTACGTAAAACAAGCATCTAAAGGGTGTGAAGCCTGAGGACTGGAGGGAAAGAATTTTGAAGACTCATCAGCTGTGGGAGCTGTTGGGGGAGCCAATCTTTGCTCGAATTTCTGTAACCATCGGGAGGGGTCATTCGACGTAATATTGCTGTAGGTTGTAGAGTACCTGAACCTTCTAATATCTCTCCATACAAAAGATGCGGGGGTACGAGGGGCTAATCTTTCGCAGAATCTGCGCCAACCATCCTTTTTCTTTTGTGACAGGAGCCTAACTGTTTGTGCCGCTACTTTTTGGTAGTTTAAATAGTTATTAGTTGACATATTATGCTTATATGCTCTTTCAGCCTCCTTTCTCATTCGGCAGGCAGACGAGCAGGCCTCATCCCACCAAGGAGGAGAGGGGATGTTGTTCCTGGGGGCCCTTTTAACAGGTATTGCCTTGTCAGCAGAGTTCAGAAGAGCTTGTTTAAACAGGGTGTAAACAGTCTCAATGTTATCTGAGTTAGGCGCAGGCAGGAGAGATACCTCTTGTTCAAGATAACTGGAGTATAATTCCCAATTGGCCTTTGAAAGGTTATATTTGAGAAGGGGGTTAAATGGTGATGATTCCCTGTGGCTGGCTAGTGATGTGACAATTATGGGGTAGTGATCACTCTGTTGTGAGTCACTTGATATCTGCCAAGTCAGGCAAGAGGCAAGGGACGCTGAGCAAACAGTCAAATCTACAGCACTAGGGCCCCTTTGGGTTAGAGAGGGCCTACGGGTGGCAGAGCCATCATTTAAGATGCAGAGATTCAACGAATCTAGCATCTCCATAAATGGGGCTGCTAAAGCATCACAATCTTGTGAACCCCAAGAAGTATGATGAATGTTGAAGTCACCTAGAATAACAAGCGGATAAGCTATAGAAGTTAAAATGTCATTCATCTCAGCTAAGGTAGAAACATCTGGATAGGGGATGTAAACAGAGAGAAAAGCAATGTTTGCCACTGTAATGGCAACAATATTGATACCATCACTATGGGGAGGTAAAGTCAAAGAATTAAAAATAATTGTTCTAGAGACTAGAAGGGCAGCTCCAGCATACCTATCACCTCTGTCATCCCGGAGACAGACATACCCAGGCACCCTGAAATGGGAACCGGGCTTAAGCCAAGTCTCCTGGATGGCAAGGATGAGAGGTTTGTGCTTATTAATTAAATAAATTAAATGACTTTTCTTACTTCTAATGCTCCTACAATTCCATTGGAGCAGAGGAGGGAATGTTACTGGTGAAAGTTAACAGCTGAGTAAGTTTTGATCTATATTTATCAGGCAGCTCAGTATCATCAAAGCGGGTCAACATGTTAATAAGTGTGGAGAGTAATAGATCAAGGAGGTTATCATTCGCAGGAACGTTAGCTTCTGCATCAGAGATAGCAGCACCATTAGGAAGAGAAGATGGGGGACAGCGAGTGATAACATTGTGGGCCTGCCTGTCATAGCCAGGGCCAGAAGCGGGTTTGTTCTGCCTTTGGGGCATGATAATTGTTTTTCGGTGAGATACTTGAGGCCCTTGAGACCTCCGGACAGAAGACGGGAAAGACTGCTGACCACCAAGTTGAGGACTCAATGGTTGAGACATTCTGGTAGTGTCGGCAAAGGATTTTTTCACTTGGGGGAATCTGGCAGATGCCTCCATATATGAGATATTCTCCTGAGACATAGTAATCTTTATCATCTTCTGCCTAGAGTGTTCTGGACAAGAGGGATCTTTTGCTGAGTGAGGCCCTAAGCAAAACATGCAGGTGGGGGATCCTGAGGCACATGATGTACCCTCATGAGCTTGGGAGCAAATAAAACACCGTGGAGCAGACCTGCATTGTGTAGTGGTGTGGCCATAGCGACAGCATTTCCAGCACTGAATCAGAGGGAGAACGTAGTTCTCAACGGGGAGAGAGTTATAAAAACAATAGACGTGTGGGGGCAATTTTTGTCCTGAGAAAGTGACTACAATAGTCTGAGTGGGAATGTATGTGGCTGTGTTGTTCTCATTCAGTACTCTTCTGTTAAGCCTTCTTGCTTTCATGATTGAACCATATCCTGATGGGACCTCAATGGATAGGACCACTTCTTCTAGAGTCCAATCTACTGGAACCTGCCTTACTATGCCCATTCGAGAGCTTGCAAAAGAGGGAATAGAACACAAGTATTTGGCCCTTGCTAAGGATGGATGAGAAAGAAAGTTGTTGGCATCACTAGCGTTCTTAAATTCAACGGACACTCTGTTGCGACCCACTCGCTTAACACTACCATCAACTATGTTGTTAATTTTATTGGCGAATAAGAAATGGCCGAACTTTATGGATCGGAACACTGTTCCAGCAGCGGCATCCTCGGTATCTCTTGTCACGTGAACCAAAAAAGGACCTGAATCTGAGTCTAAGTACTTTGCTACCTTATCCTGAAAATCCGGATGGATGTAAGTACTTTGTATAGACGGCGTAGCTTGGGAGGGGATCGTAATAGTTTTTTTGGCAGGGACAGCGTCTTCCTGTGAGGTATGGTTCATACGTTTCTTGGCTATGATGGATGTAGGTGTATCATCTAGCACAACGCGAGAACTACTGGGGAGAGGCGTGCCCGGCCGGTGGCCGGGGACGTTTCCCCCACCGGGGTCTGGTGGATGGTTATCCATAGGACAATCTAAGTGTTAAACACCGTTACTTACCCTGAATATGAATACTAAGCACACTTAGACAACACAGAAGCACTTAAATACTCCAGCAACACAATATTGTCAACAAAAAGATTTTTGGCAAGGACGAACACTTGTAGCAAGCACGCGTTCCAGATCCCGAATTTTATTTCCTGCCATAGCTTACTTCCACTCTTCTTACTCTGGGAATTTTTATATTACAATAATATTATGACACCACTGCTATACTTTTTTTTAGTTATGCAAGAAGCAATATGTGTATCTAATATTATGAATTGGCTGCCCCGGTAAGGGATATTTTTTCCTAGTACCTAACTTGCTTTTACCGCTTCAAAACTTAGCAAGTCACGTGCACATACTATATGAGGTGCAACGTGGAAATATGACAGCAGGTCGTGAAAAAATTTATTTCATCATGAGGATATTCTCTTGAATTCTCCGTCCTCCCCGCGGAGCCAGTGGGGTTGTTTATCTCAGACTCAGTTCAAGTCCTACATAACCAACTAAAGCTATAAACCTGGACAAAAACCACACACCTTGTTGGGTTATTAATGGTTGTGGGTGAGATTGCCACTGGCAGCATATTCCTCACAATCCGACTAACTGTGGGTCATTGCAAGAGTGCTCCCTCCGGTGTGAGACCTCTGTCATAGATAGGACGGTGGACTTGGAGGACGGTGTTCGTTCACATCATGGGCTGGGAGAGGTCTGAGTCTGCATCGGACTCGGTCCCCCCACCTACTTCTCTAGCATTACTTGCTCGTAGAAGTAGACGGTGGCAGTACACGCACTCGCACTGGCACCAACGCTGTGATCAATGCACTGAGTGAGAGAACTTCCACACCTAGGGGCATCACGAGGACCCTGCACGGTGATTGCCATGCATGGAACTCAATCAGCGTGTGCAGTCATGAGTCTTCACTCGAATCACAATGATGGCACTCAGGCGTTGGCTTCTGGATCCGATAGGTAGTATCGCCCATTCCTGGAGATCACCTGCATCAGCCCATACGAGAGGTCCCCATGTAGCCTCTCTAGCCAGTCCTATGATAGGTCTTACCGCCGCTTTCATAGTGTGCGCTGCGTGTGGTTGTCCAAGTTGTCGTTGCTTCTACTCCACCACGTCCTGGCAGTGTTGCAAATTCAAGGTATCGATTTCACGGGCTCAGGTTCTCGCACCGCTCTCTCGCCTTCTCTTAGTACCAATTTAGCACCGAAAGGTATCTCGCCTCAAGATCCAATGGTGGGTTACACTAGGGAAACTCACTGCCTCAAAGGAGATAGTGCGGTACCCCCTGTTGACCGGCGTTGATCCGCTGTGGTGTGGTAGCCGAAACAATTGCCAGTTATTTCCTGTCCTTTTTTTTCCGAACGTGTTCGCCAAAATAGGGCACCCATATAAGGCCATAGAACTCACAATTCCCCCGTGGAGTCTATGCAGGAGTCATTCGACCCCTCAAATTGAGCAGCAGCTTCGCCAGAGCGTTAGCTGTGCCTTGTGGACTTCCCAGATACCTACTCCCCGAAGTCCAATCGGTCATCGATCACAAGTATTTCTTACGGATGCTGGATCCTGGTTGCTGGCTCCGGTGCCGCGGTGGCGCGCACCGACGCCCATGAAAGAACATCCTCAACAGGATACATTCCAGGACTGGGGCAACCGCGGTTATGGTCTTCAGGGGGTCTTCGTGGTGTGTAGCACCGCACGTCGTCGGCCTAATAAGTGGGGTTGAAATGCTCACAGAAGCTACTAAAATGATTCTGGATGACTATATAAATTGATATGTTCTTACTTTTTTATTTAATTGTGTCTGTTTTATAGAAATAATCAAAATAAGTGATGCAGTACGTAATTCATATTTTATATTTAACCTCTATGAAATATGACCATATTGTCCATACTAGAAATGATATTGATCACAATACTTAAAATGCCCATTTCAAAACATAGCAAGTACTTATACTAGGTTTTGAAACGCGTCAGGACGGAGACAAAAGTTGCGATGTTCATTTTCAAAGTTAGTGAGGGGTATAAAACATGCAATATACATTATTATCGAAGTATCTTTAACACCAATATTTTTGTAAGGCTGGTCCGTTTTATGTTTTTACGCTCTCCTGTAAAATTTGTTGAAAAGGAGTTACTGGGTTTTGATTTGGGGTAGTCGAAAAGTGAAAGTAACTCTATATGTCTGTTCGTGATGCTTGCATGCCTACATAATGAACCAATTTTGATGGCATTTGGTACAAAGGTAAATTAGACCTTAGAAAAGGACAGGTTATATAGGTTACATATTCCTTACTGGTCTTATGCATATCATCTCATCTAAATCAATTTAAATCTTTACGTAACAGTTTAATTTTGCTTTAATGTTCGACTGTTTATTTCCTCCGACGACCTCCGTGGCGTAGCCGTAGAGTATTCGACTGCTGTGCAGGGGGCGCGGGTTCGATTCCCGCTCAGTGCAAATATTTGTATGCATGAATATGTATATTTGTATTGGTCTGGGAGTTTCTATGTATAATATGTATTTACAAAAAAAATAAAGTATCTAAGTATGTCTATCTGCATTCTAGATCCCATAACAGAAGGTAGTTAAGCTATGCTTACCATTATGTAGAATATCGTGTAATGTTTGTTCGAGTCCATCAAAGTGTAGTGTTTTTTTGAATTTCCAACTATTATTGAGTGCTCAAATTAGTGGTCAGGTTCCAAATACCTTGTGTCAAATACAACACACACATACACTCGGAATAAAAAATATGTATATCTATAACAAAAATTAAAAAATATTAAATCTTTATAAACACTATTTATTAATCTAAGCTATATACTTCGAAACTTAAAAACCGCCAGAAAATGCATTATTCCATTTAAGCCTACTATCTCTTTTCAATGTTTCAGCATCCATCTTTTTTGTATTTGTGTCATGACAGTTAAAAGCTTCAATTTGGTTTTGCTTTGGTTCCAACTTCTTTGTGACAAAACATTCTCCATTTTCTTTTAATATTGTGTATTTGATGTCTTCCTCCGTAGGCTCCCCATGAGGAAAAATTATTGGTGTTACTTTGATCAAATGCTTCACTTTCCACAGCCTTGAATTATTCTCCGGAATATTTTTAACAATTGTCACTCTACTACGGCCCTGAAATCAAAAGAATAATTTATAAGAATTTAATAATGAGCAAGAGAATTAAATTGAAAATGCCCACATTTAACAGTAAATATCAGTCCCATACAGTAACAAAACTTTATAACACTATTATCACAATTTTTATTTTATAATCTCATAACCTCATGCCTATATCCCCAAAGGGGTAGGCAGAGGTGCTAGCACCCACATTTCCCCAGTTTATGTTAGGTCCCAATGTAATAGGTGGCGAGCCTATTGCCATTAAACCGGGCACTTATAAACCTGCAATAAATACACACATAACTTTGAAAAGCATCGAAGTCATTGGTGTGTGCCATGGTCAACCTGGGATTGAACCCGAGACCTTATCTCTGCAGTCCATTACCCATACCACTAGGCTACAGCGGTTGTTTTGGTTAATCTTATATACGAAATTTTTCTTATAAGATAATTAATCTTAGAGATGACTAAACTATTCAGAGAACTAAGAATAGCATTAACTGATTAATTTTACATACCTGCAACCAGCTCTAGTTAACATTAGTTAAGAATATACACAATGTACACGGAACAGTCACATACTTAAGTTAATCAGTTTGGTTTTTACTTACGTCTAAAATATGAAGTTCCTTCAATATATTTTTTTGCCAGAAAGGATGATGTCTAGGAGATTTGATTCTTTCTACTCTGAATAACTTTGATGGTGTGTATTCAGGATCTTTGTGATCTGGGTTTCTGAAATGTTAATATTATTAACAGAATAGTTAATGAAAACCAAAATAATGTATGTCATAGTGTTATTTTTTACCTTGGATAATAAACTATGCCTCCTGGATAACGTATACCCCCAGGAGCTATATACCCCCTCGCGGACTTCGCTCTTACAATAGATATTAAAGGGCTAAAAACTTTTAACAGCCTGTCATTCATTTTTATAGACTTTAACTTAATTTTCTTTTTGTTATTCACTCTACTATAAAGTAACCTAAGCGCATGTTTGACGGATCCATAATGTATCTTTTCTTTGTTCTTTTTAATATATTTTACGGCTATGGATAAGGTTTCTTTGAGCAGCGTTGTTCTCCAAAATATTGCATAATATGGTATTGCAAATTATTGGAAAATTTTAAGTTATTAACTGTCCCTTTTGTTTATTATATAATACACTTTTTATTCATGAGAGAAAAGAGATTAAAAGGCCTATATTCATCCATAGTGTCTAACAGTTAACATCCAATCATAGATCAATGAAATTAATGTCAGTGTCATTTTACTCAACAACAAATTTTCAAAAAGTTTGACAAAACTTGAACAACACCAAAACGAAGTAAGCGTAGCGACTGGCGAGTAATTTTGTAGTTCTTTTCATTATATTAATGTAAAGAATTAAGGTACTTCGTGTATTTCATAGTACATAACGAATTTTCATATAAATTAGTACTTTTATCGAGTTGTATCGATGGTCGTGGTTATTGTTTACCTTTGTGCAATTTTCCCGCTATAGAGTATTGTGTATTAAGTTGAAGACTTATGAAGAAAGTTCGCTTTGAGTCTCCTATTAAAGACCGCTTATTCAAAACGATGGAGGAACGCGATTGCCACTCACCACGACCTTTCAGTGAAAGGCAAATATATACCACTTCACCGGATATATACAATTATCCTAAAGTTTTAACCTATAGTAATGATCCTGTGCAGTTGTTTGAGTGTAGCAACAGTTCTCCTTATCCCTTAATGAATAAAACGAATATTTATGAACAAGAAAAAGGACAATCGCAGTGGTCACCCAGCAACGATTTAGAGCTAAGTATGCTTGATGCTACTCACCATGAACCTCGTAAGCCACCTTCAATTCTGAAACCTTCAGGAGCAGATAATGTAAGCAAGGATAAAATTGTTACAGGAATTATTAATCAAAATAAAATACCAATGTCAAATTATAATCACTTTAATACTGTGACACCACCTAATGTGTTATTAAAAGATGATTTTTTCTTAAAGAGACACAATTTAGGAAAAGTGCCCTTTGATATAAATCCTATACAGCAACAATTTAATAGAATATGTATCGACAAAGAAAACAATCCTCTTGCCAAGAAAGTACAGATTATGCAAATGTCAGCTGTATCTGAACCAGAAAATATAAACTTTAGTGAAACACCATCAAGTAATGTAATAAATAGCAATTGCATGTGTCATCATTGTAACAAGAATATGCCAACAAATGTGCACAATGTAAATAGACAGCAAGTATTATCTCATCAGCATATAAGAAATTCTAGCCCTCATTGTGTAGCTCAAAATACACCAACACATGTTTACTGCACATGTGGTCTTCCTCCAGTACCCAGTAGTCATAAGTGTAGCGACCATGTTCAACACGATCCACAAAATGCATTTAACACATCTGATTCTGATCAATTCTCTAATAAGCAAATTAACGCAATAGATAAAAAGACTTGGGCTATTGAAAAATACGAGAAAAGCAAAAAGTCAGATGCAATGGAGGTGGAGAAGCAGACAAATATTACTAAAGAAAAACGAGAGCCAACAGTCTCGGATTTGTTTAAAATAATTAAATTACAAAATGAACAGTTACAACTACTTCAGGAGAAAGTAGACAAATTCATATCAAATCAGCAAAATCATACAGTGCCAGTTCAAAATTGTATATCAGAGCAAGTAGCTATTGAGAATCATAGTAATGAACATCACAAGATGTCCATTGGAGTTATGACTAGCTTCGAAATGGTTAGAACTTCGACTATAATCAACAAAGAGGTTGTAACAACAAATCAAAATTCTCAGATACAATCCACACAGGCCCAAATAAGCATAAAAGAGGTACTATCTAATGCTCAGTCTCCAAATTTGAACTTTCTTGATGGAATACCTCATATGGCTAAAGTTATGCCTGACAAGCAACTTAATTTAAATGGTCAAAATATTAATGAGGAAAAAACTTTAAATGAATTAAGTTTATATAACGTACAAGTGGATAATGCTACAACACCTTTGATGTCTCCTGAACAAAGTTTATATTTGGATGTTCGAGATTACAGCGAGTAAGTATATATTATCATAGGTATTCTCTAGTTTAGTTCTAGTTTCTAGTTTTTAATTTAACTTAGTACCAATTATTTATGCAATTTATTTTATAATATTATTATTATATAATTTTATTGTAAATTGGAAATACGTTGAACTGATTTAGATGTGGTTATTTTTGTTAGAAAAGTCTTGGTCAGGTTTAAAATCTTACCTTTGTTTGAATCTTACCATTGTATTGAGGAGGTAGGACACGGCGGTATTTCCGCCCAATTGAGCAGTCCGACTGGGGAAGTACCTCCGCCCTACAGAATACCGCGGTTATAATAACTTCGTGTTGTGTTCCCGGCGGTGAGTAGGGTAGCCAGAGCTCACTGGAGTTTTTGTACTGTCAGTGGGACGACCAAAGGCTTGTCCTGTTTTGTCCTCTACACTGACGGCACAAAATCTCTGTTCTTACAGGGTCGGCAGCACGGATGTGACTCCATTGGTGTTACACACATTCATAGGTCATGGTAACCACTTTCCATCAGGTGGGCCGTGTGCTTGTCTGCCACCTAAGTTGTATATAAAAAAAAAAGAATGCAATTGGTTGAGTGCCAGAGCCAGGTGTGTACAACCTATTTTATGAAAATACATTGCATCAGAACAGAACAGGGTGTACATACGTCCATTATCTTGTGGTACATATTTATGAGTACTAGTCTCTAGTTCATGAGCAGGATATAATGTCTAATGTCCCATGAAAAACGTCTGGATATATAATACCTACCTGTTGTTCTTTCTTACAGATCTGAAGCAGAGAGTGATGACCAGTCCAATGTTGGATGGACATATTATAACAAAGTTATGGTAATTTTTATTTTATTATAAGTTATAAAAAATACTCATAAACATACACCCTAACCCATTCAGTTAAGCTATATTGCTTGTGTTAGGAGTGGATTCATATTGGTAGTGTAATAACCAGGATTTGAACTTGGGACTTATTAATCGGAAAACAAATTGATAGAAATTATGCAATCATTAAATAATTTAAAGTTATTTTGGTACCTATTTATTTATTATTAAAATAATTGTAATTTTTTTTATTCATTTCAAACATACAATGTCATTGCGGGCAAAGCCAATGCGTCAGAGTAGCAACATAATTATACTAATTTCATTTACAATATAATATTATGTGATTACATCATCATAATCATACATGATTAATGCTTCAAAAATTAAATACCAATTTTCACAACATATTAATAATTAAAGTTATTTTTTAGTCATGGTCAATTTATGCCTAGGGAACGTAGTAAAAAACATTTTGTCATTTATTTTTTAATATTAAAATATGTGCAAATAATAACTATTCGATTTTTCAGACTCACGTTAATGGTATGCTGCAAGACTCCGATATGCCATCATCAGCCAGCGCTCTTTATAGAGACACAAGACAAAAAATGCAAACAATGCAGATGCAAATTGACAAGACTAATGTTAGTGTAACAAAAAGGTAAGTGGTATTGTTGCTCTCAATGACAAGTTACTTTGGTTTTTCATTCATCACATTTAAAATCACTCACTTCCTGTAAATTTAGTAATCAGTATATCATCTACTGGATTACATATGTTATATTGAGGTTGTATCTATACCAAACCATGGTGAGTGGTGGTGGCTAGAGCATATATGGATGCACTATATCTACTGAGGCAGTGTTTGCATTGGTAGTTACTTCCACCTTTATGATCAGTAAAATATATAATAATATACAGAAAATGAAGTTTACCCTATTGTTTCAGAGTTAAATTCGGTGACGATCCTCTGGGCATTCATCAGCCCCATATCTATGCAGGGTCCACTGACACAAGTCTGAAGATGAACCAGCTAGCAGCTAAGTACTTGAAAGCCTCGGCTCCTGCCGCAGCGCCGCCACAACAGATACACAGGCCGACTACAGCGCCTATTGACATGTCGTTCGCGACCAGAAATTATATGGAGAAGCATAAGCTGCTACAAGGTAGGAGATTCATCATCATCTTTATAGCGATTTCCTGTTACGTCCAAAGGCCGCACTTTGGAACTTGAGGTCCGCTTATTATTTTTCATTGGTACGTCGGATTTGCCGAGAGTGACTGTCGCGTCTGATCTCCCAAACCCGAGAGGCAAGTCTGTGAGAGCCTCGTCCATCGTTTAACAGGTGTTCATATTCATATATTTTATACTAGCAGATCATCTGCTAGTATAAAATATCTTTGAGATCCAATTCAACCTAGACCTGAACCTCAAAGATGCTTGATAGAGCCCTTTTCAGGAGTCTAGTGGTAGTAGGAAGGACTACCAGACACATTCTTACCATTCTATATATGGGGAAAATTGCTCTCTCAAGCGCCCTTTGCAGGTTGGTACCCAGAAGTTGCAAACAGAAAAATAAAGTGTTTTTTATTATTTCAGGTGCACCAGCTACAGCCAGGTCACCTTTGCTGAGTGAAATGCCAAGGTTTTTAGACATAACTGCTTTGAAACAACAACCAAAATTTTTATGATTAATAATGTTATTAGGTAATATTATACTTATTTTGTAATACGTTTATGTAGGTAGTTTTATAATACTTTAGGCTTGTTTTAAAGGTCAGATTTTATACCAAATTGAAGGAAACATGGTTGTAACATTTTTATCTTATAGATATTTAGTACTGACTTTTTGAAATAGGCTTTTAGAGTTTGGAAGTAAGCTTTTAGAATTTGAATAGATTTCTTACTTAATGTATAATAAATAGTTCATGGAATTAGAGAAAAATGCTTTTCATTTGTTTATTTACCCAGGATCACATTTACAACAGAACCACATTTAGGCAGTTCTAGGGAAAGTCGAAACTTTTTTAAGACTTCGCGGGGAAAGCAACCTGCAATCAAATTAATCAGAAGTAAAAATATGATACATCCACTTCCCTCTTTAGGAGAGACAAAAATAATACATACTTAATGGGCAGTGTCCTGTAAAACAGAGAACTATTGAGATAGGAGGGTCAGGGAAGAATATTTCTTGTGATATATATGTCAGAATCACCCAAACGCAGGGAAATTGAGCGTTGAGTCTCAGCTGTACGATGCTTTCACCTATGGGCTCAGGGTCTGCTTTCCGGCTTATTGTCCTCATTTCACACGGTATTTGACATCTCTTGGGGGCTCTGATACCGACAGCAATTTCACTGCTACTTTCTAAAAAAGGGGGACTTAAAATAAAACGTCAATTATTCTGAACAGACATTTATTTAAACTTCAGAGAAAATAACACGAGTAAACCCCTACTATTATATAAGTAGGTATATTTGTTGTGGAACAGTTGTTTGTTGATTATATTACACTTTTTATTTGATATTTCTGGATTACTAGGAGTTATTATAATATACATATATTAATTTTGTCTAGCACGTAATTTAAATTCCATATAAATACGCTATTTTGTTTCGTACAATATCATTTTTTACGAAACAAGTGATAGGTTTAATTCCATATCATACGTTATTTTTTTTCGTACAATATTACATTTATACGAAACAAGTGATAGGTTTAATTTCATATGATACGCTATTTTGTTTCGTACAATATCACATTTTTACGAAACAAGTGATAGGTTTAATTCCATATCATACGTTATTTTTTTTCGTACAATATTACATTTATACGAAACAAGTGATAGGTTCAATTTCATATGATAAGCTATTTTGTTTTGTACAATATCACATTTTTACGAAACAAGTGATAGGTTTAATTCCATATGATACGCTATTTTATTTCGTACAATATCACATTTTTACGAAACAAGTGATAGATTTTATTCCATATCATACGTTATTTTGTTTTGTACAATATTATATTTTTACGAAACAAGTGATAGGTTTAATTCCATATGATCCGCTATTTTGTTTCGTACAATATCACATTTTTACGAAACAAGTGATAGGTTTAATTCCATATGATACGCTATTTTGTTTCGTACAATATCACATTTTTACGAAACAAGTGATAGGTTTAAGTTCATGTCATACGTCATTTTGTTTCGTACAATATCACATTTTTACGAAATAAGTGATAGGTTTAATTCCATATGATACGTTATTTTGTTTCGTACAATATTACATTTTTACGAAACAAGTGATAGGATATTAAGCCGATATACAGTCACCGACAATAGTTGCTAAATTGACAAACCTAAAAGCACTTACTTTTTGTGAATCGCAAATCTAGGGTAAAGTTGATGTTTTATTATTGTAGGAAAGATTTTAGAGATAAGATGATCCGTAAATTGTAATGTGTTTAGCAACTTTTGTCACTGACTGTACATCAGTATAAAAAAGGCATTAATATTTGATGATTTCCAGACTAGTACATATTATGTGTATTTTGTACAAAGTTATGTGTATTTAAAACTTTCTTCGACTGTACACGACTTAATGCATTGTTCGCTTTATGACAGCTTTGCTAAACTCAAGAATTACCTACTTATTATAAAGACCGATATTGTACAGTTACACCGCTATATATTACGGTAACTTATTTATCACATAACATAACATAATATAACATAAACTCACGCCTATATCCCCGAAGGGGTAGGCAGAGGTGCTATAGCACCCACATTTCGCCAGTTTATATTTAGGTCCCAATGTAATAGGTGGTGAGCCTATTGTCATTAACCGGACATTTATATAAACCAGCGATAAATACACACATAACTTCGCAAAGCATCGAAAAGTCATTGGTGTGTGCCATGATAAAACTTGGGTTCGAACCCGAGACCTCGTCTCAGTAGTCCAATTTTAATTGTTTATCATCAGCTGTTATTTTCTTTTTCAAACAATATTATGATATTTTTAAATACAATTACTCATATAGACTGCAATCATAGTTGGCGAAATGTGGGTATTGTTACGACTATGCCTACCTCTTCAGGAATTTAATTTACTTTTACGTGAATATATGTATTTAAAATAATAATAAAGTATTGAGAATAACGGGAAATTAGATTTTTATAGATAAACAATCTCTAATTGACTAAACTCCGGCCGTTGAGTGAATCTAACTGCGAATCTGTCGTAATGCGAATCTGAATCTACAATAATCAACTCTACATAATGTATATATAAATATAATGTATTATGTTATTTATTAAACATGTGACCTACATAAACATCTTCATATATTCTTTTATATTCTCTTTTACCGAGGTATTTGATTTAATCTCACAGACAATTGTACTTCCATAATGGTGAAGAAATAAAAATATAGTTTTGATACACCAATTTCTGCTCTAATATTATCTACATTCAAAGTTTGCTACTTAGCAGTATTCTAAGTCACACCGTGATTACAGCATAATCATGAATTTTCATATATAAAATTTTAATATTGTTACGTACTATACACACATAATAAGATATTCAAAAAAAAAAGTATCTACATCGAATTAGTCTCTACACATTTTCTAACAATCTATACGTACAGAAGAGCTTATAATCCAATAGACTTGTCAGTTAATAACATATTTCAATTTCAAATGGACAAACATCTTTATTTTGGTTATATAATGCTCTAACTAGACAGATGACTCGCCTTTCCTACATAGGACAATACGTGCAGGGCTTAGATGTCACCCTCACACTGTGCAGAATATACGAGCAAGAACCAAGCGGTTCGGAGACTCCTTTGCCGCACTACCAAGACCTGGAATTCATTACCAGTACACGTGTTTCCTTCTTCCTACAGTCCCAGGTCCTTTAAGCGGGGCGTGAAAAAGCATCTGATGAGGCCGCCAAGCTGAGTGCCACACCACTGTAACATTACTTACTGTCTGTAATGGTGACCCTCTTTCCTGAGACTTTGCCTTTGGCTTACCATCAGGCGAGGTGAAGTCAAGTTGGCGTTATCCTAGATTAAAAAAAACCACTAGATTTCACAGGCAGCGCTAACTGAACTGTATGATTCTTTGAAAGAAGTTGATTGAGTTTGGAGGAGGATGAGTAGAAACGGCCTATTATGTACTATTACTTGGCCCTTCTTAAGGTGCTTACATAAAGAAGCAGGTTACCGGTATCGGCGAGCCGGCATCGATGCGCTGCAAGTTTAAACTGGTTATAACCGGCTACCGCATCGGTAAAGCGCACACGGAGTAGGGTGTGTGTAAATGATTTTGCACGATGGACAGTTTTTATATTTCTTTATGATACCAATGTCTTGTTGATTTACTTTCCTGTTGAAATCTAAATTATGTATATATTATTATTATAAAACTGCAGAGTTTATTTGTTTGGTTGAACGCATTGGTCTCAGTACAGGAACAGTAGGTTTTGATTAAAAAAATATTTTTCTAGTAAATAGTACGTTTATCGTGATGCTATTTAGCCTATAAGCTTCTTTGATGAACGGAATTTTCAACACAAAACATTTTTTTTTATTAAAACCGAATTTCCTCGTACTAAGATTAGCGCGTCTAATCAAACAAACAAACTCTTCGTAGTAGTCTCTCATCTTAGGTTAAACCTTGCACCTTTTGACAGCGGTGGTAGCAGGGCTAAGGGTACACTTAGCAATAGTTTTTCGTGCTCGGGGCACTGGTCTGGTTTTGGTTAGGAAACCGAGGGTCGAAAGGTGCAGTTGTAGGTAAATAATACGGAGCCGTTATAGCGAAGGGAGAATAATTTGAGGAAAGACTCGGACGTTTATAAAAGTTCGGGCTATTTTTCAACATTTTGCGGTTTTTGCGTTTATACATACTGATATTTCAGTTTAATGCTACTCTGCCGGTTATGTTGTTTTTAATAGATTTCCATAACATTATAATACAATGCATTATCTAGAATATTATACAACCAAAATAATATTTACAACTACTAGTCCATTCATATTTTAAAAATCATCAGATTATCATTTTTAATTCATCCTTATGTCAATAAACTTACAACTATCAGTTTGGTTCTTTTCTTTGGTTATTATAATATAGGTATTTACTGCACAACATCGAAACATACAACTCGCTACTCGAATTCTGTAATAGAAGTAATTGTAATTTTAATTAATACATTTGAAATGACACTACAGTTAATCCTCTATGTACATTGAAGATAAGTATTGTATTAACACTTAAATAAGATTTCAATTCTCTTGCATCGCAAAATATTACAGTTTTACACTATTAGTCTAGAAAGATAACCAAATAATTGGATGGCACTTCTTTTCTGGTATCATATAGACTTTAGATAGATAATACATGACTGTATAATCATTTGATCATAATACGATTAATCCTAAAGAGAACTATTTTACATCACTTTTTTGTCTTACATGTTGCACAAGTCAAGTGGCTAGAATATTACATTTATATGAGATTCAATAGTTAATTATAGTTTACATAGTTTGAATCAAATATTACCTATAGCTGTAGGTACACTGTACATTGTATATCTTGTAAAAATTGTCGTTAAGTCATAAATTGCCTTACCCAATAAAATATTTTTAACATTGGATGACCATTTAATTATTAGTTTAAAGTTTTATTTAATATAATTTTGTTTTAAAGTATATTTTCGAATATATTGAGCATAATATTTTGTGCACAGCAAGTCAGTTAATATAGATTTTAAATGTTTCATTCTTAATTCCATAGTAGGTAATGGGGAAGCAGTATGATTATTTTTATACTATTAGTTTTTGATAAACATTCAATATTGCAACGATAATAGAATATTCCATAGTGGTCAACGTAAAATAGCTCCGAACTAATTTATCGATACATTCTAAGAAATATACTTTTGTTTGCTACACATCACCCATATTTTTATATCACATCTTTGCCATTCAAAAGTAAACTTCTAGTATCTACTGCTATGCCTACTACATATAACATGACTACTTTATTTAAAATTTATTTGACGTTTCTCACACGCTCTATAGATTTCATAAACAAACATTTTTGTTTCTTTTTTCACACCTACATAATGATTTCAACACTTATTTAAAAATGTCCACTGAAAGATACATTATATATTGTTCTGTAACAAATTTTCTTGTCAAGTAATTTACAAGACAATTTATAATATTAAAATGTATTCATTATAGTATTCAATGCCCCAGTAGATAACTCTGGACATAATATCTATTACACATACGAAACCTTATAATAGAATTCAATATTCAACACCTATCAGTACGTTGCTATCTATGTATTCATACTTTAAAATTGTGCACCTGGTTCCGTATTCGATATCGCTACAGGATGTTCACGTGTCCCTTATAAGTTCTCGTCGTCACCTCCCCCTCTTGACTTGCTGTCCAGCCTCAGTTCTGCTAACCTTTGTCTCATGCTGTTAGGTCTGTAAAGAAACAAGGATCTTTATTCCTATTATTATGCAAAGCGGGGCTCTGTCGATGTCGCTTGAGATTACATTTTTCGGCAGATATACTATGCTGACACATCTTATTATTTTGGCAATAGATAAATCACACCCTGGTCGATAACTACTTACTTAACTATGTGTCAGTCGCCTTAATAGGTACTATTATTGTGGCTACCCGGCTTCCTGGTATTATAGCTCGGTTCCTAAAGCACGTAGCGTAGTTTTGTATAACCTTCCCTAAGAACTGGGCAGTCGAATGCAATTTTTTTTAAAGTGAATATTCTTTACACGCGTTGGGCATTTTGACATAAACTTGAACATTTTGAGAAAGGAATAATCATAGAACTCGCGACACTGTTACCGACACGTCTATATAATTATCTAAGTACATAATAATATATTAACCTAGTTTACACGAGAGTTGAATTTTTCACTTCTGTCGGCACTCCCGGATGCCATTGTAACTTAGTGGTTAAGGAGTCGGCCTTACGATCGAGAGGTCCCGGGTTCGAATCCTGGCCATTACACTACCGACTTGAACCCACTCTTAACACAAGTAATTTAGCTTAGCTGGAGGGGTTGGAGGGAATATTACTATTTTTTTTAAAGAATATTAAAATCGAAATTAGATTCTAATATTCTTTAAAAAAATTACAAATAGCATGGACAGTTTCAGAGATCAGCGCGTTTAAATAAACAGGATTTAGATTTATTAGTATAGTATAGATATAGAGTATAGATAAGTAGAAAAATAAGCAAAATATAAATACCGTCGGCACCTGTCTGAAAAGTATGACGAAACGACTTGGTCGGCTGATACCGACTGCCGCTGGTACGCGCCTGCGCTGAGATTGCTCTGAGGAATTTTGTAGATGCGCACGCATCGACCACTGTTTTCTGGTAACACTGAAAAGATAATACCGATAGGATAAGAGTGATAAGATACGAGAAAATCACCACCATTATCATCGTCACATCGTTACTCGCGATTTCATCCAAAGCTTCCACTTTGGAGACTGGGGTCTGCTTTACTAACCGTTGTCTTGATTTGGCTTATCAGCTTTTACGGGACCAACTACCGTCTGACCCCCAGTTTTAAAGCCTGCCTCTTCTATTAGCAGGAGTACCGGTTAGCAGATGAGGTTGACTTTTTAGACCCGAAGATCTTGGTGGGGTTCCCTATATCATTCCCGGGATCGGCAGCGGGAACGAAGGAGAATCGCAAACTGCACTGCCTGCGTACTGACTCAGCTCGAGCGTCAGAGGTCTCAGAATGACCTCCGCCACCGATGAGCGCTCGCCTGTCACCCTAGCAGAAGCAGGCCGGGGCGGCGGTGCGGTTTGTGCTCCTTTCCATATCCAGGGACGGGTTGGGGATTCCGTGGCCCTCACACCCGAGGAGGGCTAGTTCGAGAGAGGTGGCTCTGGGTCGGTCGGGGTGCGAGGGGGAACCAAAAACGACCCACAGACAGGCGACAGACATAACCTCTCCCATCGGTTCCGGCTTTTGTGCAGGTAAAAAAGAAGTACCCATATCATTCTGAGGTATTACCTATAAGTTTCATATTCAACTTACGAACCTTGAGGTGAAGTAGGAGGTGAGATTGGCGCCATCCGTTGCAAAGGAGGCCTTATGTTTTCTTGTTCTGAGGAAATAGAACTGCTTCTGCTTGATGTGGAGTTGTTCTCTGATGGTGCATTGCGATTACTTGGATTGCAGTGATCTCTGCAACATGAACAATATATTTTATCAGCAAATATTTTGAAGGTTATTATAATCGTAGCAAGTGATATCGTAGCGTAGTCGTAGCAAGTGATGTCGTAATCGTAGCAAGGTGATATCGTGGTCGTAGCAATATACGTAGGTTAGTTCTGGTTTGTGAGGTGAAAGAGTGGTTGTCTGCGCATTGTCGGCGACAAAAATAGATAATGATTACACAGATTTTCGGGCAATTCCGTTCAATTACAAATCTATACTAATATTATAAAGCTGCAGAGTTTGTTTGTTTGTTTGAACGCGCTAATCTCTGGAACTACAGGTCCGATTTGAATGATTCTTTCAGTGTTGGGTAGTCCATTTATCGAGGAAGGTTTTAGGCTATATATCATCACGCTACTACTTAAGGGAGCGGAGCATTGATAATAAAGGTTAACAAATCCGGCAATTTTTTATACGTATTTTGAAGACTAAAACATACGGGCTCAAAGGGATATGAAGCTTCAAAATATACCTCGGGCGAAGCTGGGGTGGGTCAGCTAGTGTATTTATAATGTTATAATTTACGAAATAATTATATAAATAGAAATTTAATAAATACAGAGATTTAATAGACAGAGTTAAATAGTATTGCAATTAGTGTGCCATGGAAAAATAGTTTATGACCAAGACAGAGGATCCGTAAAGATCATCTACATTTTTGATGGCTACATACATATCTACTACTAAGTTCTGCTACGTTAATTTTGTGCAAAAAAAAAATCAGTTGCTCAATGAATTAGTTTTAGTTCTTTTTGATTTTTTTGGTTGCCTTAAGGCGCAGCCAGTCGGGTCTAATAACAAATAAAAAATACTGTGGAAAAGTGAGTTCTCAATATATGCAATAAATTAGTATTCTTGTTGTTCTTGTTTGTACTGAATGTGCTCACCTATCATGATTTTCGTCTTCATCAACAGAATAGGGGTTGCCTTGTTTACTCATCTGTTTGACTAACTCGTCGTGTAAACTGAGGCAAGGGTTGAACTCTCGGCTCAAAGGCACGTATTCCGGTGCACATGCCACGTAGAATATATCCTGCGAAGAAACAAAACATATTTAAAATAATGATGACTCATTACCTAGAGGTTAGGCAAGTTTCGTTGTTTTTAAACAGACGGCTTTACTTGTCTGTTCATTAGCAGGATCTCCGAAGGGGTAAGCAGACTGTATCAACACCCACTTTTCGTCGCTAAGTTTCTTGTTACCACTTAAGAGAGGGCGTGCCTATTACCGCCAAGCAACGTCCGGTTAGCATTCGTCATTCATTCATGATGAGTCATTTACATTTTGTTAAAATCTAAATCCCGACTTATCACTTCAATGTTTTGTTTTGTTAAATTAAGTGGCATATGACCACGGCTATCCGGGATTTATTCTTGTTTAATACTTTTTAGAACATGATTTTTCAGTAGACGGGTTTTAGTTTTTAAATTTATTATATTTTTTATTCTTATTATTTTTGGCTTAAACAGCAGCTATAATTTATACATATTTGAACAGTGTGAATTAAGGTCCTTTCAGTTGATACTAAACACGGCATATTTATCAGCACTTTATGAACGCTAGAGGGCGCCACATTTGATTCAGTGACGCGTCATATGGCCTATAACCAGAGGATGACCAAGACGCTTCTAACGATATTTCATTTTTCCAGTTCTAATAAGTAGTTGAGGAGCTATGAGGGGGCAGATGACATACATAAATAGCCTGTCAAAATCATAAACCTCCTTATGCTTAGCCGTAGTTGGGAAAAAAGGTGTATGGGGCCCCATCAACCTTTTGACAGACGAGGCTCTGGCGCAGGCTTTTCTCTCGGGGTTAGGAAGTCAGATGGTAGTCGTTTCCATAACAGTGGTATAAGTCAAACCAAACAGAAACCCAGAGTTCGGGGTCTCCTTATCAGACCAGAGAGGTGAAAACCTCAGATGTGAACAAAGAGACAAGTGAAAATGTATCTAAATGTAATACCTAGTAACCTAGCATATTAAGATAGTGTACCTATAAGAATACAATACTCACTTTTCGGCCGCAAAGCAATTTCAATCCCGGTATGCAGGCCGCGTGTACCAAGGATCCGTTAGCGACTAATCGTATCTCTAATAAATCTTCGGCGAACGCCATAATATAGGGGAATGCACACACTGAAATAAAATAAATAAAAGCCGCTCAAGTGTGAGTAGGACTCGCGCAGTGAGATTACATAAACCGCAACATACACAGTAATATATTTAGAATGCGTTGTCAGTAACAATAAATGCATTTGATTTGATTTGTCGTAGATGTTTAATTTTTGCACAGTTTCAAGACGTTATAGACCTATGTGGTATGAATTTCAACCTTGATACCTCCACGCATTCCTGAGAAAAAGGTCTTGACAGATAGACAGACTGGCGGACAGACGGGCAATGAAGTGATCTTGTAAGGTTTCCGTTTTTTTTCCTTTTGAGGTACGGAACCCTAAAAACACCTATGAAAAGTTTTGTCGGTGGACAGCTATAACTAAAAAAGTTGTAGCTAGTTCAGTGCTGCTCTTAGATAATCTTGAACACAGAGGAAGGACTGAACATAAAGACAAGTAGCTAATAATAATATTATATGACACGTCGGCGACCGCGTTATGCGTTTTTGTAGAGCATTCTCTATCGTACATCGGATTGTCTGTAACTGCACAGTTTGTGTTTACAAAAAAATATTGAAACATTAGTTATTGTTAGTGATACTAACAAAGATGAACCACTGTTGTTTTTAAATAAATAAATCATTCATCATTCATTCTTATTTTTGGTTTGTTGGTTGGTATGGTGGTTTTGGTGTAATGGTTTAAATTACTTGTAAAAGATAGGTGTATAAAAAGTTAAAAATGCAGAGCGACAGAGAAAATGCTCTACAAAATCAAAGTAAACCGGTAAAACTTAAGTCGGAATCCTGACGATGCCATAGCAAATCAAAACCGCATAATGTGGACACATGTAGTGGGTTTCCAAGTTCAAAATAACTAAAGGTACGAAGTAAGGGACCCTATTATACTCGTACCGTGTTTTTTTTTTTTGTTAAAGTTTAAAATAGTATTAAAAGAGGCTGGACCTCTCAGACATACCTACTGCTGCGGGCACTGTTGTCCAATGAAAATCATACTCGCCATCACTTTCTAGACCTTTAATCGTTAATCTTTCGAAATGACACGTATCTGCAACAGAGAAATTTATCAAAATAGGGACTTCCTCTTTTTTTTGAAGTTGATTAAAACTAACTCTTGTTCTTTTTCTAGAAGGTGCTAAAAGTTGTGTAGTAATTTTTGTGAAATAAGGGCTATAATCTGACTGCGTATCATCATGAGAAGCGACTTTCTATGTTAAGACATTCTTTGCAATATAACATTTCCTTAAAATATAATGACGGATCCTTACGATTGTAACATAGAACTATTTGACCGTCTCTCTCATCTCCAATTCGTAACGCATTCACGAGTGTGCCACGGCGAGATCCACTGTCTTCCGAATTCTCCGCTCGTTTTATAGACTGAAATTAAAAATAAATATCAAAACTTGGAACTGGAACCAAAATCATATTGAAAATATATACTTTTTAATTTATATGATATCAAAACAAGACGTTACCTGTCCTGTGCTAGATTCGAGAACTTCCCAGTGGTGTTTGTATCCGACTACCATTATTCCTACTTCACCATCCATGAGTTTAATGAGAATAGGCGATTCACTTAGTTGGATATCCTGGAAGGAGAAATCTTTACGTCATATAAGGTTCATCGTATACTAACACTTAACGCCTTATTTTAATAACAGGATCACTCGTAAAAACTTAGGTAGTTTCGGAAAATAGGTTGGGTAATTTATGAAGAGTGAAAATTACTTACTTTGATATGTATGTATTCAAAACCCATCTCATTTTCAGTCTTTGGTTCTTCAATCAAAATCATAACTCTCCTACCAATTGCTACCGCTAATGTCATTTTACCTCCTTCGCCTGAAATAGGTAGTCAATACAGGTAGGTCTTTAACCTGGTATACCTACTAATTATTTTAAGGTATATATTATATATATTATCATACCTGTTTCAAGTAGATCAAAATAATGTGCAGTTTTCGTCCTTGGAAGTCTTGCATGCTTACAATCTTGCAGCGGTCGCATCGCCCATGCGCCAGCGCATAGCTCTTGTATAGGCAACGCGTAGAGCCCAGCACCCCCCGCTCCGCCTGTGGTAGAGCCACCTCCTGCTATAACTCTGGTACCAACACGGAAAAGACCAGCTCGCTCAGTCACTCTTGCCGTCCGAACGCAGCCTTCCCATCTTAAAACTACCCGAGTGGTTCCACTTTCTGCGAATGATGTAAATCGGTTACAAAAAGCAGACAGCACTTAAAGCCTCACAGAAGATTTAGGTACTTATTGTCCGGATTAAGACGATCTAAGCTTGTAGTACCTTGTCTAAGAGTTGGCTGCTTTTTAAATAGTTACCTTCTAAAATGTATGTATTAGAAGTTGTAGATAATAGCAGCCTTCCTTCCGATAGTTGTTCTGCGCAAATAGGAGTCGCTGGTAACGGTGCGGCTCGCCACATTCGACCTTCCCAAGGAGCTCGTCGGGAGCCACCACACCCTAAAAAAATTAACCAGTTTTTCACAGTAGGGTCTGATCCTGATGGTACTGATAGCAGTAATAGGACTAAAAATAGGGTAGGTAGTAGAAAACGGTCCAATCCGATACTTCGTTCTTCTGCACCTAGGCATATTACGAGATAAAAGAGAGAAAGATAGCATCAGACCATTAGACTGAGATGAGAAAGTGACACTTATGTGGAGTGACTTCTTACACCCTACGAGACACCTACTCTTTCACTTCCACTACTCCTCTATTATAAAATTGCCCTGACTAAATATTAAATAACCAACTAACCAACGCAATGATTTTTATACATTTAAGTACCTGTAGACGCAAAGCTTGTTGGAGCATCGCCGCGTAATACTGCATCGAGCTTTAATGCCTGGCCTATGTGTAGGAAGTGTTCGGTACGGACGGCACCAGCGCCGCTTGCACCTGCGCCACCAGACCACACATCTGATAACGCTCTGCGGGACAGCATTGGCTGAAAAAGTAAGACATATTTTAATTAGTTTTCCCGCGCGGATGTCGGTTAAAGTGACTTTTTTTCTTTTCTTATCATTTTTCATTCTTTCATTCCAACTCAACCACGCTACGTTCATTTTAAGACCAGCACTGTTATTAGGCCAGAGTAATTTCAATAATCTGAGGCAAGTGAAAAGTATTACGAGTAGGTAAGACAATATTTACATTGCGGGCACGCCAGACAGTTAGTAACAATAAGTAATTACGATTTGCCGTCACTATTTTGTCAAAAATGATAGAAAAATACAACCTGTATGTGACGTGACATACTAACAAATAAAGAAATAGACTGATCAACAAGAATAAAAAAGCAAGTAATTAATATGTCTGTGATAAAAGAAAATTCGGCCGCTTCTGAAATTGAAAAGCTTCGCGCTCTCAGATAATAAATTATTTAGAGTGTATACTGATGTGACAAACAAAATGAAATAAACGAATAGAACGGAAATAAACTATCGAAGCCAGGGAATCTGTTTTAAGAAAGTAGTTAGGATTCTGAAAGAAAATGAAAATTGAATTGATACATTTTATAACGTTCTTCTGATTTCATTGAAGTGGATAGAATCGGTAAAACTTTCTATCAACAAACCTTGTAGGTACTAAATGATTTGACTTTAATATAATTTAGACTTAATGCCTGGTGAAATAAAACATACCTACACCTTCGATAAATTCAGGGATATGACAGAATACTCACCACTTTGTGATCTGAGCAATGCTCTGCGTATATGTCTCTTATTAGTGAGTCCAGGGTTCTCTGTCGCTTCAGAGCAAATGTAGGTGTCTGGAATGCTGCCTTTTCTCCATTCATCAACTTAACCTGTGTTGAAAAAGTTGCGTTTGAATTTATTTTTGTTAAGTGGCAGAAAGTATTTGGACAATTGTGCGTGCGTAGTGTTTTGTATGCCACGGCCTGTGAAATTAGAATTCGGCGACAAGATCTCCCGGTGTTTGAGTGGCAATTGAGGCCTACTAGGATATTTATAGACTTGAATTATATCCGGCACCCTGGTATCAAACCTTAACCGTTACCGGCTTACGTAACCTTGATTTTGATATTTAGTAACGTTAATATTTTTGTAGTAAGAATTTATCTAGTAATATTAAAACACAATCACAAATCTTACCAAAGGTATATATTTCTATAGCCTATTTGATTTAAGTAGGTACTTACACATTTAGACTTACCAATAAAAAGTCCCTAAACAATTGTGGATCATTGAAAACCGGTGGACACGGCAGCGATGGACCAAAAGGCGGTACCGTGTCATCGCTATAAACACTGAGTTTGTATCCTTCACCTTCTACCTCTGACACCACGGCGAATATATCTGTTTATGTTTTAAGGAAACTATAGATACATTTTTAAAAGAAAAATATATTGAAAATAATTATGTAATCGTTACGAAGCCATCAGAAAGTAAATCAACTGTATCTTTTATATGTCTTTTTTTAAATATCTATTTGGTCAACTGGGCCAACAGCTAACTTAGCTCGCGGGTTCAGTCGACTAAATATTATTTTTCAAATATGGTTCTAATTTGGAGACACTCGATGTTCGAATTATCTGTGCAAATCCTCTCTACCTACCTGGTGATGAGATCTCGCAGAAAAGGGATGGACAATTCTTATACAAAATATACGACTTTGGGATTTTATATAGTAAGTTCTTTGTATAAAAATAGAGTAAGTAAGTAGTTTACTATTTCTTAATAGTTATTATATATAATATTGACATTTAAAATATGGGAAAGGAAATTATTGTGGTAGGTACATACACCAATGTACTTCCTTATGCTCTCGGCATAAGGTGTATTTGAAAAGGATACGTGTAAAGTGACTTTTGACGCACTGCGGATTAAATGTGTTATGAACAGAGTCCTCGGTGAACACAATGTTGACTATATCGTTGCCTATGTGCCGTTTCCTCTCAAGCTGTAAAAACCACAAATATTTAAAAAATTGTTGGATGAACAAACACAAATAGATATGTGACAAAAGCTTTTACAAAAAATGGCAGACCAACCTAAATTATTTTTAAATCTCGATAAATTTCAATGAAGTAATAAGTCCTGATATTAATCATGAAAACGAAATAATTATTCAATGAAACGAGTGCACAAAATATGCGGTTACCTATGCAATTAACGCTTGTTTGAACCACAAAACTGTTTCCAGTCGAGTTTCCTTTCATGAATTGTGTACATTGCCTACATATATTATGCGAGTTAATCGTATGGAATTTTACGCTATTTAAACCAAATTAATCAAAACTGAGCGCATTGAAATATACCGATGATGTAGGTACAGTCAACAAACGAGATACGGTTGCACCTTTACATATAACTTTATATGAAATAGTGCAACCGTATCTCCTTTGTCGTTTGTACTTATATAAACAATAACTTGTACCTGTTGTTTATTATCCTTCGAGAACGGTAACATTGTAGATACGTGAAACATTATTTCATGACCCTGATGCATCGTATAAATGGAATGACTCCCCGTCATGTCACCTGTTACAAAAGACATTACCGAGATCAATTCAGATAAGACATCAAATTCTACATTTCAAAACAATAGAACTGTTACACGAGTATACTTTCATTATATTGTTATTTAAGTAAGTGGAAGAAAAGCCTTCATTAATAATAGGGTACTAGAAAATAAATAATGTACCTTTTACGTCCAGTCCACCTCGAAAACGGTTCCATCCTCGTAATCGAATTTTTTCTCCCAAAAGCGAAATAAATCGAGCCCATTTTTCATCTCCTTCCTCTGAAATAATTTCGACATTTAAATAACTGCTCTTAAATATAATTGGGTATTTGACTGACTATTCAAATTAGTTACTTCTTACTAAACGTCAAAACGGCAAGTTATAAAGAAACCTGTATGAAATAAATATTGTGACGTCATAATATTTAATAGTCAAATAATTTACTATTATAGGTTGAGTGGATGATTAAAAATAAATAAAAACGATAAAAAATAAGAATCAACGCAACTTTTACCTCTTTTTTACCATTCTTAATTTAATGAGCTCATTTAAATAATTTATTTTACCTCCAGGAAAATCTCCAATTGAGAAATTGACGAATAACAGCGGATTCTACATATAATATGGACAAGTCTAATTTGTTTACATTTAGTTATTCGTTCCAACGATATACTACTTGACTACACGAACTGAAACCAATTATGCGAGAAGTTTGGGACGACTAAAATATTGTTAAAAGTAAATTGTGCCAGAAAGGCTATTATAAAATCCAAGAATATGTCGATTTGAGCTGTTTGCTCAACTATGCTACTCAAGTAAATTTTTGTATTTAGATTAAGTAGACTAAGTGTAAATGTACAATGTGTATATATGTGTAATGTGTAAATAGACCAAAAAAAAAAGAAATGTCCGCTGAGTTTCTTGCCGGAGTTTTCTCAGGTCGGGGCCGCATTTCGAACCGGTGGTCCATTTACTAAACTGATATTCATGTTCCTTTTTTATTGACGTTTTGTAAGTGCCGATATAATGGTCTATACAGAATAAATGATTTTTGACTTTTGACTTTTTGACTCTAACTCGCCTTTCCATTTCTACAATGAAATGCTACAGCATCATACCTACGTTAAATATTATTTTAACGTTCGAATAAATTATACAGACTGCCATAAATAGAACAAAGCAGATTAAAAGTAGTTGATAATTTTTATAGAGAAAATAAACTTAACGAAGTATGAAATACGAATTAATTTCAGTTTCTTTTTGATATGATCCACTGGTATGTAGAATATGTATAAACTATTCCTAGATATGTATATGTACAAACAACTGTGTAAGTTACATACGGTGCAAACTATTAGCGAGTATTTTAAATTGAAGCCTTCTACAATCTTGAGAAAGTAGAGCTGGGATGTTTAAAGATTGTGATACTTATGATGATATGTACCGTTGGATAGCATTTCATCGTCAGTCTTTTGACCAGGTTTCATAAGCATTACTCCTATCTTAAAATTCACCGAGCCCTCCTGTTCTTCTAAAAGTAAAACGTCTTTCTGTAATTCTGCACAAGTTATCTGTAAAAACAAAAATAAAAAGTATATTAATGTGTCATCTGATAATAAGAATTACGACCTGATTACAAATCGTAGAATATTATATTCCTTACCTCTCTTGGGACTTTGTCTACACGTTCCATTGCAGGAAATTGTCCAAGAATTTGCTTGACAGTTGGTCTCGTAGGGGTTTGACCGCTACCACTAGTCCAAGCGCTAGGCGGAAGATATATTTTATGCGCACCCTGAAAAATATTGTTCTTTAAATTTGGAGTTATTATACCATTAAAAGGATCTTTTGTTTGAAAAATTTCTTAAATTCTACTTTCGAAACTAGAATTTTATTGTCCTTGGTTGTTACCCTCACCATTTTATTAAAGAGTATGGCTCGCAAAAGCCCCGCTCCACCCTCTTGCACGACGCTCAGTAGATAAGGCTCTCTAGATCCATCCACCCCGATGTAATTTTGATGCACTGTAATAAAATAGGATGATAATAAATAGAAATAAAAAAGCTATACTATATTAAATTGGCGTTAACATTGAAATCGGTCTAGGTATTTTTTTTGTACAATTTGGACCCTAACTCGTATAAGTTAATATCATCTTTATGTATAATTTTTTATAATTATATTTTGTATAGGGTCGTAAGATTTATAACTGGATTTCCAGGAGCTTTTTTTGATGGTAGGTTTTCTGTTAAGAGTGGAAAAATATGTTATAGAATTTCAAATAAAATTAAATGTTTCTGTTGTTACGTCTTTCAAAGGCGTCTTTATTATTGCCTCATTTCCTGTTTCTTTGTTCAGTCAGTTTCTGGAAATGCGCTTCCGGTGGAAATTGCGATATCCGTTTACAACGTTTAATTAAAGTGTCTCTCAACGATGTCAAAATTTCAATAGGTATATTGTAACAATAGAAGCTAAAAACGTAGTATTTTTTTGTTAGTATTAACGTAGTTGTTTTATCCCTATTCATGTATTAGCTATCTTTTACACTGACGGCACAGAAACTATCTGTGCTTACGGGGTCGGCAGCGCGAGTGGGATTCCCTTGGTTTTGCACATGTCCATAGGCCACGGTAAATACTTTCCATCAGGTGGGCCGTGTACTTGTCTGCCACCTAAGTGGTATAAAAATAAATTCGTTAGTGTGGTAAGTAGTACTTATTAGATATTACTGCGCCTTTCAAAACAGATCTAAAAACGATTTATAATATTTTATCGGTAGGTAAGTATAATATTGGGAAAGCGTGGTAAGACTATCTACTCTATGTTCCAATATAATTTTTATGTATGAGTTTATACGCGTATTCTGTTCCGTCAATTAACTGATATTATATTGTGACTAAATTATATCCTGCGAAAAACAGATCCATAGTGTCTCCATGTGATCGTAACGTAAATATACCTAAGACTTTCAAAGGACGCATATAGCTAAGGTCAACGTCCTTTGTTATGTAAATATTTGTGTTTCCTATCGTCTTCCAATATTCATTATTCTTCTGGGGAACATATTTATAGAGTGCTTAAATTTACTTCTAGTTACCTAAGTTCGGTAAGTGGATAAATTTAGAACTGATGAGTATAGAAAAATATATTTATACGAAAGAGCTTGTCCTAAAAGTTTTAATTAATGTTATGAATATTATCATAATATTTAGGTATTTTTGTGATACAATATTTTTTAAGTGCAGGGTATTTAACTGGCGAAATATTATTTCACCAGTTAGCTTTTAGATAATATTAAACTGAAGGGGTTTTATGCCCTTCCTCTTCGTTGCACACTGGAGTACCTACTAATAATAACAGCTTGAGAAGGTTGGTTTTCGAGTGCAGGTTGAAACTGAAAAGAGCAATGATTTATTACTGTGCGCCGAGATGTGTATAATTGATAGTTTTGTTTGATGGCCGAGCCAGAGTTAACCAATAATTAGGTGAAATTAAAGGTACACAATACCTACATTTAAAATACCTATTAAAAATATTTTTAACCTCAAGTTTTAAATTTGAATTCGGTTTTAAAAAAATCTAGTAGTTAGGATACTAGGTTACGTATTTTTACAATGAATACCAGATACGTAGTGGGTACAAATCATTTGGTCAGCGGAATAACTATGTCGATTGCACATTATTCTCTCATACACACATCCACACACACACACACACACACAGCCATACAGATTAAATTATATCATTAATACTTTATTCTTTGAATATTATATTCCTGTAAAAAGCATAGTTTATTATGAACCAATTTGTAGAACTAAAATGCTTACAATTGTACTATAATAAAGTACAATTGTAAGTATTGTAAGTTCAACTTCAAATTCTTTGGAAATTGGGAACTGTAACTACTTCATACAGGCTGCTATGTAGCCTAGTTAGGAAAACAACTGTACTCACAAATTGTAGAAATATTGTACCTATCTTTGTTATATGTTATGTGTTCTATCTACTACAATCTACATATGAATATGATTACTGTTCTGTTCCCTTGAGGAGTGATGATATATAACATGTAATCTTCCTCGATTATCGAGCTATTTAAACGCAAAAAATAATAATTCGAACCAGTAGTGCCTGAGATTACCGCGTTCAACCAAATAAACTTTAAGCAACAAGCAGATATATTTAAATACTTTAAGATTTTCATTTGAATTCATCTCTATTTTTTTTGATTGGCTCACGAAACTGGACGTTACATATGTCATATTCATTACATATTTATCAATCCATCAAAAAGCGATGTAACGTGAACACTACATTTTAACCATAAAATTTATTATAATAATATATTAGGCTACAAGTTAAATTTTAATTAGCAATTAATTGTTGTCAAGTACACCTCTCGTCTCCAAGTTTGGCATTGTTCATGAGCCAAACTGTTGGTGCGTCCCAAATTAAGCCGTACCTCAGTTGTGAACTCCCTTTCATTTAGACCTGCCTACGTAGTTTACGTATGCAGATTCTATCATCACTAACTTGGGTAATATAGATATAGGTACCTACTGAAGTTTGGTAAACCATATTTCCTTTGTAGGTAATAAGATTAAATTAAATTTGAAGAAACTTTAGATACCTATACATTACATACATAATTTTATAAATATATTCTTGCATATATTATTGCACAAATAACCATCATTTAACTATTTATATTCTTCTTTTCTTTACTTAGAATGAGAATAATTTAATTAACTTCTACCATCAAATATATTGAATAAATTCCATCATTTTAATTAAAAACCCTTCTTGCATATTGCTTTATATGTACTTAGTTAAATATGCATTAAAAACTTTATAATCCAGGAGGAATAATCGCGACTCAGATTGATAATGTATCAGATTGACAATCTAATTGATGAATTGATGCATTGATCTCAAAATATTTGGATTGATGTGTTGCGTGCGTGTAGTTCCGTTAAAACCTTTTTTTTTAATCTTCAGTTGTTATTGAGGTCTTAGTCACAGAGTGACTTTGTCGCCTTCATTGGAATGGTTGAATACATGGTGTTCAATCAATGACCTATGCAGCTAATCTTAGCTAAGGAATACAATTTTATCGCCTCTTCCGAAGATGGACTAGCGAGGATACTGTTACATAGGCCGATATTGTTATTAGCGTTGCCATATAATTGCTTTCTTTGAGCCTCATTCTGGACACACTCCATCAAAAGTGATGTACAGCTTCCACAACGTTACATAAACTATAGTTAGGCGAGCCCACCTTACCCATTAAATATGCAAAACCATTCAAAGGGATATGTCCAGAACGAAGTCTAAGAGTCATGACCGTCTTTTGTTTTAAAGATATAAATAAAATCAAAGCCATAATCTAGGTTAATACACGATAAATAGTTAAATGATGGTTATTTGTGCAATAAATGAGCAAATTGTTTTTGCTGCGAGTGCTGATTTTGATTCACGAGCAAGCGAGGGAATGTTTAATGCCACAGGAAATACAAATAATTTTGCTCTCGTGTGACACACACTACTTTTCACTTCAGCAGCGACAACACATTCACAGTTCCTCCGTGATCATGGTGCTTGCAACAGCGCCAAAATATCGGAAACTCTGAATAATACAACATGGTAAATATCCCGATAACATTAATACTAACGAAGTCACTTTGCCTCACGCAGTGGGCAAAATCGCATTTTGCACACTGTTTTTACGCCTCTACGCGGCTGTCGTGCGGTCCATGGCCCTGTACGGGTGTCCCGTGTGGGCGAACACCCTGAGTGATCGGCACATGCCCCTGCTGCAGCGTCCGCAGCAGAAGTTGGCGTGCCGCATCATAAGGGGGTACCGCACGATATCTTTCAACGCGGCGAGTCTCCTCGCCGGATCGCCACCATGGATCCTGGAAGCGAGATCCCTTTCGGCGCTATACCGGTACCGAAAGGCGGCGCGGGAACGGGGTCACGATCCCGAGCCCGAAGAAATTCGGGCCGTGAGATCCCGGCTCCACAGGGAAATGGTGGCGGAATGGGAGCTAAGACTTGGGCGACCAGGGCGCGCCGTAGTAGCGGCGGTAAGACCCATCATGGGGGAGTGGCTAGATAGGCCACACGGCAGCCTCTCGAACGACGCGCGCGAGGACTTAGGGCCGCACACGCTCACTGAGTGTCCGGCGTGGGAAACGCCTAGACGGCAGCTTGTGGCGGCCCTGGGAGTGAGAGTTCTCACGCTGTCCACCTTGCTCGCGGCGATGGTCCGCTGCGCGGATGCGTGGGCGGCGCCTCCTTCTGCGAGCAAGTAATGCTTGTGAAGGAGGAGGCGGGGCGGGAGCGGCAGCGGGACCGACGAAGGATCGCAAGCCAAGTTGCCCGCGTACGAAGGCAACTCGGGCGTCGGAGGTCGATGAACGACCTCCGCCCCCCATGAGCGCCGGCCTGAGGGTGACAGGTGGAGCCGCCTGTCACCCTAACAGAAGCAGGCCGCGGCGGTGGCGCGCCTGGCGCGACTCCCCGTTTCCGGGGACGAGTTGGGGACTCTGTAGTCCCCACACCCGAGAAGAGGGCCAGTTCGTGAGAGATGGCCCTGAGTCGGCCGGGGTGCGAGGGATATGCCTGTCAACCTCACCTTCGGCAACCAAAACGACCCACAGGCGGCGTGCGTTTTAGTCGGTTCGAGTCCGACATAACCTCCTCCACCGGTTCCGGTGGGGAGGTATCTGTGGGGATTTTGCGCACGTAAAATAAAAAATAAAAAACTGTTTTTACGCTACAAAACTTACATGTTTGAGCTGCTGAACTGAAAAATTATAAAGAATAGGCTTACTTATCAACGGTAACTATTATAGAAACTTATTTTAACATATGATACCTACTTTTAGAAGTTCAGTATTAAAAATATACCTACCTATTTGCACGGTCTTATTTACCTATCCTCGATTTTCTTTGTAAGGTATGTAAAATACTTACGAAAAGTAGACCAAGAACGTTAGAAACAATAAGAGAATCGGCTTCAGTGTTCAATTTCATTTGGCAAACAAGATTTTCCCGGATTGAGGTAGATGGATTTTCCATTGTTTTGTTATTTGCCCCTACAGTGTTTTCTCCTGTAGTGGTTGTAACAATATTAACGACTGGACAATCTATTAAAACATTGTTTATGGGAAGTTTCGGGCAATCGAATCGGTTTAATTAGTGACGATATTTTTAAGGTTAACTGATTTGAGGATTTATTAATTTATTTCTTTAACGGTTGCGCTTAACGGATACACGACCTCGAAGGGGGTCACTATTACGTATGTGAAACTAAAATATTTTTAGCTAAGATCCTAGAAAGTATGGCTTCGAGAATTAGTTTTATTTCTACAGCACAAAATGATATTTTTACGAACACTACTATGACTTTCATTGTAGTACTATTTTTATATTTTATTTACCCCATTATCATAATCCTTTACATTCGAAGAATTGTAACCTTTGAATATAAAATTCATTTTTATAAAGGCACTACTTACTTTTGCCGAGGAAGTATTTGAAGTACCATCTCGTTTGGAACTCGGGGTTCTCAAGGACTGGAGCACTCGGTGGTCCAAACAACTGCAGAAACAAGAAAACAATATAAGTATTTTATTTTACTTTTCTCATTATGAAGTCCGATATGTAATAGGTTAGGTACATACTATTTTCTCTTCTTATTAGTATGTACTATGTACTTAGTATGTACTATGTATTTAATGTTACACCTTTGTACCACCTGTGTTAAACGAAATAAAATTATGATTATGATTATTATTATTATTATTATTATGATTATATTGTGCTAAAGTTTTATATTTATTTTACTTTTTTGAACTTCTCTCATATCTTTCTTTCTTTTTGTTTTTAATACACCTTGTTTCTAGTTTTTTTTGCTAATCTACACCAAATCTTTTGCTTTATTACATTACTGTCCATCCCAAGGTTGCCTGGAAGAATCGCTTTCAGCGATAAGGCCGGCCATTGTACATTAACTGTATGCATGCTACCTATAGTTGTACTGTAATCTATTGGTGTACAATAAAGAATTATCTATCTATCTATCTATCTACATCGCGATAGGAAACCATCTATGCATTTGGTCCACAAAATTATACTTAGTGAAAATTAAAAAAGTATTTACGGGCTAAAGTCGAAATTAAAATATCATAATTGTTTTTAGATTTTATTGAAATAAAAGTTCATGTACCTAGTTAATTACAGGTTCACAACTAAATTTTACAAGGTTGTAGAGCTATGCTATTTTCGGTAGGTACGAATCGGTATGCAACGACAATATCTGACAGTGACCACGCAATGCCTGATATCATATTAGCCAACGCGATGTACGTGTAGTGCTGCAATTATTCGATGTCTGGAGACCCAGTAGTCCGAATGGTATTCCAGTGGTAGTTCTACAAAAATATGCGGCGGAGTTATCTCCAATGCTTGCGCGGCTTTACCGACTGTCCTATAGCTCGGATACAGTGCCATCTACTTGGAAAAAGACGAATGCACAGCCGATCCCCAAGTAAGGGGATCGTCAGACCCAGGCAACTATCGACCCATAGCCGTCACCTCAGTGCTGTGCAAGGTCTTCGCGCACATAATCAACAAACACCTCATGCGTCATTTAGAGAATCACTCGTGAATAATGACCGAAACGGTCAACGGGTGATCTTTTAGCATACCTTACCCATCTTTGGGATGAGGCTTTGGACAAGCACGTCGAGTCACAGGCAATTAGTCTTGACATCGCTAAAGTTTTCGATAGGGTCTGGCAGAGATTGTTTCTTTCTAAGTAACCAGCCTTCAGTTTGCCTTCTAGGCTGTCCAACTGGATTGCTAGCTTCCTGCAGGGGCGTATTCGCGTACTTTGTGATGGACGAGCTTCGGAGTTTCTTCACATACCCCAATGAGGCTCTGAGAACCTGGTCGAATTCAATTCTTAGAAGACGCAGCCATGTGCGTACACATCAAATGTATCTTCTTTTCTTCCCCTTCCCACTTTTCAGAGCAAGCCACTGTCACTGCAGGATAATCTCAATATCCTAGGTATGGATGTTCGCTGTAACCTGAATAACAAAATCTACTTTGAGATCTACCTCGCATCTTGAACAGAGTGAGACGTTTTTTCACGCCGGAGCAGCAGTGTCTTCTCTACAAGACACAAATTCGCTCCTGCGTGGAATACTGCTCGCATCTCTGGAATGACTCTGCACAGTACTTACTAGATGCTCTCGACAGGTTACAGCGACGACGTGGATACGCATTATTGGGAATCTTGAGGTCATAAACACCCTAGAGCCTTTGCAGATACATAGAGATGTTGCGTTCTTGGTTGTATTTTACCGTCTGTACCATGGTCAATGTTCTGATGAGCTCTTCTAATTAGTCCCAACCTCTCTTTTCCTACATAAGACAACACGAACAGGGCTTAGATGTCACCCGCATACGGTGCAGAGTATTCGTTCAAGAACCAAGTGGTTCGGAGACTCTTTCCTTTGTCGCACGATTAAGGCCTGGAATTCATTACCAGCGCACGTGTTTCCTTCTTCCTAAAGTCCCGGGTCCTTTAAGCGGAGCGTGACAAAGCATATAATGAGGCCGTCAAGCTGAGTGTCACACCATTTTAACATTGTATTTCTATGTACGTAATGGTGACCCTCTTTTCTGAGACTTTGCCTTCAGCTTACTACCAGGCGAGGCGAAGAATCATTGATATCTCCTATATTTAAAAAAATTTAAGCAGCTTAAACGGGTACCAATTTACAACTTTCTACAAACGTAGTAGTAAGTATAATTATGCTATAATTATTTATGGGTGCATTCATTCTGAAATAAAACGTACGGTACATGCTTAATTTACACCAGTTTAGTTTTTATTCGTTTTAAAACGTCTCTACAAAATTGCTATGCTTGCTGAACGAAATCCTGTATAACGATTAATTTTCACTCCCTGAACACGATTCGGTCGGTAACCGCTAGGCATCAGTCCATTTGCTTGTTTTTTAATACCCTTATACATTTCTACGTCTATTATGTTGAACTGCAGTACTGTAGAGCGATGATAAGTACAGTCTGTTACTGAATTAGTAAGCTGATATGTCTGTGTAGTATTATCTAGTATTAATAAACACACACAGACGTATATGCAAATTATATCTATATTTCACAAAAATGGGTAAAAGAGTCCTCTGTTATTTTATTTGGAAATAAAACGTTGGGGACTTCATCACTGACGCTTTAATTAAAATGGGCTTAAATTTGAAACGGGTTTCGAGTATACCAACTGGTAAAAATATTTTTTAATAACGTGTTGTCTCAAGTTTCAAGCTGTTTCAAACCCTATTTTCCATATTCAAATGAAATTAATTGTTGTCTGAAGCAGATTATACTATTACGTTATTTCGTTCAGTTCGGCTAATGTTGGATAGTCCGACTGCGAATTTACACCCCGCGAGACGACCACAGTTTTCATAACCTGTAAGCTCATATAAAAAAGTTTTGAAAATGTAGCTAAAATATCATTCTCTAATAAGTAATAAACCTATCTCTAGTCTCTTTCATTTATATTATTCTTATGAGTGTCGTTTTGTTTCTGACATCTTATCAAAGTTTCATCAGCCTTCAGTGTGTATTTCTATAATATTTTGCATTGGCAGTAGATAACCAATTGGTTGGCCCCATTTAAATTTGCATACACGCAATGGTGCAAAACTATAAACAAAAGAAATTCTGATGTTTATGCGAATATCACTCGTTGAAATAAAACTACTTTTCACCCCGTTCGTTTGAGTCATCCCGCGATCATGGCTGCTGAAAAGTAGCCAAAGTGTCGGGCTAAACGTAAATACCAAATAAATGGCGATAGAAATATCAAAAGTGGTTTTATTTTAATGAACAAAATGTTGGTTGCTTACCAAAATGTTTATAAGAAGAATGGAGGTAAAAAGTAGTTATGAAACGATAAATTTTCTAATTTGAATAAATTGTAAATGAAGTACACAGTCGAAACATATTTCTTTGTAACGAGATTTTTGGCCTCTCACAAGCATTTGAGTGGAAAATTCCTAATTGGCTATCGTTCAACGTAAGGTAATGTTATATTTTTATCGCTTTGTAACTCGAGATTGGTTAAGGGTCGGTTACTGAGTACCTATTTGGTTGTTGATGAGTTACGTTCGCTTACTACGAGTATAATATGTTTGAGCGACAAGTACCTACCACACGTGGGTATTTTATACGAAAAGTTAAAGTCTGAAAGTTTCTTGAAATTTTATAAGTATCTATACATATACATAAAATACATATATGTAAATATACTAACTATAAATTTAATCAAACAAAAAGCTAATTGTTGTGTGTGGTAACTGAGTGTTTTTTTCGACTGCTAATCAAATTTTAAAGATTTTTTATTAAATCCCGATCTGCTTGTACAAATTTGGTCGCATACCACAATGAACTTATTAATGCAGTAGATGCAGGTGTTCAGGTAGATTCTGCCTATATGGACTTTACTAAAGCATTCGATAAAGTTTGTCACAGAATCTTACTCGAGAAGCTTTATGCATATGGTGTATGTGGTTCTCTGTTGAATTGGTTCCAATCATATTTATCTGACAGAACGCAGTACGTTGTGGTAAAAGGCTTCAAATCCGTGTCATACACAGCTAGATCTAGTGTTCCCCAGGGCTCCCATCTGGGTCCCTTTTTTTTTTTTTTTTTTTACGTGCGCAAAATCCCCACGGATACCTCCCCACCGGAGTCGGTGGAGGAGGTTATGTCGGACTCGAACCGACTAAAACGCACGCCGCCTGTGGGTCGTTTCGGTTGCCGAAGGTGAGGTTGACAGGCATATCCCTCGCACCCCGGCCGACCCAGGGCCATCTCTCACGATCTGGCCCTCTTCTCGGGTGTGGGGACCACAGAGTCCCCAACTCGTCCCCGGAAACGGGGAGGCGCGCCACGCGCGCCGCCGCCGCGGCCTGCTTCTGCAAGGGTGACAGGCGGCTTCACCTGTCACCCCCAGGCCGGCGCTCATGGGGGGCGGAGGTCGTTCATCGACCTCCGACGCCCGAGTTGCCTTCGTGCGCGGGCAGCTTGTCTAGCGATCCTTCGTCGCTCCCGCTGCCGCTCCCGCCCCGCCTCCTCCTTCACGAGCATTACTTGCTCGCAGAAGGAGGCGCCGGCCGCCCACGCATCCGCGCAGCGAACCATCGCCGCGAGCAAGGTGGAGAGCGTGAGAACCCTCACTCCCAGGGCCGCCACAAGCTCCCGCCTCGGCGTCTCCCACGCCGGACACTCGGTGAGCGTGTGCGGACCTGAGTCCTCGCTCGCGTCGCAGTGATGGCACTCGGACGTTGGCTCTTTCTGCATCCGACGCAGATACTTTCCGAAGCATCCGTGCTCGGTGATCATCTGCGTCAGACGGTACGAGAGGCTGCCGTGTGGCCTCTCTAGCCACTCCCCCATGATGGGTCTTACCGCCGTTACTACGGCGTGCCCTCCCATCTGGGTCCCTGGTTATTCAATTTGTTTGTAAATGATATAGCGTCTTGCATCAGACATAGCAGCGCTTACCTTTTCGCGGATGATTTAAAACTGTGTAAAACCATAGCAGACCCGTCAGATTGCGATCTGCTCCAAATGGACCTTGATGCTATAGCAGACTGGTGTGTTGTCAACAAAATGTCCTTGAACACAAGTAAATGCGCGCAACCTTAATATAATAAAAACTCAGTATCAGCTTAATGGGGCAACGGTACAGGAACGGAAAGAGCTGAGAGATTTGGGCGTTCTTTTCGACTCTAAATTAACTTTTGTGTCCCACATAGACAACATTATAAAGAAAGCATCTAAAATGCTGGGTTTCATCATTAGAAATGGTAGACCATTACGCAAACCAGCCACGAAAAAAGTTATTTATGATGCTCTTGTACGAAGTCAACTTGAGTATTGCTCTGTGGTTTGGTCACCTCAATACGCTGCGCATCAACTTCGAATGGAACGCATCCAAAAGAGATTCCTCCGACATCTTGCTTTTTCTTGTGGGTTACATAGAGTACTGCCTTCATATAATGATAAATTGAGACACTTTGAAATGGATAGTCTGTCAATACGGCGACAACTACATGATTTGATATTCCTATTTAAGGTGGTTAGAAATGAATTCGACTGTTCGATGCTCTTGAATTCGTTCAGTATTAGGGTACCGCGACGTGTGCCTAGACGTGCTCTTGTTAACGTAGGATTGTTTCATCAGCCATTGGCCAGAACTAACTTAAAACAGCATTCAACCACATCCCGTTTATCGAAGATATACAATGAAATGTGTGGCAATGTGGATTTATTCGCCGATACACTACCACTTTTCAAAAGGGTTGTTATGGAGTTGCTTAGGGTTAGTAGTTGAAATTAAATTAATTTAGCTCATATATACGTTTACTTAATTTTTTGTTAATTGTATAAGTACTTTTTCCTTTGTATTTAGTACTGTTTTTTTTTTCACACCGGTGTTACTATTTGCATGCTGTGACACCTTAAAATGTTGTGCATTAAACTTTATATTATGGTGCATGTTTTAGATGTAAGTGTTAATGTAGCAACTACTGGTTGTCCAAATAAATAAATAAATAAAAATAAATAAATAAAACTTCGGCATCTAGTCAGTTTTCGGTCATACATTTTTTTCTGTGTAGAAATTCTGGTATCACCACCTGAAGTTCGATCAACTGCTTTGTTACCTGCCGTTATAACTTACAGTGCTAACACGTGGACACTGATGGCGAGGTTAGCTCTGTTATTTTCTGTCTTTTCTTGCATTGACAAACTGGCAGGGAAGGGAAAGTTTCACTTCTCTCAATAATTTTACCTGTAGATATATCTAATAAACATGTTACTATTCAAATTTGTCCTAGTATGGACGAGTCTTTATACACTCGGAGAAAAACAAAAACACTTTGGTAGAAGTCTATAAAGATAAAATCGTCTTTAAGCAATCTTCGGCAGCCGCTTTTTGTCATAAAAGTTGCCATTGGATCCAACTGCGTTTAATAAATCTTCAAGTTTTATTCTTTAATTATAACTGTCGCAGCTCAAGTTTATGAAAATCATCGATATATCGACAGACTTTATTTTCTTTATGCGATAGTTGTAGGTAGTACTATCTAGTAGTGTAATACAACTACAGCCCTGATACAAAGTTTTTAAGAATATTATTTACCCATATGGTTTATCCGTCGTTTCAACCATAGAGACTGTATTGAGTTTAAATGCAACGTAGATTATATTATTCATAAGTTTCTAGCAGGTTATGTCCTACTGTAATCAAATCTATGGTCGCTTCACTGCACTACATAGCCTCATAAATAAATTTGGCACTGACTTCCGAGGCCCTCTGTTACTGTTTCCGTATACTATGCATAATTTATAGGCTTAGAGTACGAGTACCTATGTAGTGCTACAGTTATGTGCCTACGATGAAACGTACTTCCGAAGTAGCGGATCGAAGTTTCGGTGAGATGAGTCGTTACCATGAAATCATTTATTTATCCCGAAATCGACACGATATTGGGGACGCTTAATTCCTGTCGAACAATTCACGAGTCAAAGTAACATTTCGGTTCCATATATGGTCGCACTGACGAGGTTGAAGGGATTTTTCTAGATTTTATATTTAGTCGCCCTTTATTTTTCTGAAATTTCTCGCATTGGACATTGGAGGTCAAAGTTGAATGAAACTAATAAGTTGACAAGGTTTTGAAAGTCTTGCGCACATCTTCGGTTCGCCGACGACATCGTCATAGTAGCGGAATCGTTGGAACAACTGGGCGAAATGCTGCATAGCCTAGATGGAGCTTCTCGACGCGTAACTTGGATAAAACCAAAATTATGTTCAACGAACATGTTGCACCGAGACCGATTGCCATCGAAGGGGCGACACTCGAAGTTGTTCAAAAATATATCTACCTGGGGCAGGTTATCCAGCTCGGTAAAAACAACTTCGAGAAAGAACTAGCCAGAAGGATCCAACTGGGTTGGGCAGCATTTCGCAAACTACGTCGAGTTTTCTCTTCACCCCTACCGCAATGCCTCAAAACAAAGGTCTTTGAACAGTGCGTCCTACCTGTTATGACTTACGGTGCCGAAACGTGGACACTTACAGTGGGGCTGGTCCATAGCTTAAAAGTCGCGCAGCGGGCTATGGGGCGAGCTATGCTTGGAGTTTCTCTGAAGGATAAAATTCGGAACGAGGTTATCCGACAGAGAACCAAAGTTACCGACATAGGCCACAGAATAAGCAAGTTGAAGTGGCAGTGGGCTGGCCACGTTTGCCGAAGGACCGATGGCCGTTGGAGCAAACGAGTCCTAGAGTGGAGACCGCGAGAAGATAAACGAAAGGTAGGACGCCCCCTAGCCAGATGGACGGACGACCTAAAAAAGGTGGCTGGGATAGACTGGATGCGGAAGGCGGAGGATCGGAGAAAATGGCGCATATTGGGAGAGGCCTATGTCCAGCAGTGGACTGCAGTGGGCTGATTGATTGATTGAAAGTCTTGCGCAAAACTCGAAAATACAAAGAAGGACTTAGATGAGGCGTTTCTCTTCCACCGTAAATTAGATAAATTACTATTGCCGCAAAGCGATAAGGCCGCCATCTGTACGTACCAGGAAATTTAAATCTCATATTGTAATGTGATATGTTATTGGTGTACAATAAAGACGTTTATTATTATTATTGTTTCTCAGTACCTTGACTCTCGGGACTATGGAGTCCCGGGCCTTTGGAAGGCGTGCGTCGGGCCGAAGCCAAGACGTAGAGGCCCTTTTATGAGAATTTAATATGCTAGGAATACACACACGTGGCGGATATCATCCCCGAGCGCACAATATGATACACCGGGAGATGGTCCCCGCCAGGTGCAGAGACTATTGCTGTGCGGTGCTGTGGCCGCGATGGAAACTAAATTATGGTCTATGGGATTGAGAATAGGATGGACTGGTGAATGGGCTATGGGGGGAGACTAACGGACGCCTGCCGTGACAGTAAGTCTCAAAATTGTAAAAAGGCAGGTGGTGACTTGCCAACTCATTGCATGGGCCCCATTAAAATAGCCACATATAGTGCGACCACGGAGCAACATCCGTTGAGCGGCTAAGGTTGTCGAGAGGTGAGAGTTATTATTATTTTTAATATTATTATTATATCTAATTAGTAAATATTTATCTAAATTGTAGCTCTTTATCGAAAAAAATTCTGTTTTATATTGTAAATTGCAATCATTGGAGATACTAACGCCGTAGAAAAACGCTGCAATCATCGAACTTCGGAATCCAAATACTGAGAAAAATGGCAATTGATGTTTTTCCTACCTACTTTACTTTTTGCCCTTAGTTTATTATTTTGCAAGCAATGCATGCAAGCCCATCGGTTTTTAGTGAGTGAGGTATGCACCTACGGATAGAAGCAGATAGCGGGCTGTTGCCTTTGCCTACCCCGAAGGTAAATAGTCGTAAGCATATGTATGTATCGTTATTCTCACCGCATATAATCAAAACAACGAACTTTACAATAAGCACATTGAGAAGACAAAGCCGAATAATTAAAACCGCAACGCAAAGCCTCAAATCTCTAGCACATTTGAGTAAAATGTTTATGAGAGTCTTACCTCATCTTTCTCCCCCAGAGAGTTGCCGTTCTCGAGTCGGTAGCGCCTCGCGATCGCGTCCAACGCGCCAGGGTCACCAGACGCCGACAACTGAAAACAAGATCTCATTAAAACTGAATTCCCACTTCATTATTTATAAGGGAGTCACACTTCCCAGTAGCTTAGAACTCAGAGTATATTTGGATCTCTGCTTTTTCGCCAAAAATCGTTTGCCCGATTATCACTTGCCAACTAACGTTTCCCAGAATTATATTTTGCAGAATAATCATTTGCCAACTTGTGATTTCATTTTGTTTTTATTACCCAACTTCTCAGTTGCCAATTTTACGTTTGGTCAACCTTTTAGAATGACACTTTTCAAAATGCCAACTTTCAAGTAGCGAATGTTTTAATTGGCATAAGATTTCGAAAATCCTGAAGAAAAAAAGCTGCAATACTGAGTCTTCGATCAAATTTTGAAGAAGTCTATTTACAAGGATGCCATTTTCATTTGGGGCAAATTATATACAGGTAGTTATTATTATTGATTTTTTTTTACGCTCGTGCATTTTTGTCGCAGTTCGAAGCTAACCGATGTAGCATATTTAAAGCCCTGTGTAGTGAAATAAAAGCGATTTGGTTACGGCACTTCGCCGGCCGCTGCCGCGGCACGCTCGCTTCGCTCGCTCGGCTCGTGCATTGTTTATCATAATACTAACCTAACCCAACCTAACCGATTCTTTTCGATTTCACCTGAACTTCGCTCCACACTTTGGATTTTTGCAAATTTAACCTTTTTTTTAACATTATATCAATGTACGAAAGGGAACTGTTACACAGACAAATCGTTATTCGTCTAAAAGTTGTCTGGCCTAATAAATAAATTGGCAAAAGATAAATGCCCCAAACGTATTTTGTCATTACAATAATCAGCTTAACAATAATTCTACCAAATGAAACGTTGTCATACAAACATTTGACAATCGTTAGTCGTCAAAGTGAAAAATTGGCGTAACGTTGGTTGGCAAGTGATAATCGGGTAAACGATTTTTGGCGAAAAGGCAGGACCCCGTATAGGTACATACGAAAATATTAAAAATATACGATATCATGAATCATGATGGAAAACTTTGCTACTATTATAAAATACAAGATTTTTTAGTGGATAAACAAGCTGGAAAATGCACTTAACGAGCTGTGCGCTCAAATATGCTACTTAAACAAATTATTATATTTACACTAAGTAATTGTTTGTTAATGACAAAAAAGTCCGTTGAGTATCTTGTCGGAGTCTTTTCGGTGCGAACCTCGTTTTAAACGGGTTATTGGACAAGAAAGTGACCACAGTGCGGTGAATCGTGTGCTAAAAAGTTTTTAATATTTCCTAACTAGTCTTTATAATTTTGACACGTTGTAAGTGTCGTGGGTGTTTGCTGTTACTGAAGTATTGTATTGCTATTGGTGCCGATTTTGTAGTATGACGACACTAGCTTCTCCATCTATTTCTTCAGAAGCTAAGACAAAGATGGGAATATGTTTTATTATCAAAACCATTTATCTAAGTTCTTGTAACAGTGGGATTGGCGTCTTCGTCGGATGCGATGTAAGTCACAACACCAAGGTATGGAGCGACAAAAATCATACTTACCTGTCTAGTAGGTACTATCTCGCTCGAATATTGGTTAAATTTTTAAATAATAGCAATTATGATAATTCTAATTTACACACACATGAAAACCACCGTGCATTGTGTAGGTACACGATCTATGTAAGTAGGTATGTTGCAATTACATACAAGACGATTGTTTTATAAATACAATTCTTCGAGAGCTTCCGAGGTGTGTTACTAGTATGGGCAACTGCATAGTACGCATTTTGTGGCGATTAAAACGATAGATTTGGATCTATAAATCAGAATAGATAACTTGTGATGTTCGAGTCAAGTCGGTCATTAGGTATTCATTACATCCTTATCGTTGTAACCGTCCTTTGCCCAAAGTAGCGGTTATTGATCTATACACAAAAATAACTGAATTTTGACTTTAACCTCGCAAAAAAGTATGTCATCTACATAGACCTTGTTATATTGAGTAAAGGTAAACGCCTATTGTCACCTACTGGGCACTTTTGCGTGGGCGTTTCGTATGTTTAACATATCTTCGGTTTGATTTCATAACACAACATAACATAATATAAACTCACGCCTATATCCCCGAAGGGGTAGGCAGAGGTGCTAGCACCCAAATTTCGCCAGTTTATGTTTAGGTCCCAATGTAATAGCATAACTTCGAAAAGCATCGAAAAGTCATTGGTGTGTGCCATGGTAAACCTGGTTGATTTCACCGGTAACAATCTGACTAACCAGGTTTAGTAATTATATTTTTGAGTAGGTCATAAAATTAAGATTAAGTAATAAAAATAATTGAGGAAATTGTATTAAATGAGTTTATATTTATTGTTCAAAGCCAACCTTAGCAACTTACAATTAGAGATATGAGCGTGCAATATTTAATGCAATGATATTTAGAACTGCGACGGAATCAGACGTAGCTAGTCATGTTTACGACCACCTTACTAGTTTTTGTAGTGTCATGTCTGATTACATTATATTTTTACTATCGCCGTAACTATGGATATTGGAAAGAACGTGGCATTCCTTACGAAAAACCTACTGTATTTATTGGGAACCTCGGGCATCTCATGAGAATAAGCACGTTCGACTACATGCTCAAATTGTCAAAGAAGTTCAAGACTCACGACTGTTATGGAATATTTCTAGGACAGCAACCAGCTCTCGTTATAAATTCTAAAGATCTAGCGAAAAAAGTATTGGTCAAGGATTTTGACCATTTTCAAAACCGATACAGCTGTCAAGTTGATAAAGACGATCCATTGGGAAGATTAAATCTGTTTTCCATAAAGGTAAGTAATTTTTTTTATATACTTTATTATATAAATGTACCACTTTGTACATTTTACCTGTGCACATCCGTTTAATGAAACTAAGATTTCACGTTTCGCTCAATGACTGTCGTTAAGTAAAACCTAAACACTCGTTTAAATTTGAAGTAAACGGTGAGTTTATGGAACAGGCACCAAATATTTTCGGTTATTACAACTTTGCCATTTTATCTTTACCTTTTATGTGTTCCTTTAGTGTAAAAGTAGCTAATCTTTTTGTTCTGGAGGATTGGTAGATGCCATGTAATGTACGAGTAGTTACAAACAATAACTGGAATTTTTATTTTTATTACGAAATCGATAGTTTAAATTAATAAAAAAATTGAAATTCGAAGGTCTATCTGCCTGTCTATCTGTCTGTTATGTTGTACTATCACGACTAAACCACGAAATGAAATTTATGAAACTTCGCACAGAGAGAGTTAGGGAAAGAGAATAGGCAATTTTAAATAAAGTTCTAGAACCCATACTAAAAGATTTGTCTGCTGACATTTCGAAATGTGTCCTAGAAGATTTATTTAATAATTGCTGGAAATAGGAGAAATGGTGCACATTGGGAGAGGCCTATTCCCATTAGTAGACTGCGATAGGCCAATTGAAAATTATATTAGGTAACATAACATAACATAAACTCACGCCTATATCCCCGAAGGGGTAGGCAGAGGTGCTAGCACCCACATTTCGCCAGTTTATGTTTAGGTCCCAATGTAATAGGTGGCGAGCCTATTGCCATTAACCGGGCACTTATAAACCTGCGATAAATACACACGTAACTTCGAAAAGCATCGAAAATTCATTGGTGTGCGCCATGGTTAAACCTGGGATCGAACCCGAGACCTCGTCTCAGCAGTCCATTACCCATACCACTAGGCTACCGCTATTAGGCTATTACCCACTAGGCTATTAGGTACGAGTACGATATAATAAGTAGTTAGTAAAATCTCTGCAAAATTTGTTTCAGAATCCTTTATGGAGTGTAATGAAACACGAACTTGCACCGATGTTCACGACACTACGTCTGAAACTCGCTACAGAACTGATGAACGAAAACTCTTCTGCGCTAGTGCATAGGGTTCAGACTGACTATGTGGATAACAAAAAATCCATTGATTTGAAGGTAGTTTTATGATTATTTTTACCCGACTACGCCAGCGAGGGTAATGTGTTACGCACGTGTGTATGTATGTAATTTTCTTTGTTCCCCTCTGCTGGCCTAACGGCTGGACGGATTACGATGACCGGGGTATCAAATGAAAGGTATTCATCTCCCGAGTGTCAGGGTACATAAAATGACAACAAAAACTTTACGGTGGATTTTTGGGGCTAAAATGCGGGTTGTCAAAAAACAATTGTCATTCAAATGTATCGATGTGAAGAGAGGATCCCGGGCTCCAAAGTGCAAGCTTCGGAAGCTAGAGGGACTAACGCTGTGATGATGAAGGAAATGATATAAAAGAAGGAGAGAGAATCCCGGTGTCGAAAGTGCAAGGTTTAGAAGTTACCGGGGCTAACGCTGTGATGAAAATGTATAACACCAAACGGGAAAAATAAAAGGTGTCTTAAATCAACCATTTTAATGAACGTGACCTATCCTGTTTGGGTCACATTCCTACACCAATTTTGTTTAGCGTATTGTCTGCTACGGTGTCAACTGCTATATAAACCCTTAACACTGAAAGAAAGGTTAGCATCTGAGTCTCGCCTTTTTTTTGCACCATTCAGGTGGCAGACAAGCACACGGCCCATCTAATCGAAAGTGGTTCCTGAGGCCTACGGACGTGTGCAACATCGGGGGCGACACACTCGTGTTATTGACTATATAAGAATAGAGAGTTACTGTGCCGTCAGTGCAGAAGACAAAGCAGGACAAGCTTTTGGTGTTCCCACTGGCAGCACAAAAACTCTTCAGTGAGCTTTGGCTATCCTACTCATCGCGGGAAACAACACGAGGCTATTATGGCTTCGCGGCGATGATTCGCTCCGCGGATGCGTGGGCGGCCAGCGCCTCTTTCTGCGAGCAAGTTATGCTCGTGAAGAAGGAGGCGGGGCGAGAGCGGCAGTGGGAGCGAAGGAGGATCGCAAGCCAAGCTGCCCGCTCACTGAGGCAACTCGAACGTCAGAGGGCGATGAATGACGTCCGCCCCCATGAGCGCAGGCCTGGTGGTGACGGAAGGAGCCGCCTGTCACCCTGGCAGAAGCAGGCCACGGCGACGGCGCGCCCTGCCCGCCTGCCCGTTTCCGGGGAGGAGAGGGCCAGATCGAAAGAGATGACCCTGGGTCGGCCGGGGTGCGTATGCCTGTTAACCTCACCTTCGGCAACCAAAAAGAACCCACAAGCGTCGTGCGTTTTAGTCGGTACGAGTCCGACATAACCTCTCCCTCCGGCCCCGGTGGTGGGGGGGTATCCTTGGGGATTTTCCGCATGTAAAAAGAAAGGCTTTTTATGGCCGTTTTATTCTGTAGGGTAGATGTGCTTCCCCAGTCGGAGTATTCGATTGGGACGGAAATACTATAGTGTCGGTGTTGTTCGGTAGATGTTGTAGGGTTGGTTGGTTGGTTGGTTCCTGGTACTGCTCCATAAATTCCCTTTGCTATGAAATACATACATGTATACATACATACATATAATCACGCCTTTATCCCAGGAGGGTTAGGCAGAGGTGAATTAGCGTGAAAAAGCATACGATGAGGCCGTCAAGCTGAGTGTCACCATTGTCACACGGTATGTGTAAGTAATGGTGACCCTCTTTTCTGAGACATTGCCTTCAGCTTACCATCAGGCAAGGCAAAGTCTAATTGACGTGTTCTATTTAAAAAAAAAAAATTAACACCCACATTTCACCAATAATTGTATTCGGTACCATTAATAGGGGGTGAGCCTATTGCCGTATTCCGGGCACTATTGATGACTCGAGACATGCATCTGAGGTTGAGTCTGGGCTGTATACATATAGGTATATCTGTCTGATGTTAAACAGCCCTTGTATCCTTTAGTCGCCTTGTACGACATCGCATGGGAAGAGATGGGGTGGCCCTAATTCTACTATGCCGGAAACCACACGGCAATTTACTTATATATAAAAAAACCTCTGCAAAATGGTGCTTATTTATAAGAGGTTAACTAATGCTCAGTATGAGTTGTAAGCCTCTTTTTTTCGTATAAAATCCTTTAATTGCACAGGAAGGCAAATATCAGTCAATAACAACTCAAGCAATAACATAATTAAGCCATATCTTAACCAGATGAATGCCCGCAGCGATGTAGGTATATAGGTCATATAATTTTATATACTTACATTACAGATTAAAAAAAATATAAGTTAAAATAGTGAATATTTAGATAAACATAATTGTTTGTTTACAAGTAGAATTATTTTAATTATATCACTAATTAGACTCTTGGGGCCAGTTGTTATCTATTGGGCACATTGACATCAACGTATTATTATTATCTCCTGACTATGTGTTATTGCTGTCTTCAGACAACAATAAAGAGATACATATTTACAAGTCTCAGTGAAAAAGGCTAATTTTTTTAAAGGGCAAGCCGACGTAATATGTTCTTACTGCTATATAATTTGTCAAATTTAAATATCTCTGCCATTTCTCAAGCCATAGCAATACCATAGGGTAATGGACTGCTGAGACGAGGTCTCGGGTTCGATCCCAGGTTTTACCATGGCACACACCATTGACTTTTCGATGCTTTTTGTGTATTTATCGCAGGTTTATAAGTGCTCGGTTAATGGCAATAGGCTCGCCACCTATTACATTGGGACCTAAACATAAATTGGCGAAATGTGGGTGTTAGCACCTCCGCCTATCCCTTCGGGGAAATAGGCGTGAGTTTATGTCTACCATCTCTGCAAAGGAAAGCCGGCAGGAATCAAGTTACAGGGATTATTTTTGTTCTTTTTTAATATTAAATCTAACTAACTGGGGAGAATAGGGCCAAGCCAAGATGTGTTTAAGAGCCAGTACCGAGAGCTTAACGTACTCTTCGGGATATGGAGGCGTCTCAATGTGTTAACATAGACATTCATCCTTACCCTTCATTTTTACTAAGAAACAAGTTGTAAACATGTTTGATTCAAAAATTCTTGAAGACTTGTGAAAGACTAGTCAAAAACAATTCATATGTTTTACACATGTATTGAGACTGTCTCAGACACTTTTTCGTTCCCAAAGTATGTATAGCCAACAAGTTGTAAACAAGTATAAAACACATTTGCGTTCACACTGTTGCAACTTGTCAAATACATGTTATATACTTAAGTGAAAACGAGGGGTAAGACTGACCTGACATACTCCCCCACCTAGCCTCCCTTCAGCTCCGTTAGTTACCCACTTGTTTCCACAAAAGCTCGCTTGGAACATTACAGCGTGTAAACATGTGTGTGCACGAAGTTTAATAAGAAGTCCGTCCAATTGAGCAGTCCGACTGGGGAAGTACCTCCGCCCTATAGAATACCGCGGCCATAATAACCTTGTGTTGTGTTCCCGGCAGTGAGAAGGTAGCCAGAGCTCACTAGAGAGTTTTTGTGTTGTCAGTGGGAAGACCAAAAGCTTGTTCTGCTTCATCTTTTACACTGACGGCACTGAAACTCTCTGCGCTTACAGGGTTGGCAGCGCGATTGTGACTCCCTAGGTGTTGCACACGTCCATAGGCCACGGTAACCACTTTCCATTAGGTGGGCCGTGTGCTTGTCTGCCACCTAAGTGGTATAAAAAAAACTTTCTCATTAAGCAATTTCGATACTACGTACTTGTAAATGTTATTTTTTTCTCTTTGGTTACAGGAATTATGTTTAATGTATACGACTGATACAATTGGATATATCGTCTTTGGGTTAAGAGAAAGTACTCTAAAGAATCTGACGTCACCAGTCTGGTTCATCACGCACCACATGGTAAAGTGGAACTTTTGGAGGGGGTTTGAGTTCACCATAATGTTCCTTGTTCCAGCTTTAGCTAAGTTTTTGAGGTAGGTTATGTTCTGTCCAATATCAAGAAACTAAAAATTGTAAAAAATATTAATACACTGGGTGATTTTATAGTCCATTCGGATAAAAAGATTTGGATACACACAGTTTCGATAGCAAAATGTAGGGTGTAGGTATAAAATTTACCATTTTATTGCTTATTCAAGCTGTTTACAAAGTGTTTTTACTCTTTCTATAGATAAGTATTATAAGTTCTAGGTGGACGGAGGAAGATGTGGGCAGTAAAAAAGGATAAGATAGTAAGGTAGTTGGCATAATAATTGCTTCAAAATTTCATTAAACGTCTCTTTCTATATCTCATCATTTCCTTTTTGTTTCGAAGTGTTTCGAGACCAAACTGCTTTAACATCATTATGTAAAGTATCACAAACGAAGTTCAATTCTCATAGTTTTGTTATAATTGTATACAATTAAGTGCAACAAAACGATGAGAATCCAGTATGCCATATTTCAATTATCATTTTATCGAGATTCTTTAATGCTACGATTAATGATTCTGTTAGTACACAATGCCTATAAAATAATTGTCGTTAGTTGTATCGTAAGACTCTGACTACTTTTCTTGTTCACCTTGCCCACAGTATAGATAGTATTACTGTGCCTTGCCAATGTATAGATTCTTATTGTTCGCTAGTAAACTGGTTTAGCCATCGATTTCAAGCAGAATATTAAACTCGATTGTGTGGATAGATTTTAATTACTAGGTGTTACTAGGTCTAAATATCGATTGGAGTCTAAATGGGTACTCCCACATACACATCGTTTGTTAGTAAATTGTCTTCCTTCATACTGTGGACCTACAATAATGTAGGATTGGTGTATATGTCGATATATTAAACTTTAAAAGTATTAGTTACTACTTTGTACCTATGACAACCTGGTACTCTTCGAGGCACGGTGGGGATTCAATGTGATAACAAAGATTCATCTTAAAACTGTCTTCATTTTTATTGCTTATCCTTGCAATATACTATTCAGTAATCATTTAGCCACAAACCACCTTAACCTATTATTCTAACTCTTTAATTAAGTCTTATTTACTCTTAAGACTTGTCAATGAAGGGCATTGACAAGTCTTAAGAGTTACAATTAGGTAATAATCTATCACAACAGTCGTAATAAAGGCAAAAGCAACAAGAAAATATATTCTTTACTTCTTTAGATTGAAATTATTTTCATCGGAAGCAACCGAATATCTCAAACGATTATTTTTGGAAGTCATAGATCAACGCAAGAAATTGATACAGTACAATGATAGAGACCTCCTTAACCATTTGATGAAGTTGAAAGAAAATTTCAAACTTCCGGAGAAGCAGCAAGATGCTACCGGTGAGACGGGTAAGGTCAATGTTACGTATCCCGTCCTACTCCTCCTACTAATATTACAAATGTGAGAGTTTATGAATATTTTTGGATGTTTATTTTGTTATTATATAATTCCAAAATAGACAAAATTACATTTAGCAGACATCTCTTTAGGTCACTCATATTAATAGCGTGTAGTAAAAGAACTTGAAAGACCTACCCTCTTTCGAATACCTTCGATATATGTACTCCTAAAACTTTTTTGTCTCGCAGCCATCACTATGCCAGCACTACAGTGCCGTCATAACACAATGAAAATATCCCGATATGTCTAACAGTAATATTGTTGCCTATTGTATCTTGTTTTTAGTATTAGCAGATGATTTAATATTGGCACAAGTTGCGATGTTTATCATTGCATCCATTGAAACATCATCGAGTGCACTGATCTATTGCCTCCATGAATTAGCACACCATCCAGAAAAGCAGGTCAGTATCTTCTACATTTATATATTAGATCTTACGCACAAAATTGCAGTTTTTATTTTTATAAATAATAATTCAAATACAGGAACATTTTCCTGCCAGTATTTTATAAGTTTTGACAGCCAAAGTGTGACAAGTTTGTAAGAGTGAAATGTAGTATTTGAAAAGGGAAATAAATATTTTGTTTTAGGAAAAACTATACGAGGAAATTAGCACTGCGTTAGAGAAAAAAGGGAAAAGCGTTTTAGACTACAATGACTATTAAGTCATTGTAGTCTAAAACGCTTCCTAAAGTTCCATTAGGAACTAACCTACCTTACGGGTTGTATTAAAGGTACGCGTAAATCATGTAGAAAAGTATGTACATGAACAAAGATTGTATGGCAAAATTTAATGTTTCAGAAACTGTACGAAAGTACCCTGGGATCCCATTTTTAGATCGACAGTGCAATAAGACATACCAGTTAACTGAGGAGGTAACAATTGAGGAAGGTACCCCTATCTTCATCAATGTACCAGCTATTCATTTTAATGATGAGTACTATCCTGCTCCTGAAGAGTGGCGCCCTGAGAGATTCGTGGGCGCGAACGATAATGACAACCATAACTTCACATTTCTATCAATGGGCGAAGGACCACGAGTTTGTTTAGGTACGTAGTTAAGTGTACCTGCAGTGTCTGAGTGAACTTGAGTGTGTGGGATCGCACTGAAATCTTCGGCAACCAACCTCACCTGCAAAATGGTGTGCTAGCAAATTGATTCTAATGCAAGCTGTTCTCTTGTAGACGCCGGGGAGATCCCCTGACTACCTAAAAACCAAGCTAGATAAAATACGCCTAAATTTTTCTTTGGGATTGCCAAAGGAAAACAGGTGAAAGAGAGTGTAAACAAGTGCAAGCTTGGACAGCAATCGAGATTGGCGCTTATTCATCAATTAACAGGGCCCCGATTCTAATAAGTTTATGTCATAACAAAACCAGATCTGGTTTCCGGCAGAGTAGAATTAGGGCCACCCCATCACTTCCCATGTGGTGTCGTACAAGGTGACTAAGGGATAGGGCTGTTTAACATCAGACAGATATAAACAGACAGACTCAGCTTCAGAAGCGGGGCTCGAGTCAGCTATAGTATCCGATATTCGGCAGTAGGCTCACCACCTATTACGTGGGAACTAATACAGTTATTGGTGAAATGTGGGTGTTAATTCACCTCTGCCTGACCCGTCGGGGATAGCGTGATTTAATGCATGTATGTGTATGTATGTATAAGTGTTTATCTCAAATAAAAAAATAAAATAATGGTCCACTCACACAAGGTGCAGAGTACGGCACGAGGTAGGTTATGGGCCTTGATGATTTTGCAGGGGCCTCGAAGACCTAATGTCTAACATTACCATTACTTTAAGTATTATTACTTAGTTATTATAAATATGTATCCTTACTAAATTTACTTCTGTTTAGGTAAACGCTACGGATATATGCAGGTGCGTACCGCAATTGCCCAGTTTGTGATGAAGTTCTGGGTGGAGCCTGATTCACCTTACGTTCTAAAATCTGATCCATACAGCCTACCGTTAACAACCAACGGTGTCAAAGTTAAATTTGTTCCTCGGAACTAAACAAAACGTAAATGTAGTACATATATTATTTCAATTAAGTACATTTATATTCAAATCGATTAAGATAGAAAAAAGTGAAACGACTCAGGCTTTTTTTTTTTACGTTTTTTTAACGAAGGTGAGGTTGACAGGCATATCCTTTGCACCCCGGCCGACCCAGAGCCATCTCTCTCGATCTGGCCCTCAACGGGTGTGGGTACCACCGAGTCCCCAAAACGACTCAGGCTTGACTCGAACCCGTGACTAGTACCATACATGCTGAATGCTCTGACCACTGAGCTACCGAGTCACGCCTTGAGAGCTTCAAGTTACCATATTATAACCCTCTTTGGGCAACAGTGGGAGCCATCTACCGATAGCAGTCGAACGGACTATCAGACTCGTTTTACTTTTTCCTCTTCTCCTTCATCAACTTAATCGATTTAATTAGTCTCATTCAATACATTATTATTACTTTATGACGTAATCATTTTCTTATACTTATTAACCGTAATTTTTTATTTGACATATGTACTAACATCTTTATGGACCCCAAAGTCCGAAATAAAAATATTTATTATTATTATTATTTTTAAAATAATTACCTGTAAATGTAGTGTAGGTAATGGCGCAGTAACGTAATAAGTTGATATATACTGCATTTCAAAAGGTAAGATTAATACATTCATCAAATTATGTATTATTATTATGATACCTACCTGTATTTTATAGAATGTTAATCATTGCAATAAATTGTAGTTTTTTAATAGCACCTGTAGTGTAACTTTTTAATAATAACTTTTTTTACCACAGGTGAATATTGAAAAAACAAAAGTAAAGTACGTAATAATTAATAATTATAGTTATTATGTTATTGCATAAATACACCATTTTACAGTGAATAGTGTAATTATACAATATTATTTTCATGAGCATTGCATGTCAGATAAATAAAATTATTAAGCGGATTTTAGGTAATTACAGTAATTTTAAAGCATTTTAAGAACTTAAATAAATAAAGTATATTTAATGACTTCTGTACCCAATATCACACTAATAAATGAGTTTGAGTTTTTTAATTATGTACTGTTGAAATCCTTGTACCTTGTACCTGTAATTGTAAACCTTTGAAGAAAAAGTACCTACGAGTGTGTTTTCAATATGTGGAACATAAAAGAAATAGTTCCACATCAATCGAGATGTAGGGTATGTACTTATGGGGAATTACACGTGCTTATGGGGAATGAGACCCTACCAAAATATTTGGAGCTAATCCTTGAGTAGGAGAAAAAGCGAATCTGTAAGTCTGCGTAACTGCTGGCTGAAGGACGAGGTTCTGGCACAGACTTTCCTCCTGGGTTTACAGAAGTCAGGTGACAATAGCTCCCATGAAACCCGCATACATATGTCAAATAACATGTTGGAAAGTAAACGGATCATGGGCGGCCGAACCATGAATGAATATTAATAAAATGAAGAAGTTAAAATATGCATGTTTGCTATAAGCATTAAATCAGAATTCCAATAAATATAAAACGTATTCAAGCTACAGCCTTAAAAACCGGACGTACGTATTCAATGAAACCCGGAAGTTACATAACCCTCTATATCGAATACTCGACGCCATTTTGCACACATTGTTCACCATAAATGTGCATCGATACGATAATGGCAGATTTTGACAGATGATATGTGCGAACGCTTCGGGAAGCCCGTTAACAAATTGTTTACGATCGAGTTTCGGCTTTAGGAAATGTATTTTGTTGTCAATTTTGCGATATACGATAAACTTTTTGATGGTTATGCTTATGGTTGTTTAGTACGTTGTCAAATTCTAACATTACTGTAAAATATGTGATCAATTTCAAATATGACATTTTTGTAGGGCGTATTTTATATAGCCGCTATAGATACTATAGACTAGACTATAGCTTTGTTTTAATTTAGTTTGTTTTAAAATTGACTAAATTGTATTAAATAATGAAATTTTATAATGCAACTAGCTGTCCCGGCAAACGTCGTTTTGCCATATAATGTTAAGGGTGGACAACCCTTAACATTTAGGGGGATGAAAAATAGATGTTGGCCGATTCTCAGACCTACTCAATATGCTCACAAAATTTCATGCGAATCGGTCAAGCCGTTTCGGAGGAGTTCAAGTTCGAACACCGTGACACGAGAATTTTATATAATATATATATATATATATAATATTTTATATAATAGTAAATATAAGAGATTTAAAAATACAAATGATGTAATTCAGTAAATAATTTAATAATTCAGTTACTAATTTAAATATGTAATAATATAATAAATTTATTGAAATTGACTAGATGTGTGTTATAAGAATACAGCATATTATTGACTATAGCTTACCTAACCTTTGTTTTGATTTTTTTGAAAATAATGGTAGTTTGAGTCCGGGTTAGACGAAAAGTTAGGGTTCGGCCCTATACACACAAGTAATTCTCAATATTATAATAGTATATATAAAAAAAACCCGAATTCAATACACGAACATATTACGCAAAAGTATCTTTAATTTGTGCTTTAATTAATTAAAAATGGTCCTTAAAAATCCTCTCTCACCTATGAAAGTAACATGTCATTGTAATAAAACCCTCTTTTTATAAGGGTTTTTTAAAAATGCTTAAAAAAGGTACAGATTACAAATAGGTACAAAATTGAATAAAACCACTTTTTGTTACTCTAGAAACTGGGACACGGCAGTGTTGGCCTAAATATAAGGGTCAGTTCATATGGCAAAGTCACGTGGTATGGTGGAAGGGCGTGACGAGTAGTGTGTGGGGAACAATGTGTTCTGTATAGTCATACTAGTCATATTGTGCACAATTCACGTTGGTGATTATTATAATATTTTTGATGGCAGATTGTCAGTGTGTTGACACTGACAATCTGCCATCAAAAATATTGAGGTGGTTTTGCATCAAAATGAATATGTAGCCGAACATTAATGGGTAGATTTTATTTCAAACTAGGCAGCTAGATAAGCCTTATTGACGATTTACGTTTTAGAGCCAATGTTAATTCAGAATTTATGCTGTCTCCATGCCGACTTTTTTTTGATAATTACATATACCTACTTAGGTATGTAGAAATAAATGTAATGAATCATAACATCTCGATCTAGGGTTCCTATTGCATGCAATTGATGTGATTTTCACAAGATCGATCGATTCAAATAATTACATGGAAATATAACATTTCTAGAAATCATAATAATGTTATGAACCAATTTTATAACATTTAATTATATAAAGGATGGTAATATAAATAATTTAGGTAAGATTATTTTAAAAGTAATTTGGGAAAAGTATCTACTTACCGGTAGGAATTGATTTTATCAAATTGTTCTTCAATATTACACCGGCAAATTTATAATGCCAATGTGAAGTTCAATTACTTACATACCTTAGATCTCAAGAGGTTCATAAAATTTATTGGAAATTTTCTCATTCTTATTTGATTACCTCAAAGTCGAACGAAAACATGTTATTATTAAGTTATCAATAGAACAGAGTTCAGATTTTTTAATAATGGCAGAATTCGATAAAGTCTATTCTTTATATTACGAAGAAGAATCAAGAATCAAGAAGAATCAATTTTATTTATTCACTTTAGGCACATAAAGAACACATATGAACGTCAAAACCATTGGAAAATTATTCTTTCAATGGTTCGGTAGGTTAGTTCTACTGAGAAGATACCAGCAAGAAACTCAGAGAACTATATTAGAACTAGATTATCTTTCTTTTTTAAATTTACTTTAGTTTAGCAATTTATTTTTGTGCGAGCAAGCAAAAGACTTATGTTACGTTACGTTACGTTACTCACACACTCGAGTACCTAAATGATCCAAACTTGAAGTTACCTCTGTGAGTTGAGTATACATTTATTTGGTTCAATCATCATCATTCTCTGAGCCTTTTTGAAATCAGTTGGGGTCGGCTTTTTAGCCAAACTGTGATGCGGGTGAAAATCGATATTTTCCGTGAAGCGATTGACCTGCACACAAATAATTAGCAACATCAAAGTTCTGTAGTTTAGCCTAGTCGGAATTTTTTGGGCAGCCTATAACGACATAGATGTTCGTATGGCAACTGGGACCGCTGGCTTAATGTGGTCTCCTCTACAGTTTCAGGCGTCAAAGACTATCTTCCCATCAATGTCAACTGGAAGTCGATTCTGCTAAAGCAAAACCACTGTAATACCACGGACACTGCTAAAAATCCCATTAAATTTTAGACTTTAAACAAATGACATTAAAGTCCAAAATTAAAAAAGCTATTAGCAGAGCAGAGCAGAACGAAAAAGTAATTAAACACTTTTCATTCAATTTTCGACTTTAAGCTCATATTTATAAAGTCTAAAATTTAATGCAATGTCTGTGGTTTTGGTTTAGCAGAAACGAGGGTCTGTAAGGGTGACCAGAAGGCTGGCAGCATTGCCACGTTGAATGAATAAATATCATAATCTTGATCGGTGAGCGGTGATCTTAGTAGTAGTAGTAGTTTATCTTTTATTCAAATAAGGCCACATGCATGTCGACGTAAAACATTAAGCTTCCAAGAATATTTATTTTTATATTTATTCGAAAGAATTTTGAACCAACTTATTTTGTGACTATGAACATTAGATAAAAAAGTGAAAGGCATTGTCTGTTATTTTGGGTTTCTATCATAGGTTCCAAGAGTTAATGACTCCCTAAGGCTTCGTGATCATGAAGTGATATATTACATACATTAACACCATAGATAGTTTTTATTATACCGATGGGAATTCGGAGATTCATGTGGTTTAATATAATTCGAACTAGTTTTACATCGTGATTAAACTTGAGACTTATTGATTACCTACTGAAGCATAGTTTTAGGTGATTGGAAATATTGAAAAGTATGCAGATATACCTATCTACCTATACTAATATTATAAAGCTGAAGAGTTTGTTTATTTGTTTGTTTAAACGCGCCCGAGGAGTGCGCCCTTGGTTCGGGCGCGAGTGTGCGAGGGCTGTTGATCAAAAGCAGTCCGCGTATCGCGCTTGGGTAAGGGCGCGTGCCACGCACGATCCCAATGTGGGCCACTTCAAGGCGGCGTACAACAGAGCCACAAAGGTCTGCAAGAGGGCTTACGTCAGAGCGGATGCCCTGCGCATTGCACGGCTTGGTCAAGAGCTAGTGGCACATCCCACGGGCAGCCGTGGATACTGGCGACTGGCCAAAGCCGTGCAGGCCAACTTCTGTCAGCCTTCGCTGCCACCGCTGCGCTACCCTGATGGATCCCTGGCCCATTTACCGCAAGAGAAAGCCAATATGCTAGTAAATCTCTTTGCGGCCAATTCCCGAGTCGATGATTGCGGTATACAGCCGCCGACACTACCCAATGGTGACCAGGTAATGCCTGAAATACGTATCAGGCAATGCGATGTCCGTGCGGTGCTTCAATCACTCGATGTCCGGAAAGCCAGTGGCCCGGATGGTATTCCAGCGGTGGTCTTACAAAAATGTGCAGCGGAGTTGTCTCCGATGCTTACGCGGCTGTACCGACTGTCCTACAGCTCAGGTACAGTGCCTTCGGCTTGGAAAGAGGCGAATGTACAGCCAATCCCCAAGAAGGGGGATCGCTCAGAGCCAGCCAACTATCGACCCATAGCCGTCACCTCAGTGCTGTGCAAGGTCTTCGAGCACATCATTAACAAACAGCTCATGCGTCACCTAGAGGATCATTCCTTAATTAATGACCAGCAATATGGCTTCAGGCCGAAACGGTCAACAGGTGATCTTCTAGCATACGTTACCCATCTTTGGGGTGAGGCTATGGACAAGCACGGCGAGCCACTGGCAATTAGTCTTGATATCGCCAAAGCTTTCGATAGAGTCTGGCACAAATCGCTTCTCTCCAAGCTACCAGCCTTTGGTCTGCCTCCTAGACTGTGCAACTGGATTGCTAGTTTCCTGCGGGAGCGCCGTATCCGCGTCCTCTGTGATGGACGGGCTTCGGAGTTCTTGCAAATAAATGCTGGCGTACCGCAGGGGTCTGTATTATCTCCCGCTCTCTTTCTTCTGCATATCAACGACATGCTATCCACCGGCAGCATACATTGCTATGCAGACGATAGCACCTTACACGGGAGTTATCACGGACAACCTGCGGCCAAACAGTCTGATATCGTGGAAAAAAGACAGCTTCTTGTCACTGAACTGGACCGGATCTTGAATCACATTTCACAATGGGGCTCTGAGAACATGGTCGAGTTCAATGCCAAGAAGACGCAGGCTTGTGCGTTCACAGCAAAGGTATCTTCTTTCCTTCCCCTTCCCACTCTTCAGAGCACGCCACTGCCACTGCAGGACAATCTCAATATCCTAGGCATGGATATTCGCTGCAACCTGAATAACAGAAATTACATCGAGAGCATCATCAAAACAGCCTCGCGGAAACTCGGACTCCTAAACAAAGTGAGACGTTTTTTCACGCCGGAGCAGCGGTGTCTTCTCTATAAGACACAAATTCGCTCCTGCGTGGAATACTGCTCGCATCTCTGGGATCCGCGAAATACCTACTAGATGCTCTCGACAGGTTGCAGCGACGCGCGGTCCGAATTATTGGGAACCCTGAGGTCACGAACACACTCGAGCCTTTGCAGATGCGTAGAGATATTGCTTCCTTGGCTGTATTTTACCGTCTCTACCACGGTGAGTGTTCTGACGAGCTCTTCCAACTAATCCCTCCATCTCCTTTCCTACATAGGACAACACGTGCAGGCCTTAGATGTCACCCTCACACTGTGCAGAATATACGAGCAAGAACCAAGCGGTTCGGAGACTCTTTTCTTTGCCGCACCACTAAGACCTGGAATTCATTACCAGCACACGTGTTTCCTTCTTCCTACAGCCCCGGGGCCTTTAAGCGGGGCGTGAAAAAGCATCTGATGAGGCCGCCAAGCTGAGTGCCACCATTGTAACACTTAGTGTCTGTAATGGTGACCCTCTTTCCTGAGACTTTGCCTTTAGCTTACCATCAGGCGAGGTGAGGTCAAGTTGGCATGTCCTATATAAAAAAATAAATAAAAAAATCTCAAGCATTGCTGATTAGAAGTCAAAAATTAGAATTTATCGACAATTAGAAGTTTATCGACAAAGGTTTTAGGCTATATATCATCACGCTATTACTTAAGGGTGCGGAGCAGTGATCATAAATGTCAACAAATCCGACATATTCTCATACATTATTTGAAAACTAAAGAAATACAGGCTCAAATATGTGGTATGAGGTTTCAAAATATGCCACGGGCGGAGTTGGGGGGTCACCTAGTATAATATATTTGTGACAATTGTGTATTTGACTGACCACTCAAATTAGTTACTTTTTACTAAACGCCAAAACGGTAAGTTATAAGGAAACTTGTATGAAATAATTAATTGTGATGTTATTATATTCTATAGTCAAATGATTTACTATTATAGGTTGGATGGATGATTAAAAATAAATAAAAACTATAAAATAAAAACCGATGCAACTTTTGCTGCTCTTTTACCATTCTTTATTTAACAAGCTCAGTTAAATAATTTATTTAAACTACAGGAAAATACTCAATTACAATAAAGTAGAGTAGAGTAGAGTTTCGGATCAATTTTCACACAATCGGTTATGCTCCTAAATAGTACAGTCCACTACCTACACTCAAGGCACTCCCTGCTACGGTTTTTTTTGTCTATGACACGCCAACCTGACTTCACCTCGCCTGATGGTAAGCTAAAGGCAAAGTCTCAGGAAAGAAGGTCACCATTACAGACACTAAGTAATCTTACAATGGTGGCACTCAACTTGGCGGTCTCATCACATGCTTTTTCACGCCTCGCTTAAAGGACCCGGGACTGTAGGAAGAAGGAATTCCCATGCGCCTACAATATGGGGTTCTTCAAAAGAGGCATTAGGAGGTTTCATCAAGGACGGCAGCGCGAGTGTGACGCCTCTGGTGTTGCACACGTCCATAGGCCACGGTAACCACTTCCCATCAGGTGGGCCGTGTGCTTGTCTGCCAACTAAGTGGTTTAAAAAAAAGTAGGTATGTAATCAGCTGGTCTCCATAAAATTCACGCCGGTACGTACTGAACACTTTACCTACTGCTGATTCTGATTAACCTTTACCCAAATCTGGCTACTGGATTGAGTAAACATCAAAATTTGATAAGTACGTAAAGGGCGACGCGAGCTAAATGATTTTCCTGTTCGAAATTTTGGGATATCAAATTTCGTTCCTTCGTACTTTCCTCTGTGCAATAAAAAATGTTTAGTGAAAAGTAAACATTAACAGGATTGAGCGTTTGACTTTTTAGGCGACCGACTAGGGACCTGCCGTTAGTGTTTTTTTGGTTGGTTCTATCTTTAGTCTATCTTTAATCTTCTTTAGAAGCTTCATTGGGATAATATAGATTGACTTAATCTTAATACCTTGGTATTGAGATCACTTTTAGACTGTTAGTCAAGATTGATCTGATGCTGACTGTACCTACAACTACCCTCAACCTGATTTACTGTTATATTATTGTCAAAAAAACACGTATGTTAACCAATTATATTCAAAACATTTATCAACACTGTTGTACAGTATTTTTAAGTGCAGGAGAGTAAGCAATGTAGGCACACACTCGTAAACTACTTAACATTACAACGGTTAAAATTTTCAAGGAATATAATAGGTAATTCTGGTGTTTTATTGGTAACTTGATTAAAGTTAATAACTGGAGCGGCGTGCGTGAGAGTTTTTAATAAGGATTAACCAGACTTATTACTGCGATTATCCGACGCGATTATTAGTTTTTTAGACGTTAGACAATGGCTCATGTACGTTATGTTAACTTATTTATGTTTGTAGGTAGACACTATAAGAATTATTATGTTGTATATGTTAATAATATCAAATTAAATAGGTATTGGTCACAAGAATAATGAAGTAGGAACACCTATGTGAAGGTAGACTCACGTGATGGGTTATCTATGCATACCCCAATGGCAGATACATGTTATTATAATGCATGTAGGAATAATACTTCTAAATTTACATTGATTCTATAAGACTTATATTCTGTGGTACCCACTAGTAACGCCTGCAAAATAAATCTTTAAGAGTTTTATGAGGAGGTAGGACACGGCGGTATTTCTGCCCAATTGAGCAGTCTGTCTGGGGAAGTACCCCCGCCCTACAGAATACCGCGGTCATAATAACTTCGTGTTGTATTCCCAGCGGTGAGAAGGGTAGCCAGAGTTCACTGGAGAATTTGTGCTGTCAGTGGGATGACTAAAGGCTTGTCCTGCTTTGTCCTCTACACTGACGGCACAGAGACTCTGTGCTTACAGGGTCGGCAGCGCGAGTGTGTGGTCTATGAGTGTGTGTGTGAGTGGTGTTACACACGCTCATAGACCACGGTAACCACTTTCCACCAGGTGGGCCGTGTGCTTGTCTGCCACCTAAGTGGTATAAAAAAAATATTACGTTGGTAGTCTAATTGATTGTTTTTTAACCACTTCTTGATAGTAAATTAGTCCTCTTAACCTTTAACTTCGAAATGTAGTTTTTAGGTTAAAGGGTTAAATGTATATCAAGTATTTTTCTCAGCTACATATCAATAGGTAGGTACTTGACACCTAACGTTCAATAATAGCTTTCTGAAAAAACATTATTGCGGTAAACACTTCAACCGCTGACAAATTTCCACTAGAGAACCAATTAGTTTCAGTGTAATTAGTTATTTTAATTAGTAAGAATTTGTATTCAAGATGTTTATCTACTAAAGCTAATTCTTATAACGACTATTATTGAAGTTTACTTTGTATTTTCAAATTTCAATTATTGCTTTTCGGTTTTGCATCGAAGGAAAATCGAAATTATTGCCACGAAATTGATGAATTCGTGAACCAATTAGTGAAAACCATTCTGCAAGTGAATTTTATTCAATGTTATAAATATTAAAGTTTCTGAATTATTTGTGCACTGACATGTATTAAAATTGGTTGTAATTTTTTGTTACAATTGGCTAATAAAATTCGCACCTTGGAAACAAACTGAAACTATTTTAGAAACACCAAATATGAGCTTTAACGAGATTTAGATGCCTAAAGAGAAATTGCTATGGATTCAAAGATAGTGGTTAAATGGTTTGGATACTATAATACGATAAGATAAGATATTCCTAATTGTACACCATAAAAGTATTAAAGATAACAATTTAACAATAATTATAATGCACAATGGGCGGTTTTATCGCTAAAAGTGATTTCTTCTAGACAACCTTTGAATGGAAAGAAGCAAAAGAAATGATAGGGTATCGTACAATTATATTATTTTTAAGATAATGCCAATAATTAACACTTGCTCGTACCAATATATATTTTCATTCAAAGACTGCCTTGCAGAAATTGCTTCAAGCGATATGTGGCTATGCATAGCCCCATATCGCAAAGCCCCCTATGGTTTGTGTTTGTTATGCGATCACGGTCTAATAGCTGTACCTACAGATCTGGCCAAAATTGACTAACGAGACTAGTTAGGTACTATACGATATAGATTTTTATCTTTGGAATAGGTTCCCCTGGGTTGCGAGACAGAGCCTCATGAAAGCGGGACGGGCGGATAGTAAGCCACGGAAACCGCTTCCCATCAGATGGGCCGTGTGCTTGTCTGCCAACTAAGTGGTATAAAAAAAAAAAAACATAATGAACAACGGTTCTCCGCCTCCACACGTCACAACATTCGATGATGGGTTGTTTGAACAGTAGCGATTCCTCGAAGCGCAAATGTTTGGCTACACGATAAACACTCCATATTGACAAGAACGACTCGACACGGTGTGTCAATATCAGTGGTTTTCCATCAAGGTGACACGGAGTTCAAAATAAACCTCTTGGTGCTAGTGCTTTGAAGGACACTGCACCAACGTGATAGGATTTCCTGCTCGTACTATGTATTATGAATGTGAGAGTTTGTGAAGATATTTTAATGTTTGAGAGTTATTTATTCAATCACGCTCTAGTGGTTGCAGGAATCTAGCTGAAATTTAGTAGATACAGATAAAGATTCCAGTATGGAATAACACATACACTATTTTTTTATTCCGGAAACGAGATCGAGATTCCATGCGGGCGAAAACGCGAGTCACATCTAGTTTTTATATACAATGTACTTACGCTTGCTGCCACATTTATGACAGCTAGCTACATAAAATAATATTACCTAACTAAAAGCGGTGACTATGTTAGTTAATTAAATTGTACAAAATTCGTACAATTTAATTACCTAACTACTACGAATCAATTGCTAAGGTGTAACTGTGAAGGAACGCATTTCAACTAAACTTGAAGCCATATTTACTCTCCAATTTCGTTCAAGTTACATTAGATTGACGATTAGGAATCACAATAAATTACTTGAGTCAAGTGCTAACGTTGGTAGGGGTTTTGAGTAAGATTTAACTAACCCAATTACGGGGTCCCAAGGGTCCTAGATTCATTCATAGTACATCGGAGATATTAAAAAGAAAATCTTGGGTAGGTAAAGTTAAATTAAGACGATCCTACAATTAATTCTCGTCTGTTCTCGCGTAGGATACAAAAACTACTGAACAGATTTGGATGAGGATTTATTTTATAAGAAATTTACTGATGATACTTATAATTTGCTGTACCTATTGGTTGAGTTGTAGGAGGTAGGACATGACGGTATTTCCGTCCAATTGAGCAGTCCGACTGGGGAAGTACCTCCACCCTACAGCATATCACGGCCATAATAACCTCGTGATGTGTTCCCGGCGGTGAGTAGGGTAACCAGAGCTCACTGGAGGGTTTTCGTGCTGTCAGTAGAAATACCAAAAGCTTGACGGCACAGAAACTCTCAATGTTTGCAGGGTTGGCAGATCGAGTATGATTCTCTTGGTTTTACACGCGTCTATAGACAACGGTGACCACTTTCCATCAGGTGGGCTGTGTGCGTATCTGCCACGTAAGTGATTTAAAAAAAAAGAAAAGAGAAATGAACAAAATTCGCGCTAAAAGATTTAACTAACCCAATTACGGGGTCCCAAGGGTCCTAGATTCATTCATAGTACATCGGAGATATTAAAAAGAAAACTTGGGTATTTTTTTTACGGGACGGTTGGTTCTCGTCTGTTTATTCGCATAGGATACAAAAGCTACTGAACAGATTCTGATGAGGATTTATGTTATAAGAAAGTTCTTGTTGTCGTATTGGCTGAGTAGAACGACAGATATAAGCAAAAATCGCGATAGCTGACATTCACACGGGCGGAACCACGGTCAAAGTCAAAGTCAAAAATCATTTATTCTGTATAGAGCATTATATCGGCACTTACAAAACGTCAACAAAAAAGGAACACGAATATCAGTTTAGTAAATAGACCACCGGTTCGAAACGCGGCCCCGATGCGGTCCTCAGCTTGTTAAGTATAGATAGATGATGAATGATAGATGTCTCTTCAAGGCTAATCCTGTAATTTTCATTTAAGTTTTATTAATGCAATAAGCCTTTATTAAGAGTGAAAAGTGTCTATTCACTAATAACACAGCGACAGGACGAGACCACGAACAAAGCGCCATTGTACGCAGTTATCACATAACAATGGTTTACGATACAATTGATATAGCTCATAAAGCTGTGTCATCACTTACCAAGCATTTAAAGTTGTCTTTGTGTGTATTAAATTGCTGCTGATCCGCCCTCTCTTCGCTTAGGTGTAGATTATAGTCTATTATATCTTTAGCACCTGACTAGTCAAATTAATTACTTTTGATAAATATTAAAACGGTAATTTATAAGGAAATTTGCATATAACTAATTTATTACTACCTATAGGTTGGATGGATGATTAATAATAACTGAAAAAATGAATAGTGGCAACTTTTACCGCTCTTTTAACATTCCTAATTTAATGATGAGCAAAAATAACAAAAAAAATCAAGATTTCATGATAAAAATTATTTATTTTAACTACTGGAAAAGTGATATAATAAATTAAATTAAAGATTTAAAAAACCCCCGTCACAAAAAACAATAAATTTGTGCCCTTTAACTTGTGTTGGGAACTGGTAAAGCACTCCGTCATATTATCGACACGATCCAAGCCCCCCTCCCCCGACATGGCAACGCTTGAATAAAAATATTACTAGGTTTATCAAAGTTAAAGGGCACAAATTTATTTTTAACTTCTTATAGAAGCTTTTTTTGACTGGTGTTTAATTTTTAATTTAATTTTTATTTTATACTTTTTTAAATTTATCGTAGTGTATATTTTACTAGCCCTTTCATTTCATATCCACATTGAGGGAGTTGTGAAAAAAAATATGCACTCCGGAATTTTGTGGCGACCATCTTGGACCGATTTTTTTCAAACATTGCTAAGAACACTCCCGATTAAAATACCAATCAAACAAAAGAAAAACTAAATCCAAATCGTTTCATTCGTTCAGAAGCTATGATGCCACACATACACAGACACGTCAAACTTTATAACAATCCGTCGTATTTGCGTCGGGAGTTAAAAATACCCAATTATGTTTTTTATTTAACTAAGTGTTTAATTTATACCATAGTGTGCTGAACGTTATTAAAATTGACAATCAATTAGCCTATCGCAGTCTATTGCTGGGCATAGGGCTCTCCTTTTCATTGCTCCTTCCGCATCCCGTCTGTCCCACCATTACAGGTGGTCAGTCCATCTGGCTAGGAGACGTCCCACCTTCCGTTCACCTTCTCGGGGTTTCCATTTTAGGACTTCATTGCTTCAGGGGATATCGGTCTTTCGACAGATGTGGTCTGCCTACTGTCACTTCAGTTTGCTTATTCTGCGAGCTAAGTCGCTAGAAAAGTTGACAGACGTGTTATTTATTACTCATAAAAAAGTATAACTATCTAATAGTTAACGTTTTATTTGTCTCATTAACCAAATAAGTACTAGACTGAGGATTGAATCTATTTAAAATCTTGAAGATAATATTTTCTCCATAGAAAATGATCCCAAAGTTACTTCTAACACACAGCTGTATTTGATATTGGCCGTGTTAGTGAGCCAATTGTAGGAAAAGATTTCTTTTATGTTATCTTTGTGAATATTTCTTGAAAAGGGAATCACTACAAACGTCTTTATTGTAACTTTGTTATTAGAGTATGTTTATGTGGGTGCTCTTACGCTTCTATGGCTACTTTTCTGGAAAGGAGGTAATATAAATTTGTAGGCATTTTTATGTAAAAACATGTTACTCAATTAGATAGTTTTTTAATTGCAAGTTCTTGGGCAGACGTAAAATCTTATGTTTGATTGATCGCAATTTCTTGAATGCAACTAGAAATATGACCAAATGTCGCGATAACGGACACCACAAAGGCTAAGCCGCGCGCATCTGCTAGTAATAAATAAATGGAATGTTAATGAGCTGTACACGTGAACCAACTACGTACTGTCCAAAGTTTGTTAACAAGGGTAATCAATTTCATTGTGACAGCTTTTTACTTACCTTTTGACTTATTTCCTCAGACAAACGTTAATTAGCACGAATTCTCGCCGTGTACACTTGATATTTATTATCTAACATTGCTATTTGAAAATTTTATGTGCTTTCATTTTAGGAGTGTATTTAGACGTGTTACCTTAAACAAATTAACTAAAGACTTTTCCTGCTTTGTGCTCTACACTGACGGCACAGAAAGTCTGTGCTAACAGGGTCGGCAGCGCGAGTGCGGCTTCTCTAGTGTTACATACGTCCATAGGCCACGGTAACCACTTTCCATCAGGTGGGCCGTGCGCTTGTCTGCCACCTAAGTGGTATAAAAAAAATAAGTACAACAGTTTTATACAGGATGACATATAGCTAGATGGTCTTACCAGCTGAAAAAGGCGTCTGGGACAGATTGGATGCAGAAGGTGCGGAAGGTATACATTGAGAGAGGCCTATGTCCAGCAGGGGATTGCAATAGGCTAATTAATTGATTGACATAACACAGTTACACTTTTTAACAGTGATGCACAAGAAACGAAAGATAAAATATAAAAGTTTTTAACTAGAACTTTATGGTAGGCAGAAGTCTACCTAATCGCAATATCAGATGTTTTAACATCTCGGGGTGTATGTACCTACCTGTATTTACTGATTACGTACTAATATCTCAGACTACCTACTATAGGGCATTCGTGACGGATGTACGCCCTGTTATCTAGTTTTATAGCGAATGTTAGGACCTTACCTACTACAAGATAGACGTTTTTACTGAAAACTCTTTATTCTAACTATCAAGTTTAAACAGACAACTGCATGCCGCTATCAAGTTTAAAGCATTGGTATTTTTGGTTCACTAAGCTCTAAAATAACATGGAAATGGAAGCGCCCTTATAACTATGCACACTATGTATATAGTCGAAACCTTAGCACCGTTACAACTAATTACATTCACGATAATTAACATTTCTCACTCATGCTCCGGAAACTGGAGTCCTACACACATATGCTCACTCAATTACAGTATTATAACATGTATTGTTTACGCGAACTCGGAGCTTTACCACAACACAGACCAACTGGATTGAGTCCAACGTTGTAATAAATAATAACTAATAAGATAGAGAGTAATCTTAGTAATCTAGAAAGTAATCTTAATCATTATAGATTTTATAGCATGTTAAAAATAATTTCAAATTGTGCTACAAGATTTTTAATTGACTGTAATTTGAAGGAAAAGGATTTCTTAGAAAAAAATGTTGTAGCCCCAGCAGTTTTCAGATTTGGTTTTCAGATGTTTTTTCTTTTTGATGTTGTTTTTTAAAGGTAAGTACAAATCCTAAGAAAATCATAGACTTATTATTTTCATTCTTTTTTCTGTCACTGTTTTAAAGTAATCCATAAACATTTTTATCATAATTTTTTATCGACTGACTTTCTTAAAAAACTCAAGCCGTTTAAGTACCTAATATTACGAGGTTGAATATTTTTTACCGAATGAGCTCCATTGAACATTGCAGCTCTGCAGTTGGAATATTTCAGGAAAGAAATATTTTATCTCTCAAGTTTGATATTACGAGTGTGACAAGCTGGAAGCTGACTTTATATCTGGTAACTTAATAAAGCAACAGTTACTTCCAATATTGCAAGTGATCCTAACATTTTCCAGATACACCTTGCAATGTATCGTAGCAATTTTCAAAGGAATTTAATCTTTTATTCAATTACAGTCAATTTATTTGTTTTGTACTACTTAGGTGGCAGACAGGCACACTGCCCATCTGATGGAAAGTGGTTACCGTGACACATGAACATGTGCAACACCAGGGAAGTCGGAATTTTAAGATTTTGTGCCGTTATTGCAGAAGACAAATCAGGACAAATCTTTGATCTTCCCACTGACAGCATAATAACTCTCAAGTAAGCGCTAGCACCCTACTCACCCCCAGGGACATAACAAGAGGTAATTATGGCCGCGGTATTCTGTAGAGCAGTGGTACGGTACATCCCTAGTCGGAATGCTCAATTGTGTAGGGAATACCGTCGTGTCCTTACTCTCCGAAATCATACTTAATATAATAATATTATAGTAGATAATGCGAAAAATTATAACATTTTTGCGATAACATTTACGAGAAAAATGCGAGAATACAATATATTTACCTTTGCGCTTTAATTTAAAAATATATGCACAAATCCAATAGAAGGCGCCTTTTGATATTTCTTTTGTTATGGCGTTTTTATGATCCCCACTAATTTTCAGCTCTATGCGAATTTACGCAAGCTCCAATCTTTATTTTGTCTGGATAGTGGTTATAAGATAAATTAATCCTTATGAAAAGGAGGAGTAGGTGAGTAAATCCTAGCCCCCAGTCTTCAATGTGTAAAATTTGAGGAGATAAAGTAAATAGTTAAAAAGTAATAAATTTATCATACATTCACATTTATCAAATTGGTTCGATGTTATTTAGTATCGCGGTATGAATTCATAATTACATAACGGCTCGGGATTTTTCGCGATTACATCATGGAACTTACTATTGGCCTGGGGGTGACAGGTGGAGCCGCCTGTCACTCTGGCAGAAGCAGGTCGCGGCGGTGGCGCGCGTGGCGCGCCTCCCCGTTTCCGGGGACGAGTTGGGGACTCTGTAGTCCCCACACCCGAGAAGAGGGCCAGATCGTGAGAGATGGCCCTGGGTCGGCCGGGGTGCGAGGGATATGCCTGTCAACGTCACCTTCGGCAACCAAAGCGACCCACAGGCGGCGTGCGTTTTAGTCGGTTTGAGTCCGACAAAACCTCCTCCACCGGCTCCGATGGGGAGGTATCCGTGGGGATATTGCGCACGTAAAAAAAAAAAAAATGGAACTTACTATTTTTGCCGAAGTTTCGGATGCATTGCAGCACCCGTGATCACGACTTGACTCTAAAAATAGTAAGTTGATTCCCAACCGTCCCGAACCGTCATATAATCATTGGTTACGATGAACAGGTTAACAGTGTAAACGTTTACTTACAGAATAATGTAACCGTATTGCAAGCATACGCGCTCTAATGCAATCACTTACGGAATAAATAAATCGTATTCCGATGTCATGTTACCGGCACGTTGTTAGCAGGATACATACGGCGTGGCGATGTAAGGTGTGGCCTTGACCTAGATGAGGAACGGAAAACGAGCAGTATCCCGAAACTGATGTAGGTCAACGATATCAAGCCTGACTGAAGACTGAAGATGGAGTCTCGCTTGCCACTATTGCGAATCATCAGTTGCTGGCGAGGCTTTCATTTCACAGTCCGGAGTCATTAGAACCAGGCTGTAGGGTTCCGGTGCAGTTTCCTGTTATTACGACCTACCTAAATTGTATTATTACTAGCTAATACCCGCGGCTTGTCCGTTTTTTTAAACAATTCATGGAATTGGTTGTGCCGTTTTCGAGTTTTGCACTTAGCAACATCCATTTTAATATATTAGATAAATAGGTATAAGTAGATTTATTTGGTAGATTTTCGTAAGTCGACTACATGCTACAAATTCAAATTCAAAATTAATTTAATCCATGGTTATAATCTAAAGAACACATTACAATACTATTTGATGATAGTTTAACAACATAGTTTGATGAAGTCTGGTACCCAAATTAAGATTAAACTTGTGTTTAGGGTACTAGGTTCCAGAAAACCTATCATAATCAACAAATATATATATTTACTAATTTAATTATTTTAATAATAGATATGTAACAGTCAATAATTAATTTGTGTCACAATAGATATAAATAAATTCTAAATCACCAAATACAAATTGAAACAAATATATTTACTAAAAAATAGTATATATGCAATAATGGATCTCACTGTACACAGTCATTTGATTCTATTAAAGAGTTAAAATTAGATATTCTGTGAAAAAAATAGGGGTTTAATTCAAATTTATGTAAATATCAGTTAATTTTCCGCTTTTCCGCATAGTAAGCGGGCGCTGTTAGGTACGAGTTTTTCAAAATAATTATAATCAGAGCCGTTCTCGTACAGACCACCCGCTGTTTTAATTGAAATAAAAATATTAATAAACTTTTTGCTTGGCATTTATTGAACTGGCGTGATGTTGATGACACCATGTTGTCCATGAATATTTTTTTAATAAATTTTCGATCGTGGGTTTGAAAAACCAGTAGGTTTGCATTGATACCCCGAATGCATTTAAGCAATTTTACGGGGGACATGAGAATACAATTAATATGTAGATGTAGCTATGCGTCTCATGTTCAATATTATTTAAGTAGATAAAAAGACATTCTGATTGTATTGTAAGTTATAATATTGTTAAACAAATTTTATATCACCTGAAATAGTATGTTCCTTATTATGGAAGAATTTCAATAAGATAGTTACTAACTTGTTCCACTGATCCATACTGCCTTCTAGAGAACACTCCTCGCCTCGAGATCAGCTCGCTTGCGGACGATCTGTGAACAAACAAAGACAAATGTTAAATAAATAACGTTCATGTTATATTAAAGAAATAAATAACATGGCAAAGGAGTCAGTATTTCATTCCAACCGCATTTACCTAAACGCCAATTCCTGTTATAAACTTGCATTTTGATTAATAGCACTTGTATTTAGATTTAAATTTCATTTCAATAGTGAGTTTGCATAGCTTGTATATTTTAAAGATATTTAGGTATTTGACATTTGAGCCAATGCTCAAAAATGCTATCCCTGTGGTGACGAAGAAAGAATACAAGTATCACCACTCCGTCGTCGTAAGATGTGACTAATGAGATGAAGCCGCCTTTCACCCTAGCAGCAGCAGGCCGAGACTGCGGCGCTATCCGCGCTCCTCCCTCTTTTTTCTGGGGAAAAATAGGGATATCGTATTCCCACACCCGATGTGGCTTTCTATGGCCCTGGATCAGTCGGAGTCCATGATGGATATACTAAAGGCTACTTCACCCCCGGCAACTAATGACCCAAGACGGCTGTGGTGGTTTTTGTCGGTACGAGCTTGACATAACCACCACAGCTGGCTCCGGTGGGGGGTATCCGAGTGGATTTCCGTGCGTTAAAAAAGAAAAAAGTCAGATAACATAACTGCGAGAGGAAAACTCGAAATAAAACCCTGTACCAACCCGTCTGACCAGTGTGGAAACAGTAGGACAAAGCTTTACAACATTGGGAGAGGCTATGCGCAGCAGTGTGGACTGCGATAGGCTATTTGATTCATTGACATTAGTCCAATAGCGAAGCTAAATTATAAAATATGTATAATTATCATTATCCTTAAAGAGAATGGCCTCTTTCATGCATTCCTGTAACGTCATATTCTCTTCAGTCATTTCTTACATTACAACGTCCTCTTTTACGAATCCTATCTCGACGATGACTAACTACTCAAATACATAATTTACTGTGCAAAAGCCTATACACTGTGGCTATGCGCTTGACGGGTGATTATTCTACGAAATTCCAATTACACCGCAATAAACCTACCTATAGAAATATTTCACAAAACACTGCCGTTCTGCTGGCATTTTGTATCGATTCACAAATCGAGTTTGCAACATGAAGTCATTAATAGCAGTAGGTTAGCATGAGGAATTAATTAGATATTGTATATTTTGTGAATACATTTGACTATATTATGAGGGAAATTAGAATTCTATACTCGCATTTTTTCCTTCAAAGCAGGCAGAAACAACGGTCAATCGTTTGCTTCTGGCCTTATCTATATGATACTGTCTCACTGCTACCGTTAACCAACATAACATAAACTCATAAATTCACGCCTATATCCCCGAAGGGGTAGGGTGCTAGTACCCACATTTCGCCAGTTTATGTTTAGGTCCCAATGTAATAGGTGGCGAGCCTATTGCCATTAACCGGGCACTTATAAACCTGCGATAAATACACACATAACTTCAAAAAGCTTCGAAAAGTCATTGGTGTGTGCCATGGTAAAACCTGGGATCGTACACGAGACCTCGTCTCAGCAGTCCATTACCCATACCACTAGGCTATCGCGGTTAGAGTTAACTAAGATTATGCGAAATGCGAAGTTGAGGAAGAATAATAATGATGATGCCTGCTTGGTCCAATAATGCGGACAGCATGCGGTAATCGCTTCGCCTCGTACTGAATTCACAATCTTAGTACGGTATGTTTACAATTTTTATATCCTACCTATCTAGAATTGCTGCAGCAAACCTCGTTGGTGAATATATGACTGCAACTTTGTGTTCCATATTTAATAAGGCTGTTTGCAGGAAGGCAAGGGAATTGTGGCTTAGTACAAGGATACGGAAGTTCGTATTGTATATCAAGTTTAAAACATATTATATTACTTTACTTAGAAATTTGTCGTGGGTGGCCTGTAAATTTCTTCAGGTCCAAGGCTACCCTGTATTAAAAGTTCAGTGGTTTAGTTGAAAGAGATGTAGGTATTTCTTTAGTTTTAATAATGTAGTTGTAGGTTCTTTTTGCTCTTTTATATTTTAACCGATTATGGCAATGTCAAGTAAAAAGGAACATGATTTTAATAGCATTAGCCTCCGCATGACCATGACTGTTCACTTCAGTACCACCAAACTTCAGTAACGTTATAAATAATAAAAAATAAACGTATAAATCGCGATAGCAATGTCGAAACGATATATCCTAACCTATATTCTACTCCCAAAGCGAAGACGAATAGACAGAGCTTGTGAAGTATGTGAGGATAGAAGCAGATGGCGGGCTGTAGCCTCTGCCTACGTCGAAGGAAAATATGCGTGAGCATATTTTTTTTATACCACTTAGGTGGCAGACAAGCACACTGCCCACCTGATGGAAAGTGGTTACCGTGGCCTATGGACGTGTGCAAAACCAAGCGAGTCACTTTCGCTCTGACAACCCTGTAAGCACAAGAATTTCTGTGCCATCAGTGTAAAAGACGAAGCAGGTCAATTTTTTGGTCTTCCCACTGACAGCACAAAAACTCTCTAGATCTGATTGTTCCTGCTAATGTCCGAAGTGTCTGGGACGATTATGACGAAATTTTTATTGGCTATGTTATAAGGCGTAACTCTGAATTCAGCCATATTTTTACTGCGCAGAAAAATAACCTAGTTTTAAATCCCCTCAGACTAATGTAGCAGGCACAGTTTTTAATTGGATATAAAACTCTTTCAGCGAAGTTCATCCCGCACCTGTATTTAATATCACCAATATTTCGAGTCCCAATTAACTCCTACACATCGAGAGCGAGTTCCCGGTTCGCAATTTCCAACCCTTTCCATTCCAGATGCTGAACTTATAACTAATTTATCTGAAGGTCATATGTTTATTCAATTAACCTTTATCGGTGTGTTTGTAGGTCAGTTTCTGATCCGCAATTCTGAGTTCTGATTGAAGCTAAATTAATATACCTACATTTCATTAAAGCTGTTCCCATTTCTCTATTCCAATACGCATGAAATAGTTTCATTTGCTTTACTTTTGCTTAGTAAGAAAATGTGATAGTCTTCAGCCGCGTGGTTCCCGGCAGAGCAGAATGACATTTGGACCACCCCATCTCTTCCCATGCGGTGTCGTACAAGGCGACTAAAGGATAGGGCTGTTTGCCATCAAATATATATATAGCCCAGACTCAATCAGATGCATGGCTTTAGTCAACAAAAGTGCCCGGAAGACGGCAATGGGCTCACTCCCTATTACGTGAGACCAAATTCAATGATTTGTGAAATGTGGGTGTTAATTCACCTCTGCCTAACCCTTCGGGGATAAAAGCGTGATTTATAAGAATGGATGTTTATTGTTGGTGCAAGCGGGGATGTCTTTACTCTTATGCAAAAATGGTTGAACCTTTCTAGATAATTTTTGGCACAGGTTATTTCAGTAGTAGTATTATTACTGTACTGTACAGTAATTGTAGTATACATATACCTACCTAAGTTATGCTGACATGACACTCCTACCGTGTACCTACTCAATGTTATATTTTGTATACCTACAACATATTTTAGTAAAATACCCTGGGGTTAAAAAATTAAAATCTCGAATAAGTGCTAGAAGTACATAATGTATGTAATAGTGAGTTAAGTCCACTAAGGTAAACGATGTATAATATGGTTAAGTCTATATACTCCAACTTAATTGATTTTGTATTGAATATGCGTTTGAAATTAATTGGTTTCTTTACGGTTTTTAACACTGCACATTGATTTTATATACGTACATACATAGGTATAATCACGCCTTTATCCTCGGAGGGTTAGGCTGAGGTGAATTAACATCCACATTTCACTAATCATTGTGTTCGGTCCACGTAATGGCGGGTGAGCCTATTGTTGCCTCAAGTCTTCCTTGCTGCGGTTTTCCCAAGCACCTAAAATATGGGGTTCTTCAAGAGGGGCATCAAAATGTTTCTTCATGGTCGGCAGCGCGAGTGTAACATCCCTGGTGTTGCATACGTCCATAGGCAACGGTAATCACTTTCCATTAGGTGGGCCATGTGCTTGTCTGCCTCCAAAGTGGTATAAAAAAAAAGTCAAGTATCTGAGGCGGAGTCTTGGTTGTATATATCTGTCTGATGTTAAACAGCCCTATCCCTTAGTTGCCTTGGACGACACCGCATAGGAAGAGGGGGTCACATTTATTTTATATAAAAAAAAACAAGTTCTCTAATTTATTACATCAAAGAATACTTACTGATAGCTATAGGTAGGTTGATAATTAAATTACTTTTATTGTTACCTCGAGACAATCTTACATTGGAAATCTGAATGGCTTTGAAAAACAAATCAAGTAGCAGAAACTCCCGAAGTTGCCGATGTTTTTTGACGGTTGATTAGAGACCGTCCGAGTAAGTAATGGCTTAGGATGTAACATCGGGATTCTTCTTTGTTTACCTTCTACTAGATTGGTTTGTAAGTGGTTTAGACTGTCGAAGGCTTTGTTTACCTTCGATGACGTGAATGGTGCTACAGTATTAGATCTTATTCTGTTGTTACTTGAAATGTGGTTTACGCCGTACAGATAGTAATACCGTGTACCTAGTTATTTTCATTCAAGGTCTCTTCTCTAGTTAGGAATACTGAACTGAAATCAGAACCGATTTTGTGAATAGATAAGAAAGGTAGGATTTAGAAAGGTGCTTATTTGAGATTGGTTGCATGTATCTGTGTATTTGTGCAAAGTAAGAGAGAGGTGTTAGGAAGGGTTTATATATTTTTGCCTTGATATTACTTTAAGCGGTATCTAAGACCGCCAATTATATATTTTTGGATGAAGATGGTCGCTATTACATACATATACCATGTTACTATGGATTTTTTTTTACGTGCTCAAAATCCCCCCGGATACCTCCCCACCGGAGCCGGTGGAAGAGGTTATGTTGGACTCGATCCGACTAAAACGCACGCCGCCTGTAGGTCGTTTTGGTTGCCGAAGGTGAGGTTGACAGGCATATCCCTCGCACCCCGGCCGACCCAGGGCCATCTCTCACAATCTGGCCCTCTTCCGCCAATTATATATTATATTACTTGCGTTTTCCATATTATATTTATTTTGATTGGTGTACAGTAAAGTAAATTTGGTTTCTATTCCTTCCAGTGAATAAGCAAGTTACTGAACTTGAACCAAGTTTAAGGTCATAAGAGGTGACTTATCTCTAGGTCACTATGTCCAGAAATCCCTATTACGAAAGGAATTAGACATCCGTCCAAATAAAATGTATATTATTGTTAATAATACGGTAATCATCATATTTATGTAAGGTTAGACTTAGTACCTAAAACTTTTTGTAAGCGGCGTAATAAAATTACTGATGAAGTGAAATAATTCACGCAAACACCTTGGTTTTGAGAGGAAATTGCACGCACACACATTATTTACCTACGAGTATTTCAACTAATTTCGGTGAAGGCAGAGGTGTGTCTGAGTCCATATTTCACCAATTCTGTTCTTCGGTTTCACGTTATAGAGGGAGCTTATACTCATTAATCAATCGACTGCGTGTTAAATGTCAGATGAAGTAGTACCCTCCTCTTTAATAGCCTTTTACGATACCCAAGATGGAGAATGGGGTGATTCTTTCATAGTACTTACTTCGACGAATTATTACTACATTACTAATTGAAAAAATTGAATCGGTTCAGGCGGGATTAGAACCTGCGATCTTTCCCTTCACTGGATGGATATATGTATAGAAGAATTTGAATATTTTCGGGCGAAGGTTCTGTGGCTTAGTGGTCAGAGCGTTCCTCCTGTAATGGAAAGACGGCGGGTTCGAATCCCGCCTGAACCGATTAATTTTTTTCTATATCTTAGTCGATTTGAATAGTTAGCATACTAAATGCTTCAAAATTGCATTCAATAGTTTGAGTTTAACATCATTCATTGGTTCCGATAATTCGTCCGAGTGTCGGTAAATGTCTCTTAACCGTCGCCGTAAGACGGATTTATGTATAGAAGAATTTGGATGGTTTCGGGCGAAGGTTTAGTGGCTTAGTGGTCAGAGCATTCCCCCAGTAAGGTAAAGATCACGGGTTCGAATCTCACCTGAACCGATTCAATTTATTCTATATTTTAATCGATTTGGATAGTAAGCATACTAAATGTTTTAAAATTTCATTCAATATTAATTACTAGTTGCTGCTCGTGGCTCTGCCCGTATATAATCCTGCATGTTCCCGTAGCCTATGATAACCTGTTCGAAAGTTAAATATAGGCAATAGGTAGCTTACATGGTGACGGAGAAAGAATACAAATATCACCACTTCATCTCATCCCAAGGGTGTCGTAACGACTAACGGAAAAATAGACAGATGACATCACTGCGAGTGAAGGAAAACTCGAAATAAAACCCTGTACCAACCCGTCTGGCCAGCGTGGAAACAGTGGGCCAAAGCCTCCCAATAGTTGGAGAGACCTATGTTCAGCAGTGGACTACGATAGGCTTGATTAATTGATTGATTGGTTGATGTGTTATTCAAATCTATGATATATCATTGTACCAAATCTTAGGCAGATCCATTCAGCCGTTTGAGCACGATGGACTAACATACCTACACGACCATAAACTGTCCCATTTATAATAATATTATCACAGTATAATGAGTAATCTAACAGTAGTTCCTCGCCTTTGATGTTTGGGGAAATGCCACCTCCGTCTAGTTTCTTGAAATTTGGTCAGGGTTGTCAAATTAGTTTTTATTTTTAAATTCTGCAATATTTATTTAATTTTTATTTAGCCTCTTTGAGATCTTCAAGGCACATCACTTCACGCTAATATAAATAACTAGCCATGGCCCGCGGCTCCGCTCGCGTGGATGTCGGCTATTGCGACTTTTAGTCATATCTCCGGTTCTACTGAACCAGTTATGATCAAACTTAATATAAAAATATTACGTTTGATCATAATTAGTCTGACCAAAACATTTCTAATTAGTAAAACTGTATCAAGTAGTAAGTCCATGGAGAACAAACAGTTTTTTTGTTAAAGAAATTGGAATTTAATATATTTCAATTCTTTTTTAAATAAGTATAGAAATTTCTAGTTCGCCACCTTTGATCGCTAAAAGAATAACCTATTTGGAATTAGTAACATCGAAAACCCAGAAAACAATCCCATATTAATAATGGATAATCGACTTGTAATTAGATCGGAAAAACAATTTCAACAAACAAAACGAGTCATAAAAAATATAATAAAATAAAAACGGTGATTTGCAAATGAGACAGCACTGAATCCTAAGTACATGTTAGTAACGAGTAAATAATAATGCTTAAATAAGGATTTATTTCAGAAACTTGATCCATAATAATGTTATATCACAGATAATGTTATATAATACTTAGTAGTACACAAGACTTGAAAGCTATGTTAGTAACAAAATAAAAACATAAAATCACAAAAATCAATTCAAATGCCGGCTGCTATTATACATTGCGTGTTCCTGGTGCGCCTGCCTGTCGCACCAGGAACACGCAATGTATCTACACGCACCCAATGCGCCATGACAGCGCAATACGACTTCTCGCTGATGAGCTTCAGAATGCCGTTGACGCTCTCACGCACCTTGACCCTGAGCGTCATAGATGCCATCCTTTTCCGCAGAATGGTGCTAAAACTGTCAGTGCGAGCTTCGGCAAACATTCCTCATGCACTACAGTAACGTGGAAGCCCCAACAGCATTTTGAAGGTATTATTGTACTGTATTCGGAGAGCGTTGTATGCCTTTTGCGGATAGTGGACCCACAGGTACAAAATGTATGGCTACTCGGTACGGCCCCCGTCCCCCGCCATTTCGCTCACCCCGCACGATTGCTCTGTCTAGACGGCTTCGTCGACAGACTGTATGAAATATGAGTCGTTGTCTAACAACGACTATGTGATATTTTATTACAATTAACAAAGCGCATTTCAAATTAACATTACATTTTATTATATGTACCGTACCGTACGTATTCAAGGCATGAAGTGTTGAATATAATCCGTTTCCATAAATTCAGTGTGAAGATTTATATACTAACATATACGTCAAGATGAGACTGGGAGGGCGTCAAAATTTAAGGTATATTACAAATTTTGCTTAGCACAAACATTATCAAGACTTTCCTCCACCACATGTACGTCAAGGCTCGCATCACGATCTAAAAGGTATTCAACATAGGTATGCATATATTAAACATAACATCGTTGTTTAGGACTAGCCATTATAATGAAGAGTTCATTTGCATAAAATAATGATAGATGTACATAGAAAGGTTTACTTGAGCCGAAATTGTCCAGATTTTGACAGCCTTTGTGGCATAGACGAAGAACGTTCGACTGCCTGCGTGGAGGCACGGGTTCGATTCCCGTTCAGTGCACATATCCGTATGCAATGACGTTTACTATAATTATAACAATCTCCTTATTTCCTTTTGACATTATTCAATTTCTGACATTAACACAATATTAAGTATAATATTGAGTTCGAATATTAAGTATAATTGAATATTAAGTATAATATTATGTATAATATTGAGAGTATTCGCGAGAAGTCCCGATAACTAGTAAGTTATCGGGACTTCTCGCGAATTATATCTTGGAACTTACTATTTCTGCCGACAGTCAGAAACGATGTCAGTTCATCAAATCGGCAGTAGCAGAACATCTTGAGTCGGGTACTAATCACTGGATTGAGTTTCATCAACCCAAAGTCCTCTCCACTGATCGCCACTACTATTCACGGATTATGCGTGAAGCCATTGAAATCAAAAAATATAAAAATTTCAATAGGGAAGATGGATTCAAACTATCCGGAATGTGGAATCCAGTGATTAAGATACTAAAACCAAAAAACAGTGCCGTTAAAAACTGACATAGTGATTGTGGTGTGTCGCCAGCCTAACCGTTCATAATAAGTGTAATGGTGGGTAGGCGCTCAAAAAAATTTTCCCCGCATACCTCTCGCCGCTCAAAGACTAGTCAAGTCGTGACCACGGGTGCTGCAACGCACCCGAAACGTCGACAGAAATAGTAAGTTCCAAGATATAATTCGCGAGAAGTCCCGATAACTAGTATAATTATTAATTCACACCGCGAAAGTTTACAAATAACATTAACTCAATAATTTATTAATGCAATTAAAATATTATGAATGATCATCTAACTGAAATGTTGCATGTATAGACAATACTTAAATATTTGCACACCTTGAAGAGGTTGTAATACAGCGAACCTAAACATTTAAAGAAAATGTATCTTTTACAAGCTTTCTGTAACATGTGTTATACAAATATATTATTTGATTTGATGTATATTTGCATCGGTCTGGGGTTTTCTGTGTATAATATGTATGAATTTCATTCAGGACTCCATTACACAAGCTAGTTACGCTATGCTTGCCAAGGGTCTAGATAGCACTGTGTAGAATGTTGCAAGATATTTATTTATTTACTTGGGTATATAACATCGAAGTGCTTGTTTATTCATAGTAATAAGGTTTAGGATTGGTTTTCACTCACTCACTCACTCCCTAAAAAGGGGTGTATGCTCAAGCGAAAGAATATAGACATAATCCAATCAGTCAACATAAGCAAACTGAATGGTGTGGTAGCGATGTTGTGACAGACTATTGGAGAAAATAGGAAAATCATGAATACCTACGTATTAAGTATCTTTTGGGATAATGTGTGTATATTTTGTGTATGACGGTGATGATAATTTTAATGAAGTAAATTCAATTGCACATTCAATGTAATCAATATTTCAGTAGGTACTAAATGTTATAAGCACTCAGATAAAAATCAAAATTTTAGAAAAAAAAACGCGAAATGTGTGTCTTTTAAAACCAGATTTAGAACTGCGTCTGTCGAATCAAAATTAAATGGTCAGTCTGCCTACTTACTTTTCTGCCCACTCTGACATAGGTACCTACTATAATTATCTGGAGTGCCTACACAGAGGAACGACTTGATTTAGTGCTACATTTTTAGTTCATTTTTAGTATAGTAAGTACGCTAGTAAATATCTTTGTCTCTTGATTTCACGTCAATATATTCTTGCCCTTTAACATTGTTCATTCATTTTCTTCTAAGAGATATCTTTGAGTTTCAGTGGACCACCAACTTTATGTACTGTATAATGTTTATGTCTTTACTAAGATCCCTTTAAGTTATCGGAGAAATAACACTCGGATGAGCTACCATTTATGCCGTGCGGGAACGGTGTAATGTTAAGCCCTTGGGAAATTTTATAGATGCAAGAAATGAATATGCCTATTTCATTATAATAATATCACCAAAAAGATGTCATTTATTTTCTATCTTGAACAATATAATATTTTCTTATTGGCATCAATAATAATTGTAGTTAAGCTAAGTTTACCACCGCTTCCTAGGCGCTGGTGGAGAAGAAATGAAGTTGAAAACCAGCGCTGCAGATTAAGCACAATCTGCAGCATCAGCTGAACTGCGGCCTTTTAAACACACACTCCACACTGACACATGGTATTAATAGCATTACTAATTTTTTGTGTGTGTGTGTTTAATAAACGTATTTTCTTTCTTTCTTTCAACAAACTCCACTGCCGAGTCTTCTATTTGATAGTATTTTAGACGTTAATTGGTAATTTCTAGACGAAGAATTTAACCTTTTATCAAAGATGTAACGACCAATATTCCTAAACTTACATCTTTCAATAAAAAATTCTAAGTTAAAAAAATCACGTTTAAATGTACGGTTCATAGCGGCCATTTTGCTTAGTGAGCAGAATTAATTCAATTGAAAGCAGTTTGAAATAGAAACGAACTGGACGGCCATCGCCCGCTCATATTAGCCGTCCCTTGAACCTGTTTACTAAGGCTACGATTGCTTTTTCTCCATTTATACCTATAAATTTATTCTAGTCTTATTTTTATAGCTTTGTTTTTCACTAAAGATAATAGTTAGAATTATTCATTTCTACTAGTGAATTAGGTACTTGTAGCTGTTTATGCTTGATAAATAGGTAAAATTATTATGATCAGAACTCAAATAAAGTTACATACTTAGTTTATTCATTGCTTTTGTATGAACGTTCTATGGATTTTTTTTCTTTATATTATGTACGAAAATATGTATGAGAATGTCCGTTAACGAGCTGTTTACAGTATTGTGGAATGATGACGTCACGTACAATTATATTCCGGAGGCAAAACATTCATTATAGGGACATTACCAAGCTTTGTGGCTCAAGCCAATCTCTCCAGCTGATTAACTGACGAAGTTCTGGTATAGGTTTTCCACTCGGGCTTGGTACGTCAGTCGGCAGTCCCTTCTATAAAAATAAGACATGTTGAAGAGACCAACCCGAGATAGGAAAAAAGATAAATAATTAAATTATCATTAAAAAAAAAAATTACACAAGCATTTCTTTAAAAAGTTAAAATAAAATACTCGCCAAGACGAATCAAACGAGCCGAAACTCGATGGGTTTGCGTCGTTTCATTACAGCGTTCCTATGACCATCTGCTAGCTGTATCATCAGACCCAAGTTACCATTGAAAGGCAAACTACTAGTCAAAACGATTTAAATGAACCCAAACTCGATGAGGTTGTATCGTTTCATTGTGAAGTTATTTATTTATTTATTTATTAACATAAATTGCACATACAGGTAGGTACAGGATGTCATGTTCTTAAATCAAGGTAACACTGTATTTAGCCTTGCGGCATGCAATATTTTAACCTTAAAAGTTAAGACATATAAAAGTAACACATTAACAGCAAATAAATTAACATATCAATCAAATTATAATTTATATACATGCTAGTTTAAAATATAATCATTCAAATAATCATCCACAGAGTAGAAACATTTCTCTAGTAACATTTTTTTAAGTAACTTTTTTGCAACGTCAATACAAGTTACTTTGACCACCTTCCAGCTCCATCATTAGATCAGCACTATATCATCATAATATTGAATTGCCACGCAATTTACACACGTATGCAAAGAAATGAGCTGCGTGGTTCCCGGCAGAGAAGAATTTAGACCACCCCATGTCTTCCCAAACAGTGTCGTACAAGGCGACTAAGGGATAGGGCTGTTTAACATCAGACATATATACAGCCCAGACTCAGCCTCAGATGCTGGGCTTGAGTCAACAATGGTGCCCGGAGGACGATAATAGGCGCACCCTCTATTACATTGGACCGAATTCCAAGATTGGTGGAATGTGGGTGTTAATTCACCTCTGCCTAACCCACCGGGGATAAGGGCGTGATTATATGTATGTAAAATTTCAACTCAATCGCTAATCGGGAAGTTGATCAATTTGCAAAAATTTATGACAAATATCGTGACAGATGATACTAAATAAAAACTTGTAAAATAAATTAAAAGCCCAGTAAAAGTTACGAAAGATTTTGTAATTTTTATAGGTAAAATATTTTCACTGCCTATATCTTTACTATATTATATAATTTTTTTGCCGTAACATCTGGGAGAATAAAACAATACATAAGTACATAGGTCACAGTATCCACAAAAGAATCAAATTGATCATAGAAGAGCATATTGTTTAATGTAACACGTTTGTACCACCTAGGTATGTTAAACAAAAAAAAAACATTTTCCAATGGTTTAATTCTACATTATTTAATATTTTTATATTATTTCTTGACAAAATTGTAAAATTTTGACGTTGATATGTGATGTTTATATGCCTAAACTGAATAAATAAAATTGTTTCTTTGATTTTCTCCATAAGGTAGGCCGTGTGCTTGTCTACCACCTAAGTTGTATAAAAAAAAACAATATTACGTGTCATCCCACGTAAGGGACGGTGTTGGAAATGACAATAGGTTGTGTTGTATTTTTTGTTGGGAAAATCCCATTAGTGAGATCCAGATCAATCTGTTACTGCACGTGAATCTAAAATATATTGTTCTATACGGTTTACCTGCTGATTCATTGCAATAGCGACCACAGACGGCGCAAATCGAGCAGAATAAAAAATATTGTATCTTATTTTTGCTATTACTTTGTGATTTTGATGTGTCTTTGTGGCCACCGGGACCGACGTCTGCTCTCCGAGGCAAAGAGTAGTAATCACATCTTTAGAGACAAATGCTACCAGCTCCAAAATGGTCAAGGACGTTAGCACATACAATGGTCAACTCATGCTAAGACTGACCTACCTGGTATAGCATTACATAACTATGTACTAAACCTACTTGGTATCTACTTAGCCCGAATGCACCCATATTGAAACGCACTAAACTCTTACTCGTACGACCTAACATTTCGACCCTTTGTAAGCGTCGTAATTAATAGTTAATAAAAAAACTATCGGTAGGTAGATAGGTAGTCGGGTTCTACACAACAAAATATTATTTTTTTATACAACTTAGGTGGCAGACAAGCACACGGCCCACCTGATGGAAAGTGTTACCGTGACCTATGAACGTGTGTAACACCAGTGGAGTCACATGATAGAGTAACTATAAAAGAGCCTAACGTATCCTGTATTGCTGACCGTCAAGCTGGGCCTTGATTCTGTTAACGCAAAACCACTGTCATTCCACAGACGCTGCTAAAAATTCATATAATTTTAGACTTTAAGTCAATGATTTAAAGTTCAAAAATTAAAAGGCCTTTTGCAGAGTGAACCAAAAAGTGTAATGAAACTTTTTTCATATAATTTTGGACTTTAACAGGATCGAAATAAAGTCTAAAATTTTATGCCTTTTTTGTAGTGAGGTATGACAGTGGCTTTGTTTTAGTAAAATAGAGAGCCTGGTTAAGCGGTAGTTATTTCCAGAGTTGTTACAGTTGCAACTGCACAAACAATTGCCGCACAATCTCCTTTTTAGACTCTATTGGGTCAATCCCATATAATAAAAATCCAGATTTTAATAATTATAGTTTCCAAAAATTAAAAAAGTCCCCGTCACAAAAAACAACCTCCAAAAAGTAAAAAATAATTGTGTTAGTTAGCCCTATAACTTTGATATGCCTAGTAATACATACATATTTTGATTCAAGCCTTGTCATGTCGGGGGACCCTAACTGGTAGAGCACTACGTCATATTATCGGAACGATCCAAGGTCCCCCGACAATGACAACGCTTCAATCAAAATATGTATTACTAGGCATATCAATTATTATATAAATATTTTTGGGTAATCTCTTTGCGTCAAACTCGACTATGAACGACGGGAACGCCGAACCACCCATCATCCCCAGCTGTGGTGCTTCGATGACCGAAATTAAAATCACACAACGGGTGGTCCGGCACGAGCTTAAGTCCCTAGATGTTCGGAAGTCGAGTGGGCCGGACGGTATACCGGCGATGGTGCTTAAGCACTGTGCCCCCGAGCTGTGCCCTGTACTTACACGCCTTTTCGCACTCTCATACTCCGCGAGGCAGGTCCCGGCCTCGTGGAAGACTGCATTCGTGCACCCTGTACCTAAGAAAGGTGACAGGACAGATCCGACCAATTACAGGCCTATCGCTATAACCTCCCTTCTCTCGAAGGTTATGGAGTGTGTTATTAATACACAACTCCTGAGGTACCTTGAAGGAAACGATCTACTGAGCGACCGACAGTACGGTTTTCGCCACCGTTGCTCTACCGGTGACCTTCTTGTGTATCTCACAAACCGGTGGGCGCAAGCCATCGAGAGTCACGGTCAGCCTCGATGTAGCGAAGGCCTTCGATCGGGTCTGGCAAAAAGGTCTTCTTACGAAGTTGCCATATTATGGACTCCCCGAGGGATTGTGCGAATGGATCTCCAGCTTTTTGTCCAACAGAAGCATCCAAGCCGTCGTCGACGGCAGCTGCTCGGACCGCATGAACATAAACGCTGGTGTCCCACAAGGCTCCGTGTTGTCTCCGACGCTGTTTCTGCTGCATATTAATGATATGCTGTCTGATGGCTCCATTCATTGTTATGCGGACGACAGTACCGGGGACACGTGTTACACGGGCCGTGCAAATATCCCTCAGTCCGAGGTGGAGAAGAGTCGCGAACAACTTGTGTCTGAAATCGAGACTACTCTCTCTGGAGTGTCCGATTGGGGACGACTAAACCTAGTCCAATTCAACCCCACTAAGACACAAGTATGTGTATTCACCGCTAAGAAAACCCCATTCATTGTAGCGCCGCAATTCCTGGGCACACCGCTTACCATCTCCCCGAGTATCGGGATCCTTGGTGTCGATATCTCCAGTGACGTCCAATACCGAAGTCATTTGCAGGACAAGGTTAAGTTGGCATCAAGAAAGCTCGGAGTGCTCAACAGGGCGAAGCAGTATTTCACTGCGGGGCAGCAACTACTTCTTTATAAAGCACAGGTCCGGCCTCACATGGAGTACTGCTGTCACCTTTTTGCTGGAGCACCTGCATACTAGCTTGACCCCTTCGACTCGTTGCAAAGACGGGCATTGAGGCTGGTTGACAATCCCATACTCACAGGTAGAGTGGAACCTCTTAGCCTTAGGAGGGATTTTGCCTCACTGTGTGTGTTCTACCGCCTATACAATGGTTTGTGCTCAGATGAATTGTTTGACATGATGCCCGTAGCTACATTCTATCATCGCACCTCTCGCCATAGGCAGGGAATTCAACCCCACACATTGCGACCTGAGACGGTACGCACTGTGCGGTATGAAAGAAACTTCATCCCACGCACACTCAAGCTGTGGAATGACCTCCCTGCTGCGGTTTTCCCAAGCGCCTACAATATGGGGTTCTTCAAGAGGGGCATCAGAAGGTTTCTTCATGGTCGGCAGCGCGAGTGTGACACCCCTGGTGTTGCATACGTCCATAGGCCACGGTAATCGCTTCCCATCAGGTGGGCCGTGTGCTTGTCTGCCAACTAAGTGGTATAAAAAAAAAATCAAAGTTATAGGGCTAACTAACACAATTTATTTTTGACTTTTTGGGGGTTATTTTTTGTGACGGGGGTTTTTTAAACTTTTAATTTAATTTTTATTTTACACTTTTTAAAATTATCTACTCGTCAAGCTCTTTTGATACTCATATTGAGGTAATTGTGAAATAAAATGTAATTCGCCATTTTGTGGTGGCGGCCATCTTAGAATTGAAATTTGTCATATTGTATTGTATTTTACTACTCAAGCCCTTTCATTTGATACCCATATTGAGGGAGTTGAGAAACAAAATGTACTTCATTTTGTAGCGGCGGCTATTTTGAGCCGATTTTTTTCAGACATAGCTATGAACACTCCTGACTAATATACCTTTCAAACAAAAAAACTAAATCCAAATCGGTTCACCCGTCCAGGAGCTACGATGCCACAGACAGGCATACACACAGACACGTGAAACTTATAACACCTCGTGGTTTTTGCGCCGGGGGTTAAAGATAGTGATCCGCTAAGCGAAGTATCTAACTCATTAGATAACCAGTATAAGGATCGGGGTTCTGTTAAAAACTAAGTTCTGCCATTCATCATTAGCTGTGCCATACTTGATATTAAATATCATTAGTGCTAAGTGAACAGAATTTACGACAGGGTCACAGTGAAGGGTGCAAATGGCCGCACACAGCTCATGAGTCACGTTTTGCTGACCACTGTTTAAAAAGTACAAGTCATTTTAAATATAATTAGTTATCAGCAATTAATTACAACGAATTAATGAATTTTTGAAGCAATTAGTTTGCAAAATATACTAAAAATGACGCGATAAATAAATAAATAAATAGTAATAAATATTCTACAACATTCCACATAACGCTATCTAGACCCATAGTAAGAACAGTTTAACTAGCTTATGTTAAGGAATCTAGAATGCGGATAAACATACTAAGATACCTTTTATATTGTAAATATATACATAAATATTATACATCCTATGTATAATATTTATGTATATACCCAGACTAATACTTGTATTAGTTTGCAATATTTATAGGTATGAATATACGTATTTAGGTGGTAGACAAGAACACGGCACACATGATGTAAAGTGGTTAACGTGGCCTATGGACGTGTGCAAAACCAAGGGAGTCACACTCGCGCTGCCAACCCTGTAAGCACAGAGAGTTTCTGTGCCATTAGTGTAAAAGACAAAGCTGGACAAACTTTTGGTCTTGCCACTGACAGTATAAATACTCTGCAGTGAGCTCTGGCTACCCTACTCACCGCCGGGAACACATCACGAGGTTATTATAACCGCGGTATTCTATAGGGCGGAGGTAGTTTCCCAGTCGGACTGCTCAATTTTACAGAAATACCGTCGTGTCCTACCTCATTGTCTGCATACAACGTATTCAAATTTTATACTTGCATTGAATAAAAATAGAACCTATGACTTCTGAATGACATAATGATTGGTGGAATGCCAAAGGGCTTGTACTTTGAAGCCTGGGGTTCTCTCTCATAATCTTTTACTCTCTTGATTTGACTTAATCTTGGCTTTTATTTTATCACAAATGTATAAGGTCAGTAGGTGTACCAACTCGAAATTGAAGTGGAATTAGGTCCCATAATCATCCTGGGTGCCATGCTTCCTAATATTAACATATTAAACCTACTATGTTTATATTATTTGTAGGTATTGGATAATAAAGAAAAACTACATGAATCCTCACAAAGCTCAATTTCTTGCTAGTTTAAATATTGTATGTCCTTAACTTAAAAAATAAAAAGCCGTTTTTGTACACCCCTCAACTCGTTTAAAGAAGCAACGCTATCGTTTTTCGTCATCTAAAGTTTTATAGAGCTCAGCTGTTCTGTCAGTGAAAATTTCCAATAATTTTGAGTGCACTGTTCTGATCCGCTATGACCTCTCTTAGCTTTTGAAATATCGCTTACGACGCCCCTCGGCCAGCGCCACTTGAAAACACAAATTCTGTACAGAGTGGAAACTTGACTTTATCACACCACCAAAATCTAAGCTTTTGTTTGAAAATGACGCTGTTATATAATAATATCTATTCTTTTTTTAATAGTAATTGTAGGTTTGCTGGAAATATACAGGGTGTGTAAATTATATACATTTTTCTGCATATAAATGCTATAAAAATACGTGTACATATTAACAATAATATCTGTCGCCGCTGCCGTTGTTATGTACACGTACACACTATTGTGGTCACGTATAGTTTTGGTTATCTGAAATATGATTAACTTGATTAGAAATTAACGGCATCCACCATATTTGACTGAAATAATTTGAACCTAACCTCTCTTTGCTTTTTTGATGGTTTAAAAATCAATCAACCATTAATATATACACATTAGTTTATACTTATTGTATTAGTTTGCCATATACTTCACTGTGTCATACCTTTACTGGGCTTATTTCAGGTCACAGACGTATACAATACGTTTTATATGTGCCGCCATACATTATTATCACGTTACACGTTGTTATATGTAAATCACACAACCCTCTCGCATTCAAATCTAAATTAGAGCTCCTCAATGACGTGTCCTCTAAAAATAAAAATGTTATTATATGCGCAAATGATGAATTGTATTGTTTTTTACGGTCGAATCCGCAGGGTTGTACGAACGTTATGAAAATATTTTTGTGGTAAGAACTTAGCTGTTTTGTTTACAACTTAAAAACGATTGTATAACGGATGAAAATATTATAAATTAAAGTAGGGACAAGATAATAGGTCACTTTTGACATTTCATCAAAATTCAACAACGTAACCTTGTAACGGCGGGCATAAAATAAGAACTGCACAATTGCTTAACTTTTTTCAATTACGTTTACATATTTATTGTAATAATGACCGATACGAGTAATTTTACGATTTGCTTTCACTAATAAACCATTCTAAACATAATAAACAATTTCTGATCTAAAGAACTGAACGTCGTTACAATGTTGCGTCAGTCAACCCTTTTTCTTTTTAAACACTAGGGATGTTACTCTAAAAATCGAAAGCTGATAGGATTGTAAGTTGAATCGAATGCAATGATTACTTGTGAAGAAAAATCACCATAAATTTATAACCACGTTGTGATTATAATAAAACCTAATTATACATATTTATTATTCTTTTAACTAACTATAAAAATACAAAAAAATAACTAAATAGAAAGGTCATTGATGTTGGGTGCAATTTAGGTGGATGTTGCTGGCAACACCAGTGCCTGTCGATGACGCATGTCATGTCGCCATAACATGATGATGACGCAGTCTTTTGTTGTTGTGCGAAGTGACTGTGCGTTTTTGGTGTGCTCTCTGTTATTTTCTTCTGATCCGGCTTTTTCATTGAACTGATCTTACTGACTACGTTTACCTGGCTATAAATTGGACTCCGATTGCTTAACGATTATTAAACAAGAAAAACATTACAGTCTTACTATGTCGAAACGGGGGAAAACTCTAAACAGTCAATCTCGCGAACTAGTGCTGAAATTGTACAATTATTTTGGACGTGAATCAGTTAACGATGGGCCTCTTTTACCATTGAAACCACCGAGAGAACGCGTTGCCGAAGCATTGGGAATAGGGAAGAAGACAGTAACTCAAATTCTGAAAGAGAAATACGGACCATCAGGCTCAGAAGATAATACTTTACGTACACCGAAAAAACGAAAGAGGGACAAGAAAATTGTTGACGTTGATAATTTTGATGCTGCTGCAATTCGCAACCACATTTATGGATATTACTCGAGAAAAGAATATCCTACACGGGAAAAGCTATTGAGTTCGTTAAAAGGCGCAGGCTTATTTTTTGGAGGCAAATCGTCTCTATCAAAGGTTTTGAAATCGATTGGCTTTAGATTTAAAAAATCAGACAAGCGGAAAATCCTGCTAGAACGCTACGATATTATTTTGAAGAGAATAACATTCTTACGTCAGGTAAATAAAATTACGGATTGGGACAATGTCGTGTTTATTGACGAAACATGGTTGAATGCGAACCATACGGTTGCGCGGACATGGACCGATGATACAGCGGCCTCCACCTCAAAAGTTCCATCGGGAAAAGGAGCCCGACTTATTATATGTCACGCGGGATCAGCTTCTCAAGGTTTTATTCCAGACTGCCTCCTCGCATTCGCCTCTAAAACTACAACAGATTACCATGAGGAAATGAACTTTGATGTTTTTAAAAAGTGGTTTGAGAAGCTGCTAGTCAGCTTAGAAAACCCATCGAAAATTTTAATGGACAATGCTCCGTATCATTCTGTACAAGTTGATAAACCACCAACTCAAGCAAATAAAAAGCAAGACATTGTCTCGTGGCTGGTAAGAAATGGTGTGGAGGCAAGTCCAACTTTATTAAAAGTTGAGTTGTTAAATCTGGTAAAAGCAACTAAGCCGTCCAAGCTCCGCTATGTAATCGATGAACTAGCCCTAGAGCATGGACACGAAGTTATTCGATTGCCTCCCTACCATTGCCAGTATAACGCCATCGAGCTTATTTGGGCACAAATAAAGGGTTATGCAGCGCGGAACAATACTGAACCACCCTTCAGTACTGCTAAAATGATGACTCTGCTACAAACTGCATGTGCAGAAGTCACTACAGAAGACTGGCGAAAAGTCGTGGAGAAGATAAAGAAAATAATTTTACAAGATTTTGAACGAGATGTGAGAATAGACAATATTATTGAAAATGAATTAATAATATCTCTGAGTGCTGACAGCAGTGATGAAGATAGCAGTTCCGATAGTTCAAGTGAATAAAAGCAATTTTTTTGTTAAATTACGTAGGTACTTGTCTTATTTTGCTCCTTTAATTTATGAAAGAAAAAATAATAATGGGACAGGGATTCGCATGATCATTTTTAAAATTCACATATGTTTCAAGTCTGTATCGAATCATTCGATTCATTCATTTAATCGATGTTTTTAAGCAGGTCACCTCACTATGAATATAAAACTGACATCTGTCAAAAGTGACCTATTATCTTGTCCCTACTTTAGGTAACTTAGAGCTTGGAGCGGGTGACTTTTGGTACTTATGTTCGTTTCTAAATACCTACGTTCATTTATGAAGTTAGATGTGGGTGGAGCATTATTACATTTCTACTAATTTGTCAATGTGAATGTTTGTATGTTTGCTGCTCAATCACGTTCAAACAGCTGAGCGGATCTGCCTGAAATGAACAGAGATAGGCCCATGAATACTAAAGCTACTTTTTATGCCGAAATGGTTTGGCATATTTTTTTATACAACTTAGGTGGCAAACAGCATCAGGACAAGCATCTAGTATTCCCACTGACAACACAAAAACTCTCCAGTGATCTCTGACTAAACTACTCACCGCCGGTTATTATAGCCGTGGTATTCTGTAAGCTAATACCGTCGTGTCCTACCTCCTATATGTTGTCGGCAGCTCCGTCCGTGATAATATTGTTGTCTATTGCACGTTAGCATATTTCATACAGCTATTTAAAACCCCATTTAGATACTCTAATATCAAAAAATACCGTCCATATAAATGGACGTCGTTGTTCGAATACCGTAGCGTTGCGTGCACTGCATACCTAACAAACGCCGTAGTTGTTGAAAAATTCTTATTTTGTGCAATAATTAAATAAGAGAACTTGCCTCTAAGATATAACTTGAAGATATTTTAGTGGAATGTCTGTATGCATCTGCATCGATAAGTTCTACTAGACAAACATACATGCATATAATCACGCCTTTATCCCTGGAGGGTTAGGCAGAAGTGAATTAACACCCACATTTGACCAATAATTGTATTCGGTCCCACGTAATAGGTTGGTGAGCCTATTGCCGTATTCCGGGCACTATTATTGACTCGAGCCATGCATCTGAGGCTGAGTCTGGGCTTCTACTCGGCCGGAAACCACGTGGCAAGACAAACTGAGTACAAAAATATAATGTATGACGTTTCCTGAGTGAGGTGGGAATGACCTAGAATTTGAAGAGAGTTGAGAGTTGTTCTTTATTTGTACAACCTTAGACAAACACACAGCCCACCTTTTTTTTGTCGGAGCCAGTGAGAGAGGATATGTCGGACTCGAACCGACTAAAACGCACCCCGCCTGTGGGTCGTTTTGGTTGCCGAAGGTGAAGTTGACAGGCATATCCCTCGCACTCCGGCTGACGCAGGGCCATCTCTCACGATCTGGCCCTCTTCTTGGGTGTGGGGACTACAGAGTCCCCAACTCGTTCCCGGAAACAGGACACACAGGCCACCTGATGGAAAGTGATTATCGTGCCCTATTGATGTGTGCCGGAGACGTCACACTCGCGATGCCGACCTTGTAGAATCTTTCTAATGACCTTCTTGAAGAACCATATACTGTAGTCGCTTGAAAAAACCACAGCAGCGAGTTCATTCCTCAGCTAAAGTGCGTGGGTTGAAGTTCTTTTCATACCTGACTGCGCGGTCGTAACCTGTGTCCTCCTATGACGTGGGCCGACGGAATATGATATAATCATTCCCGTCGTCACAAATATTATCCAAATCTTATATTTGTTTGCTATCCTAGTCAGAGTTTGAACCAAACAACCAAATTGCAAGTTTACAGAACAATTAAGTAATCCTGTGTAAGCAAAATTAACAGCAGCCTTTAACCGAATTCGAGTAACAAACAAACAAAACTAAATATTGTTTTTGTATCAGAACATTTTCGTGCATCTGTTGTTTATCAATTCTGAAGTTTCTGTTCGAAACTAGTTCAGAAATTATGTTCAAAACTAGGACATTTGATCCACTAATATGGCCGAGTTATAACTGCGTATTGACTTTTGCGATAATAGATTTACATAATCTTTGTTTTTGTTATTAATTTTTTTATTTTTATAACTAAACTAGAGGTGGCACATTGGCTCCGCCCGCGTGCATGTCGGTTATAGCCTAAGTCCTTCCTCAAGGTCTAGTTCTCCCTTATTCCAAATTTCATCAAAATCGATTCAGCGGTTTAGTCGTGAAAGCGTAACATACAGACATACAGAGTTACTTTTGCATTTACAATATTAAGTATAAAATAATGGCTATAGAATGCTGATGGGGTTGCCTCGCTTCTGCAGTGCTTCAGATATGTTTGCGCAAAGTTATACAAATGATATGGCGCAAAGAAACAGCCTCCTTGTTCTGCAGAGTTCGGGCCAGCTCCAACAGTATTTTGGAAATGTTTGCTGAAAGGCACGACTCGCCTGTTTTGAGCCATTGTACGCGTAGATGTATGTCTGCCGTACAATTGGTCTCTAAATAGTAATTAGTTTAGTTTTAAAATGTAATTTAATTTGTTTACTAATATAGTCCTAAGTATATTGTTACTAACAAAATATGAATCAATGCGTTCGAAATAAAATATATTTTATTTTTATTTTTTATTTTTATTTATAAATCATTCTATGACATCCTACACAACGCTATCTAGACACCATAGCTTGAATAGCTTGTGTTGTCTTTACTGTTTGTTCTGCTCATTGTATTAAGCTGGTATTGTGATAAATTGTTATCTGCGTGGTCTAGGAGGTTCTATCAATCTCCTTGAGATTCAAATCAAAGTCACTTGCATGTCGATGGTTTACCATCCAAACAACAGACGAGCATCTACATAGTCCTACCAGTTATCCATTGCCATTTAAGTAAAATGTAAGCCTCGCTCATCTCCAAAATGTAATAAGAACAATTTTTTTAATGCCAAGGATCTTCCTTTCTTAATGGGTTGAAGCGTATAGGGTTTTAGTCGATTTAATTCTGGCAACCTTTTCATTGATTTTTTGTTGTTTCTTTTTTGTTTTGTTTGGGCGGAGTAATCAACAATCAATGTTTAAAAATTATTGCAATATCATTAATGGGTTCCGATAGTTCGTAAAAGTATCGGTAGATAGCTCCTACTGTCGCCGTAAGACGGATATATAGGAAGATTTGGATGGCTTCTGGCTCAGTGGTCAGAGAATTCCCGCTGTAAGGGAAATATCGTGGGTTGTATAGTTGGCATACTAAATACTTTATAATTTCATTCATCCTTTTCATTGTACTTTTGGGAACAGCACCAAGGGACTCATTACAAAAGGCTCCAGTATATATTAAAAAAGTTATTAACTTATCCGCCCTTTAAAGCGACGTTGAAGCTTCAAACAAAATTTAATTTCCTGTTAACTCATGGCAGTCCTAATAGATGTTACCCGAAACTTACTCATGACATATTCGCAAGCTGTATATGTGTTCCTACATAGTTCGTGGCACATTATTAAAGTTTACGTGAGCCCTGTCCCTCCGACCGTTGTATTGTATTCTCCATAGAGCAAGTTATCCTGACAAGACTTATTCTGGATCTCGGATATAAAGCTAGCGATAAATCTACTGATTTTATAGGGATCAATAGTTTTGAAATTGTTGGTAGAGATTTATTATAACAGCATTTTTATTTATTTCTTTGACTATATTATCTCTGTAAATACATACATACATCTAATCACGCCTCTATCCCCAAAGGGTTAGGCAGAGGTAAATTAACAACGACATTTCACCAATTATTAATGTCGGTCCCACGTAATAGGGGGTGAGCCTATTGCCGTCATTCGGGCACTATTGTTAACTCAAACCATACATCCAGTCTGTAAACATTTGAAATCTAATTATCATTATTGCTAGCACCTCGGCCTACCCCTTCGGGGATATGGGCGTGAGTTTATGTTATGTTAATAATTGAATTTCTAAGACTTTCCACGATTTATTTGGACTTCTAATTATCATATGATTAAACCTTTGGAAGTAATATGACATGACGCTGTCGATAAGTAGTCCTTAATGCTCTATCGACGACTTCCTTTCTCATTAAGTTGTTGATAATATACACATCTTTAGTGGCCATAAATTCTTCGCTTCTAATAAGCTCTTAACGATATTTCACACTGGGTATAAATGCGATTACTATGTTATGACGCAGGCATACAAAGACATTTAATAGGGTAAACACGCTTTACAATACGAACATACGGCCAATGGAGTTAACAATGTTCTTTAATAGACTTTTCTTGTTCTCTGCTTCCATTCGTAAACTATTTACGAATGAACTTTATGAAATATTTTCCTCGTCTTTTTATTATAAAGGACACGTCAGTTAGACTTTGCCTAATCTGATGGTAAGCTGAAGGCAAAGTTTCTGAAAAAGAGGGTCACCATTACAAACTCGTACATATAGCATCTTAAAATGGTGACACTCAGCTTCACGACCTCATCATATGCTTTTTTACGCCGCGCTTAAAGCTCCCACGACTGTAGGAAGAAGGAAACGCTCACGAGCTGATAATGAATTTCAGGCCTTAATTGTGGGACAAAGGAAAGAGTCTCCGAATCACTCGGTTCTTGATCGAATATTCTGCACCGTATGCGGGTGACATCTAAACCCTGCACTGTGTTGGAGAGTGTTCATAAGAACAGAGAAATCTTAAGCGAAGGTAATCAAAGAACTGGATATTAATATACCTATTCAAAAAGGCATAAGACGATGTGTGAATACTTCAATCAACGAACAATTCAATTTTTATTATGTAAATGGTTAAATGATTATATAATTTATGTAAAAGCTTCTAATGAAGGCGAGATATGTCCTATATGTACTGACCAGATACGTACCGTGTCTCCTGCCAATTAATTTCATTTATTATTAATTAATTTCATTTAGCGAAATTAGGTAAAGATATTTAAACTATCATGGTCACTCACATCAGTATCAAAATAAACGGGATATTTACTATGTTTCATTGTTTTGAGTTTCTGATATTTTGGCCCGCCCGATTGAGCAGTCCGACTGGGGTAGTACCTCCGCCCTACAGAATACCGCGGCTATAATAACTTCGTGTTGTGTTCCCAGCGGTGAGTAGGGTAGCCAGAGCTCACTGGAGAATTTGTGCTGTCAGTGGGAAGACTAAAGGCTTGTCCTGCTTTGTCTTCTACTGACGGCACAGAAACTCTGTACTTACAGTGTTGGCAGCGCGACTGTGACTCCTCTGGTGTTACAGACGTCCATAGGTCACGGTAACCACTTTCCATCAGGTGGGCCGTGTGCTTGTCTGCCAACTAAGTGGTATATAAAAAAAAAAAAGCATGGTGCTTTTTTTTTTTTTATTCACGGAGGAACTGGAAACTAAAAACAATGAAACATGGTAAATATCCCGTTTATTTTGATACTGATAGGTAAAAATATTTCATATTCGATTACCGTTTTTCTTGTTATAAATTCTGTACAATTGAAGCACTATAATTAAAGATATATATATATATATATATATATATATATATATATATATATATATATATATATATATATATATATATATATATGAACTAACTAATATAGATCGAAATGTAAAACACCCATCATGATATTTCATTTGCTTTACAGCAGCTATGTCCGAACCGTCGGATTCAGCGTAAATGCATGCCAATAACAATAATATAATATAAATCGCGATAGAGCCTTTTTTTCAATATCAATGTGTTTAATTCAAGTAAATGAACACTATCGCTATATGTATTCGTTCGTTAATATTTAGGTAGGACACGACGGTATTTCCGTCCAATTGATCAGTCCGACTGGGGAAGTACCTCCGCCCTATAGAATACCGCGGCCATAATAACCTCGTGTTGTGTTCCCGGTGGTGAGTAGGGTAGCCAGAGCTCACTGGAAAATTTGTGCTGTCAGTGGGATGTCCTGCTTTGTCCTCTACACTGACGGCACAGAATCTCTGTGCTTCCAGGGTCGGCAGCGCGAGTGTGGCTTCTCTGGTGTTACACACATCCATTGGCCACGGTAACCACTTTTCATCAGGTGAGCCGTGTGCTTGTCTGCCACCTAAGTGGTATAAAAAATTGATTAAAAGACCCATTTACGAAGACAAATTTCAAAGCCATTGATTTGCTATTCACCTCTGCAAAATATTAAGGGCTTACTAAAAAGGGTTAGCAAGCTTATGGTACAAAGGGTTTGTGAAACTTTTCTAGTTTGCTTAGGTGTTGTTGCGATCTCATGGTATGAAGTTAGAAGGAAGCTTTGTTTCCCCGTCCCATTTCTGAGGGTCACCAATATTTATATACCTTAGGAGTGATTATTTATCTTCTCGAGGTTTGATTAAGATAGGAAAAATTTAATTTGATAAGGCGGGATTCGAACCCGCAGTATACTAAATGCTTTAAAAATTTCATTCTCGATGTTCTCTTACGGTTTTCGGTCAGAGTGGTTTTGAACCGAAAAGTATCGGTTTTCGATCGATAGATTAGAGGATGTTTTATAGTGTGGTTATATTTTCTATTATGCTTCCGTGTCCGAGTGTTAATAATTTATTCATAAATCACAATTGTAGCTTCACAGAATAAATAAAGTTGCACATTTTGTAAACATAGAGTTGTTCTTCTACAGTCTGAGTTACTGCTCTCCTAAATAGACATATAAGTAGCCTGTGTTAAGGATTTTACAACACGATACCTGCCGCAGAGTTTTAAAAGTTTAGTTTAAAAATAAAGAACAATGTATTATGTGCCAGTAACATTTAAGTTCTCAGCGATCAAATCTTTGTCTTCCCTTTTAAGAAAGTTTTTTATCGTCCCATGATATCGTGTAAAGACAAACCGGTATCCTAAGTGTTGTATGACACTATTACATGAATGTAATAACATCTGTAGGTATTTAAAATCCGGGCTGACCTGAATCTGATGTAAATAATGATAGATGAACAATATGAACATACTCTATGATCATCTCAGGTTATAGGCAATCGCTTAAGAACATAAATTTGCACGCACGACTGATTTTTACGACCCAAACAAACGATCAATCAGACTTTCAGTCAACCAACACGCTATCGGGTCATTTTGCCGTCGTCAAAATATATAGGTGAGTAAGTAAAATACGTTGTGATAGCATGCGAATAAATTTAAAAACTTAATCATCCTGTATAGACTGGGCCACGAGTTTAAGTCCATTTTCAGTATTCATATTACATGTGTTGACATTCAATGTTAAGGATATTATGCGCTGCAGTCGCCAAAACTGGTCGCTTCTCAGCTTGTTGCTGTGATGTAGTGTTCGGTGAGTAACAAAATGTCAAGCGCTGGTTTTCGTTCACGGCCATTTTGTGGTGTGACGCATTACGCAATTGTGCCATTAACGGATGTTTGTTGCAATGGTGGTCTAGGAACATCACTTCAAAATCATGTAATATATATATACATATAATGTTTTATGAGGAGGTAGGACACGGCGGAATTTCCGCCCAATTGAGCAGTCCGACTGGGGAAGTACCTCCGCCCTACAGAATACTGCGGTTATAATAACTTCATGTTGTGTTCCCAGCGGTGAGTAGGGTAACCAGCTCACTGGAGAATTTTTGCTGTCAGTGGGATGACTAAAGGCTTGTCTTGCTTTGTCCTCTACACTGACGGCACAGAAACTCTGTGCTTACAGGGTCGGCAGCGTGAGTGTGGCTTCACTGGTGTTAGACACGTCTATAGATCACGGTAACCACTTTCCATCAGGTGGGCCGTGCGTTTGTCTGCTACCTAAGTGGTATAAAACAAAAAAAATGTAAGGTATCCATTTCACCATACCAATAAAACAACACAAATAGTCCGGTTGCACTTTTCACGTTTTCCAATCTAAATGGATTTGAATAATTCGACCACTTAAATGTTCTTGTCCTAGTAGTTCGGTCTGGGTTCAGATTTCGCACAGCCTAATAAAAAACATATAAACCATTGCAGCTCTAACTATCAAGTCTACTCGTTCTTAAGTATAAGAAAATTTAATATTCAACTACTACGATGTCTAGAAGATAAATAGTTCAAAATTCTGCACGTTTAAAATATGAACTTCAATTAATGATGTGAACTTTTTTTATAATCAAATTACTATATAAATAAAAATGAAAGCCCCCAAATAGGTGATTCTTTTCTTTCTGTCTTCGTTATTATGTAGCCAAGGATTGAGTAGAGGTAGGTGCAGCGGGAACGGGATCTGAATTCCACCCGGCGGAAAAAATATGGCGGTTCGAAGTACACCGGGTCAGCACCTTTAGTGTAGACATTTTAGTGGTTAAACACATATTGAGAACACACTTGTACTTAAGTTCAAAATGTTCTCAATATGTTTGAAACAAATTCCACCAAGTGCCATCAATCTACAGTATAAATTAGTGTTTAAAACTCACCGCTCGCAGTTAATCTAGAAATTTATTACAGTAATCATTCTCTCGACATTATCAAGTTTTTTTCCACAGTAATTATTTGCAGCTTAGACTTCAGAGTCGATAATGACCCCACCGGCTTGGGTACTAGGACTGTAAATCGTGCGAAAAGGACTATCGTACATCTAGCATATTTAATTTAACCGTCGAGTACTTTAGTCTGCATATTTAATTTAAACGACGAGTAACTTTATAAGATAACACCTTTATTTATTTTCTAGACCTTACTGAAAATAAAGGACAACTCTAGTATCTCTATTGGAACAACTCAAAATGAATTCAAAGGTTTTTAATAAGATGACGGATTCCTGGCTTATAAAGGCTTCATATTTGGCAGAGGTGAAGTAGTAAATCTTATTTAAATCGTGTTGTAGTGCCACTTTTTTTATACCACTTAGGTGACAGACAAGCACACGTGCCACCTGATGGAAAGTGGTTACCGTGGCCTATGGACGTGTGTAACACCAGAGAAGCCACACTCGCGCTGCCGACCCTGTAAGCGCAGAGTTTCTGTGCCGTCAGTGTAGAGGACAAAGCAGGACTAGCCTTTAGTCTTCCCACTGACAGCACAAATTCTCCAGTGAGCTCTGGCTACCCTACTCACCGCTGGGTACTCAACACGAAGTTATTATAACCGCGGTATTCTGTAGGGCGGAGGTACTTCCACAGTCGGACTGCTCATTTGGGCCGAAATACCGCCGTGTCCTACCTCCTACAACTTACGGTGTCTATAGAGTTTGTGTGTAGACTAAGCAGTGAGGATACTCCATCTAACGTGTCATCGACATAACATAACATAACATAAACACAAGCCTATAGCCCCGAAGGGGTAGGCAGAGGTGCTAGCACCCACATTTTGCCAGTTTATGTTTAGGTCCCATTGTAATAGGTGGCGAGCCTATTGCCATTAACCGGGCTCTTATGGTGTCATCGAGCCATCAATCAATAGTATTTTATCATGATCTAACATTGGCTTAATTGTCATCAAGATATTAGTTAGTTGAATGAAATAAGACCTTTTTAAGTTGACATCAATCAATTGGCTATTTTGAATTTTTTCACCAAGTCTGCCGAAAAAAAAAACTATTCTGTTGAGACTTAACGAGAATTCAATGGTTAAAAAACACAGTGTCTATAAGAAAAAGCAAATCTATTTCTAATCTAATTAAATGAGCATCCCTCGCTTTTTGAACAAAGAAAAAGTTAAATTTTAAGTAAAAAAATGCTTTAAGAGATAGATAATGTACCTACTTTGCAGATTCTTACATTGGTAAAGGTTCGTTTAATCTGGCTGACCCTTAGCATAGTATTAATTAAAATCATAGAGTAAGATAATTTTTGTAATGTAGTAAAGAGTAGAAGGAATGTAGCTATTTGGGTACATACGCTTTTCGGACAATGAAAAGATATGGATTACTTGTCCTGTTATGGTATAATATATGTTACATAAACTTTTCAAATGGCAGGCTGTTGTCTCTGCCTACCCCGGAGGAAAATAGACGTGAGCGTATATATGTATGTTGGTAAACATTTCTGTTTACTATATTTACCGCAATAAATATATTTTCCGTCTTGAATTTAGTAGATACATTTGTATGTAAAAAAAGTGTATAAACTTAGCAACTAGTAACAAAAGTTGTAAGACACCTGTATGGGGATAAAAATAGGGGTAACGATAACTGACATCGACAGATACGCTGGCAGAACCACGAGCAACAGCTAGTATTATAAACAAATGGTCGTAAGCTCTTTAAATAATAATTAATGTAAGAACAATAAACATTATAATGGTAATATAACATTCACAAGTGGCTGCTACTGAAGACAAAATTTCTCTACTTGTAAAATCAAACCCAAAGCGAACCAAAACAAAGTTCAGAATAATTATGAACCAGCTTATGCTTCGCCAAAACATTTGAAACTCTCGGTGTTTGTAATTAAGCTTTCCGTTGATACAGTATGAATGCACTTGATGAATTTAGCTGACTATTTAAGATTCATGGCATGTAGTGGTCAAAATTTACATGTTGCATGCACGAACTGGAGCATCGTTGTAATTAATGTCGACTAGATACTGGCAACTGTTTAAGATCCGGTGACGAAAGTACCACAATAGATGCTAAACCGAATTCAGATGCATGGGTAGACTATAAAGACCGCTGTAAAACACAAAGGTGTCAAATCAATCAAATCAAATCAAATTTATTTTATAATCGTTGTACAGTATTTTATATCGGTTCTTAATCTATCGGGCGTTATTACATTGTGCATGGGTAGGTAGGTATTTTAGGTATGTATAATATATATTTGTGCAGTTAATTGTCTTACAGAGGTCTTTACTTAGGGATATTTATCTAAGCTGTGCCTGAACTAGGTGTGTTTCAGGCGTCAATTGTAGATTTTTTTTTATACAACTTACGTGGCAGACAAGCACACGGCCTACCTGATGGAAAGTGGTTACCATGACCTATGAACGTGTGTAACACCAGTGGAGTCACATCCGTGCTGCCGACCCTGTTAGAACAGAGATTTTGTGCCGTCAGTATAGAGGACAAAGCAGGATAAGCCTTTGGTCATCCCACTGACAGCACAAAAACTCTCCAGATTAACAATATTTCATAAATACTATTACAGATACAACCAATTCATATCATCAATATTACAATGCTAGAGTGATTCACTGCTACTAACTAAAGTTATATCTTAATTATGCAACTTAACAGTAATTATTTATTTTAAAACAGACAATAACTCCTCTGTGTCATCGTAGGAAAATCTTTCGAGGACATTCTGTACGACTCGTTTACAACACGCATAATTTAAAGAATAAATGCTTGTTATAGCGTTTATCCTTTTGTACAGAAGTGGTCTTAAAAACAAGTAAAATTTGCCTGTGTACTCGTGTTTAATAGCAATACTTTCAGTGCAAACAATATCTTTCCGCCTTTTGTTAGTAGTTTCGGTGCTATAGGGAAGTGCTACGTGCTGTTTTAGTACTGTGCTTAGTATAAATAGCTGACGGACTGTTAGTGCTTCGCAGGATTTGTATAGGAGGTCGGTGTATCGAATAACTACTAAAAATTAGTAGTGAAGAAAAATATCTTATTAACAAACAGCAACCTGAAGTCGGATATTCTATGTGAGAAATATAATTAAGTTTCTATAGCAAACATACTGTGAGATTGCTATGGTCTCACGGGTCCACACACGCAATAGCTCGTAAGTAATCTACGGGTAATTTACTACCGGTTGAACATTGTAAACACGCAAGGAAGTATGGGATCTATATTTCACTAATATTATAAATGTAGAAGTTGGTGGGGATAGAGGGATAGATGTTTTTGTTTTATACAACTTAGGTGGAAGACAAGCACACGGCCCACGTAATGGAAAGTGTAACCACTTAGGTAGGCCGTGAGCTTGTCTTCCGCGACCTGTGAACGTGTGCAATACCAGGGCACACCCGTGCTACCGACCGACGAAGAGTTTCTGTGCTATTAGTGCAGAAGACACAGCCTTTGGTGTTTCCACTGACAGAACAACATCTCTTTAATGAGCTCTGGCTATTCTACTCACCGCTGGGAACAAATCATGAGGTTATAATAGCCGTGGTATTCTGTAGGATGGAGGTTCCCCAGTCGGATTGCTCAATTGAGACGGGAATATCGTAGTTTGATAACATTTCAGGAAAAAACTAAAATTAATTCCATTTGCATGAAATAGGTTATACTATAGTCTGAAATAGTGCAAAGACACTTTTATCCAGAAATGTGATCGCGAGAATGAGATCAGTATTTTACACAGCTACTAGAAAAAAGAAAGAAAGAAAAAGCATTTATTCAAGAACACACAATGTACAGAGAATCAGACAAATAAGGTAACGTAATAAGGATACACTCACTACTGCTGCTAACAGCGTACTCTATAGAGGAATTACCTACAAAGGGCTTTGTTTAGCATTGGGTTATTTTGTAGATTTGATCATACAACTATTTCACAATTCGGATATGGAAGCTTCAGTAGCTTAGTAGCTAAGAAGCCAGCTTTATGATCGAGAGGTCCCGGGTTCGAATCATGTCCATTACACTACTGACGTTAACCCACTCCTTGCACAAGCAATTTAGCTTAGTTGAAGGAGTTAGAGGGAATATTAGTAATTGAGGTTGCTAATATTCTTTTAAAAAAAAATATGCAAAAGACGGAATTTCTTTATATTATTTTTTTTATTTGTGTTTTAGAACCAGAATATTTGTTGCTTAACGTGTTTAGATATCCTTAAAGAATCTAGTGGAAAAACTTCAGGAAATATCAAAATGGCTGTATTTTACCGTCTGTACCATAGTGAGTGTTCTGATGAGCTCTTCCAATTAGTCCCACCCTCCCCTTTCCTACACAGGACAACACGTGCAGGTCTTAGATGTCACCCGCACACGGTGCAGAACATCCGATCAAGAACCAAGCGGTTCGGTGACTCTTTCCTCTGTCGCACCATTAAGGCCTGGAATTCATTACCAGCTCACGTGTTTCCCTCTTCCAACAGTCCCGGGTCCTTTAAGCGGGGCGTGAAAAAGCATATGATGAGACCGTCAAGCTGAGTGACACCATTGTCACACGGTATGTGTAGGTAATGGTGACCCTCTTTTCTGAGACGTTACCTTCAGCAGCTTACCATCAGGCAAGGCGAAAACTAATTGACGTGTTCTATATATATATATATATATATATATATATATATATATATAGAAAAAAGGAGTAACTTTAATAAAGTAGAATGGAACACTCAGTGTATTCAATCACAATCAGACTAAAGTGTGGCAGTTCCTTGCAATATTCCTAAGTGTTCTAGCACAGTTTAACGCGGTGGAAAAATAAAGCAAATCGGACGTTACGAGCGAAAAGCCGGAGCAAATGTAGGAGATGAAGTGCGTTATTCTACGTAACGATCGGGAGGAGCTTTCTAATAAGTGTCATTTGGATGGCCGTCAGCACACGTTGGGATGAAATGGGCGAGTATATTAAGGACTGGGATTAAGTATGCTTTCTATACATTCGATTTTGTTTGTAAAAATAAGGTTATTATATTTTTTAGAATTGGTTGATATGGCGACCTTTGTAGGCATAGCGGTAGATTATTCGACTGCTACGCAGAGGGCGTGGGCTCGATTCCCGTTCAGTCAAATATTTGTATTGTTTTTTAAGGAAGGGATGAGAAGGAGAGCAGACTTTGGATGCTAAACTTGGATGAAACCATGCTTGATGCTCGGATAGTGATAAACGTTAGGTATATTATTGAGGTATGGGTAATGGACTGCTGAGACGAGGTGTCGGGTTCGATCTCAAGTTTACCATGGGACACACCAATGACTATCGATGCTTTTCGAAGTTATGTGTGTATTTATCACAGGTTTATAAGTGCCCGGTTAATGGCAATAGGCTCGCCACCTATTACATTGGGACCTAAACATAAACTGGCGAAATGTGCGTGCTAACACACCTCTACCCCTTCGGGAATATAGGCGTGAGTTTATGTTATGTTATATTATATTATATTATTGAGACTGAGACAACCATTTTTTTTGCCACTGATACAATTTTTTTTTCATAAACTTACATATACAATTACTTCAATAACACATATTTGTGTAGGCATACGAAATGGAATATTTTATACGTGAACAGAGATTTCTCCGCAAATTATATTTTAGTCCTAATTGCTTCGCAGCCCTAATTGCAATGCCCTTTTACTTCAAATTTATAATTGAAGAATATTAGCGTAACAGGGAATTATATCTACGGAGGTAGGGGATCTAAAGAATGTATAAAATATGGCGCTTTAGGATATTCACTAAGATCTTCGGGGTCAAGCCACCTTTAAGCAAGTGATTCTGTCCCTAAATGTGTTTAAATTAATGGTCAAGAACCACTACCTATCATGTTGTGCACAGTAGATAATAGCTCACAATTATGTGCTCACTTACTATTTTCCCTTCGTATTAGTATGAACTATCTACTTATGTCATTATGTTGATATTTTTTTGTGTAAAGCCGTAGGTATATTTATTTTATTTTACTTACTTTTCTCTCTTTCTTTTGTTTTAATACACTATCTATTTAAGTTTAGTCGGTAACTACACCATATCTTTTGTTTTTATAACATTACTGTCCATCCCAAGGCTGCCTGGAAGAAATCGCTTCAGCGATAAGGCCGCCCATTGTACATTGAACTGTATACATGCTACCTACTTGTCCTACTGGAAATCTGTTGGTGTACAATAACGAATTATCTATCATACACACCCACTGATTGCCGATTGAGGTTCTGGTACTTTATAGGAGTTCTACTGTGGAAGTTAGGAGACCAGTGGTAATCGCTACCATAAAATTATATTACAGCCATAAGCCAAATCATAGGACGAGTAAGAGTAAGCAAATCCCGAGCTAAGAAAAGGCGATAGCTTTGGACGCCAACAGGATAAACGCTAAGATCATCTGTGACGGGTGGGAACTTGGGAACAATTGGGAAGTTGCATATAACGAGGGTGCCTTACATGTCTAAAAATATTTCCTTTGTAAGTGTTGAACAATCTACTATAGAGCCTTTTAGCGGTAAAATGAATTACTCGGCTTTGACCTGACAGATTTCGGCGGTTTTTAGGAACTTGTGATTGATTACAACTTTTTACGATAAACTCCTCAAGTAGGTATATACATTACGTATAGTACAGTCAGCATCAGTAAGGTTTTGACTACACATACAAACATATAATCAAGACTTTATCCCCGATGGGTTAGGTAGAGGCGAATGAAAAGAAAACAATGATTGGTGAAACCCACATTTCACCAATCATTGTTTTCGGTCCCACGTAATAGGGGGTGAGCCTATTGCCGTCTTTCGGGCACTATTGTTGACTCGAGCCTTGTATCTGTGCTTGAGTCTGAGCTGTATATACCTGTCTGATGTTAAACAGCCTTATCCCTTAGTCGCCTTCTACGACACCGCATGGGAAGAGATGGGGTGGTCCAAATTCTACTTTGCCGGGAACATTAAGATCATTTTGAGTACTTTATTCGTCAAGATCGATATGATGCTCACTGTACCAAGATCAGTACAATTTATATAATCAGCGCGGGTAAGCTGTCTGCATACTAGGTACACTGCCAGGGAACCTACTTACTTAAGTGAATTTAGTCTTTAAGTATTCTTTTTTTAATAGATTATTACAAAAAATATTAAGATTGAAGGAATAAAACTTCTAAGTTGTTTTTAATTGTTAAATAAATGTTATAAGTGTTTATGTGTCAAAAACTCATAAATGTCCTGCTTTGTCCTGCTTTGTTTTTTACACTGACGTCACAGAAACTTTTGTGCTTACAGGGTTGGCAGCGCTCACAATCGTGCTGCCAATCCTGTAAGCACAAAAGTTTCTGTTGTCCCTTGGTGTTGCACACGTCCACAGGCCACGTTAACTACCTACTTTCCATCAGGTTGGCCGTGTTCTTGTCTGCCAACCAGGTGGTATAAAAAGAAACTTGTTTTATTCATTGGTTTGTATTAATGATTTTAAATTTACAACAGATAATATATAAAATGAATTAATTTAAAATTCTAAATAAAAACTACTCGTCGTTCACCATTAACTTAATTTCATAACTGTGTAGGTATTATCAAAATTACTGAGAGAATTAATTAAAGAGAAAAAAATACACTCAATAATAAAAACCTTTGAGCAACCTTTTCCTGGCGGTGAAACTTCTAATCCCAACAATATGTCATATCACAGCGATATCAATATTTGACAAAGGGCTCACATTTATTTTATCGCTAATTTAATGTCAATAATTTTACTATTATAATTATATGAACATGATGATGCTTAAGATTTGTCCGTTGCGTTATAGGAAACAGTTGATTATATACATATTGTTGTAAACAGAATATACAAAGAAGTATGTATATGAGTAAAGATATACTGAATTTCCAAGTCAATATCACTAACTATCCGGTACACACAAACATACAGGCTACTTTTTATTCAAGGAATAGGTACTGGTAGATGTTATAATTTGTAGGGGCGGAGCCGGGAGCGGCAATAGTTAACACTAGATAAATAAGACAAGTAAGTGAAAGAATTGTTTGTGAACATTCATTTCTTATTTTGTATTTCTTGAGTATTTATTATTGCAATAATTCAAATTGGAATAAGAACCAAAAATTATAAAATATTAGCAATTCAAATTCCCGGCAGAATAAAATTTGGACCACACCATCTCTTCCCACGCGGTATCGTACAAGGCAACTAAGGGATAGGGCTGTTTAACATCAAACATATATACAGTCCAGACTCAGACTCAGATGTATGACTCGAGTCAACAATAGTACCCGGAATACGGCAATAGGCTCGCCCGCTATTACGTGGGACCGAATACAATGATTGGTGAAATTTGAATCTTAACTCTGCCTAACCCTCCGGGGATAAAGACGTGATTTTATGTATGTATGTATGTATGTATGTAGCAATTGAAAACAACAAATAAATGTAAAACACGAGCAAAACAATGAAAACAAAATGTTTTAGGTCATGCCGTTGTCCAACATTATTGTTACCAATTGTTGCTGTGCAAAAACTGGCGGCCATATTGCGGTTCCTCTGCGTTTGACGTTTTTAATATAAATCTGCAACAAAGTCTATGGTGTAAAGCTTTTTCTGGTACTGATGAATATTTTTACAATTTTTTTACCCACTTTAAAAAGGAGGAGAGAATATATGTGACATAAAACTAGAATTCATCGATATGTAATGTCTGTGGATCTCTCCGAAATAACACAATATTTGGACACGTAAACCTAACATTGTAATCCATTTGTATAAATAGATAAGACTTTGCCCAATTATAAAAAAAAAACTTTTAAATTGTTCCTGTTCGTAGAAAAGTAAGTAATTTTCGGATAAAAGTTAGTAAAGACATAATAGAAGAATTTTATCAGAGTAAGTTAACGTCCACTTTTAAAAGATTTATCAAAATCGATAAAAAACGTTTATGTGATGCTTGAACAAATAATATAATAATAATATATGCTTGTAACATTATTAGAAATTATCATGATAACATAGAACAACGTTCGGAAGGGCCACGAAACAGAATTAGGTACATTTATTGTGTACTGTTTGATACAGATTATTTACCTGTTTAACAATGAAATATGAAGGAAACCATCCGGAGATCCCTTGTAAATTGTCTATCAATAGTAGGTATATCATCAACAAAGTTTCCTTGTGCCTATAGCAAATACATTTATAATGAGATTTTGCCGCTGTTTGTTCCTCTATAATAACGTAGAGACCTACGCTACAATAATATTGTGATAATAGGATAGGACTAGTTGATATTAATCAGTATCAAAATAAACGGGATATTTACCACGTTTCATTGTTTCGAGTTTCCGATATTTCGGCGCTGTTGCAAGCAAATGACAATAACAATGAAACATGGTAAATATCCCGTTTATATTGATGCTGATGTGAGTGACCATGATAGTTTAAATAACTATATAGTGGATATTAATATCGGAGACATTCACAAGGAACGCATAGGCTATACACATAGGTGGCAAATTCCCAATTTCAACGTTCCATGGTAGATACATTCAAAATATTGCTACAATAATATTTTGCAACCTATTTTAGTTTTTTATTTTATATGCTTCGGTACAACATCGCTCCCCATTTTAGTTAACAGTGTAACATTAATATTTGCAATATCTAGTTTTATGTTTGTGTTATATGCTTTATGTGCAAAACTCATAAATAGAACGTTATATTAAATATATTTTTGATAGGTACTGAAAATGCGGCAGATCTATGTCATCAAGAATCTAGCAGCCATATTGCGTTTCAGAAAAAATATGGTAGACCTGTCACCAAATATATCACACCACATTTTCTTGCGGAGCCCCGTCGATGTCGCTGGAGACTACTTAGAGTTATTTATTTTTTATATAAGACACGCCAATTTGACTTCACCTCACCTGATGGTAAGCTAATGGTAAGTCTCAGGAAAGAGGGTCACCATATAGACACTAACAAATGTCACAATAGTGGCACTTAGCTTGGCGGCCTCATCAGATGCCTTTTCACGCCCCGCTTAAAGAACCCAGGACTGTAGGAAAAGGAAAACAAAGCTCACGCTGGTAATGGATTCCAGGTCTTGGTGAAAAGCGTCTCCAAACCGCTTGGTTCTTGCTCGTATATTCTGCACAGTGTGCGGGTGACATCTAACCGTGACCTTAGAATTCAAAATAATGAGGACCACGCGTCGCTGAAACCTATCGAGAGCATCTAGTAGGTATTTCGCAGAGCCATCCCAGAGGTGCGAGCAGTATTCCAAGCAGGAGCGAATTTGTGCCTTATAGAGAATCATTGAGAAATTGGCATTATTTTGAAACTATTATTGTGGCGACAGCTTAAATCACACCTATTTTATAGAAATCTGGCAGTCACACACAACATTTTGACTTAAGTGACATTTCATCCGCAAAAATTTCATCTGCGGTTGAAACGGCACCCTTTTTTATTTATTAGGGGACTATTAGGGAACTACTAGGGGAAATCTTATCCGAAGGTGAAATATTTTGAGGATGATTCGTCCCCTACTAATTAACAACCAAAGAACCAAGCGGTTCGGAGACTCTTTCCTCTGTCGCACCATTAAGGCCTGGAATTCATTACCAGCTCACGTGTTTCCTTCTTCCTACAGTCCCGGGTCCTTTAAGCGGGGCGTGAAAAAGCATATGATAAGGCCGTCAAGCTGAGTGTCACCATTGTCACACGGTATGTGTAAGTAATGGTGACCCTCTTTTCTGGGATTTTGCCTTCAGCTTACCATCAGGCAAGGCGAAGTCCAATTGACGTGTCCTATATAAAAAAAAAAAAAAAAAAAAAAAAAAAAAAAAGGGTGGCGTTTCATCCGCAGATGAAATTTTTGCGGATGAAATGTCACCTAAGTCACATTTTAAACATATCACACGAAATTATAATAGATTTCTGGTAGATAATCTTGTCCCTAATAGGATTTCGTATCATAACATTTTTACGCACCTATAATATACTTAAGTAATGAAAAAGTCGGATAAAATGTCCCCGACGACTTTTTAATTAGTACTTAGTTGGTTCTGTGTCGCCTTGATTACTGCGGAATTGCTTTAAAAATGACAAGCTTAGGAGGTATAATGAAAAAACTTTAGTTGTTTCTGTAAGCCTCGTTATCTTCTTGCAATGATTATATATTTAAGCGAATATTAGGAGACACGACGGGATATATATTATAGAACATACATACATACTAACATATATACTCACGCCTTTATCCCCGGAGGGTTAGGCAGAGGTGAATGAACACCCATATTTCATCATCATTGTATTTGGTTCCACGTAATAGGGGGTGAGCCTATTGCCGTTTTCCGGGTACTATTGTTGCCTCGAGCCATGAATCTGAGGCTGAGTCTGGGCTGTATATATATGTCTGATGTTAAAAAGCCCTATCCTTTAGTCGCCTTGTACGACACCGCATGGGAGGAGATGGGGTGGTTCAAATTCTACTCTGACGGAAACCACGGGGCTATTATAGAAAGTAGGCTTAAAATACCTAAACCTAATTTAGAGTAAGTACAGTACAAAACCATAGGTATGAGTACATAACTAAGCGTCGGTAGCTTAGTGGTTAAAGAGTCAGGCATACGATCGAGAGGTCCCAGGTTCGAAACCTGGTCGTTACACTACCGATGTGAACCTATTCCTAGCACAAGCAATTTAGCTTAATTGGAGGAGTTGGAGGGAATAGTAATGGGTGGTATAGAAATTGCGGTTGTGTGTTCTTTTTACCCGTCTTTTTTTTAGAGATATTTCTAAACGTTTAATTGACACTACCCGTGACCAGAGGGCTGGTTTATTCCTTGCGCAAAGGATTGGTATTGCCATTCAACGTGGCAATGCCGCCAGCCTTCTGGCCATCTTCCCGGTTGACATCGATGGGGAGGAATTCTTTGACGCCTGAACCTGCAGGATTATTTAGATATATATTCTTTTTTATATATATTTTAATTTCGATAACTTCCGTGTATATAAGCATGTTGTATTTATTATTTTGTTCTTGCCTCTCTTGTTTCTCTTAAATTAATAATAATACTAACTCCATTTTTTTTGAGAAAAACATCCAGATGTGTCTCGTATATAGTACATTTAAATCATATGATTTGCGCACGAATTCTATTTTTTTTGTAGTTACCGTGACCCATGGACGTGTTTAACACTAGGGGAGTCACACCCGTGCTGCCGACCCTTGAGAGACAGATACAGAGACCCAACAGAGAGTTTCTGTGCAGAAGACATAATCAGGACAATCTTATGGTCGTCCCACTGACAGCACAAATACTCTCCAATGAGCTCTGGCCTGAGGAACGCCGGTTGTTTAATGCTAACCATTCCGAAAGCTACAGCCATGCAATTCCTCAACCAGAGGGGCTTACCTTAACAAGTTAAAATGTTATTGTGCCGTACTAAGATTAAGTTGTGCCAGATTTTTTTACCTATAGATACCACTAAAGTGACATATAACAGCTAAGTGGTATATAAAAAAAACCCGGAACAATATAACCTTCAGCTGTTGAACGTTTAAAACAATTACACGTGCGGCACTAAAAGGCAGGTAACATTGCGCTCGTCTGACTCTAGGGAGAGAAATTCTGTTTGAGTTGTTTGTTTCCTGTTCAAAGTGGCGTGAGCTAACATTTAGAGAGTGCACTCTGTATGCATATGAATCATAAATAGTATAGCGGTTACCAAAACTGATATGTACCATACAAATTATTGTTTTACTTCGAGTTCAAATGCTATTCGTAGTTTCTTAGCTTTATTTGCAGTATCATTGGGTATTGAATTTCTTTATTTATAAGCAACAAAGGCTCAATATTCGTTAGTGTTACTTATGTATATGTTAGTAAAAATTATAAGACTTCTATTTTACAGATCAGAAAAAAAGTTATAAGAAACAGGTTCCAAGGTGTTCAGATATAACCAAGAATAACGTTAAGATCATGATAATGACAATATAAAAATATGGATACTTTATAAACATTTGAAAATGTCACGGACATTCTTATATCCTTATATCCTTTGAGAAAGCAGTTCGTTTGCAGAGTATAACACCCATTAGCCCCCAAGAAGCTCCATTTTTTTTTATATTGAACACGTCAATTAGATTTCGCCTTGCCTGATGGTAAGCTGAAGGCAAAGTTTCAGAAAAGAGGGTCACCATTACCTTGTGACAATGGTGACACTCAGTTTGACGGCCTCATCATATGCTTTTTCACGCCCCGCTTATGATTATGTGGCGATCTCTTCAAATTGGAGAAGATGACATAAAAAGGGGTAATATTTGTGAAGTGATTTGTGAAGCGCGTTTGTGCGAGAAACAAACACGGCAGAGCTTCCTCTTTTCTAAAAATCAGGTGTCGTGTAAATAAATAAATACATAATGTATTTCCTATTGAAAAAGAACGTGTATATGTATACTCTCCGTCTTCCGCATTGTACATATTTTGATCCGAGAGTCCGTTCCCTTTAGAGAAAATATACCAATGAAGTTACTCAAATAGTTCATTATATTTAAATTGTTTCAGAGTTTTCGCGTGGTTAGCAGCATAGTAGAATTAGGGCCACCCCATCTCTTTCCATGCGGTGTCATACAAGGCGTCTAAACAATAGGGCTGTTTAACATCAGACAGATTTATACAGCCCTGACTCAGCCTTAGATGCATGGTTCGAGTCAATAATAGTGCCCAGAATACGCCAATAGGCTCATCCACAATTTCGTGGGACCAAATACAATTATTGGTGAAATGTGGGTGTTGATTCACTTCTGCCTAACCCTCCAAGGATAAAGGCGTGATTATATGCATGTATGTTTCAGAATACAATTTTTAAGTTATGTCGTTAATGTTAATATGACGACCGCAGTTCTGGATTACTATCAAAAATAAGTACTTATATTCTCTTTTGGTTATTTCCCCTACAAATTACTTTATTATTACAGTAATAGTCGTGAAGTTCGTAAAATGGCAATAAAATGAAAATGAATACTCATCTAATTCAGGTATTCACTGCGATGCACTCGCTATAATACCCGGATGATAGTTTCCTTAACGTTTGTGGTCATTTAGTTGGTCAGATTTTGTTTCTATCAATATCTAGTTAAATCGTTTAGAAGACTATATAATATCAAGCAATATACAAGATATTTTCAAAAAGGTTGCTTTAAAAACTTAGAAAATTATAAATAGGTAATAATTACTAGCTGACCTGGCGAACTTCGTACTGCCATATTTTTTTCGGCTAGCTTAGAATTCAGAGCTCTTTCCCGCTGCATATTCTCGACGACCTCCGTGGCGTAGCGGTAGAGCATTCGACTGCTATGCAGGGGGCGCGGGTTCGATTCCCGCTCAGTGCAAATATTTGTATGCATGAATATGTATATTTGCATTGGTCTGGGTGTTTCTATGTATAATATGTATGTATTTACAAAAAAAAAAGTATCTAAGTATGTTTATCCGCATTCTAGATCCCATAACACAAGCTAGTTAAGCTATGCTTACCATGGGTTAAAAAAAAAAAAAAAAAAAAAAAAAAAATTCTTTTATGCAAACCTTGGCCACACAATATCGAATCCTACTATACAAAAAGAAATATCCAATTTGATGCTTTCGTTCGGCAGTTATGCGCGTACATAACATTTAGGGGTTTATTTTTATTTATATTTTGTACATATAAGTTTTGTAGGTAGGTATTATAGTTAACAAACACGTTACCTGTGGTAATGATATACTTAATAAATTATAACCACAGATAACATAATACTGTAGTGCTGATGTTTTCAACCAAGTAGTTTTCTATGGGTTAATGTAATAATAATCTGTTTAAGATTGAAATCAAACCGAATTACCCATCATCAAATTACAGGAGTTGTAAGACACACTGAAGACTTGAGACACGACATGAAAAGGAATCTGACGCAAAAAATTATATCTCTAACACAAACGAAAGCAGACAGACATTTATGACTTTAAATGCTACGAATAGAAGGGGAGAAAATGAGGTGGGTTATGGAGTGGGATGGGACTTCGCTAACAGGGTTCAAAGAGTCAAGAGCCTCTCTACAAATTACAGTGATGTATACGGAGTGACTTTTATGTTACTCAAGGGAGCTATCGTTAAATCATGATTATATTAGACCTACATTGGAGTGAAATTGTGAACAAAAATAGTAGAAGAAATTGTCTAAAACGATTTTAGACGACTTTTTAGTGCAGCCACAGATAACATAATACTGAAGTTCAACTGGGATGCAGCCCAAAGAATAATTGCCGCATTTCAGATGCTGTCCCTAGTTTTTTTTCTTCTGGCTTTTTTGGCTGGGATTCTAGCTACAGAATGGTTATTATAAATTTCAATAGTCATTATTTGTTTTAATTGTTGCTATCATCATTCCTTGTGAAATATTATAAAGAGCTATCAATACCTGATAGCTCTATATATTATTTCAAAAGGACATTAACCTACGTGGAATTGTCAAGACAACACTAGTACAAGATTGGAATAATTAAAACAGGCACTCTTACCTGTACAGTTAAATTTTTTTTTAAACTAGTACACGTCAACTTGACTTCATCTCGCCTGATGGTAAGCTAAAGGCAAAGACTCAGGAAATAGGGTCACCATTACAGACACTAAGTAATGTTACAATGGTGGCACTCAGCTTAGCGGCCTCATCAGAGGTTTTTCCTGCCCCGCTTAAAGGACCCGGAACTGTGGGAAGAAGGAAACACGTGAGCTGGTAATGAATTTCAGGTCTTGGTGGTGCGGCAAATAAAAAGTATCTCCGAACCGCTTGGTTCTTGCTCGTATATTCTGCACAGTGTGAGGGTGACAGTCTAGGCCCTGCACGTGTTGTCCTGTGTAGGAAAGGAGAGGGTTCTGTGTAGGGAACAAAAGATTTCTTCCATTTTTTAGCCACTAGGTACAGATAGACTATTTGTACTGTTGATTGATGGCACTTGGTGGAATTTATTGTTGCACCTTTTGAAATACGCTTATACTTTTTCCACGGTATATTTTATTATTACACCTAAGTACGTGAGTAAGGCGAAATCAGTCAGGTGTAATAATATAAAATACTGTGGAAAAAGAACAAGTGTATTTCAATTTGTGTACAGATATGTATTTAAACTCATATCAGAATTCGAAAGGGGACTGGCAGCCCATTAATCATTATGTCTATGACGTCACATGTACCCTAACAAAGGGTAGATATGTACCTACCTCTCGTGATTGTATTCATTTGAATGAGTACCAAGTACATACCAATGAATTGTTCCAATGTTGAATTTCGAATGCTATTTATGCTGGTAGTGGAATTAGGTGGGACACTAACAAAATTATTGGTGCTGGCCATAACTGCGATAGCCTAGTGGTATGGGTAATGGACTGCTGAGACGAGGTCTCGGGTTCGATCCCAGGTTTTGCCATGGCACACACCTGGTATTTATCGCAGGTTTATAAGTGCCCGGTTAATGGCAATAGACTCGCCACCTATTACATTGGGACCTAAACATAAACTGGCGAAATGTGGGTGCTAGCACCTCTGCCTACCTCTTCGGGCATGAGTTTATGTATTATGTATCAAGCACAAACGATTATTTGAGCAAACAGTAGCCCTGATAATATCGTCAATCATTTATTAATGATGAAATACGTTATAATCTATTATAACTTGATTGATGGCTAGAATTCATAAACGCAAGATCTACGTCATAAAGTACGGTTTATAGGTTGATTTTTTAAGTGATTTCATATCTTATAAAATCGTGAGCGGTTTTATAGATGACCTTTTTACTACATAACATGTCAATTTTTTTATAAATACAGCCTGACGAATCGAAACAATTTTCAGACTTTACCAGTCGAACCTAAATAAAAAATCTTAAACCGCTCGCGCTCGTTAGTTGACTATACCTTGCCAAGCGGTAAAAAGCTAAAGCGAAGTCCAGATGATAAGGTTGTTATTTTAATATGTTGGTACCTAGAGTTGCAATATAATTTTTTTCAACACACTTGATAAGATAAGATTCATTTATTTGTAAGAATATTGTACAAAAGTTGTTACAAAGCTGCTGTCTCCAGCGTACACATATTAAAAGGTACTAATAAAAATTTAAATAATGTCAGCATACAATTAATAATAATTCCTCGTTTAAATGATATACTTATAATGGAAGTTATATAATTACAAATGTCTTATCATAGGTTATACAAGGCAAGGTTCACTCCCTTTCGGCGCTATACCGGTTCCGAAAGGCTGCGCGGGAGCGGGGTCACGATCCCGAGCCCGAAGAAATTTGGGCCGTGAGATCCCAGCGCCACAGGGAAATGGTGGCGAAATGGGAGCTACGACTTGGGCGACCAGGCGCAGAGCGCGCCGTAGTAGCGGCGGTAAGACCCATCATGGGGGAGTGGCTAAAGAGGCCACACGGCAGCCTCTCGTACCGTCTGACGCAGATGATCACCGAGCGCGGGTGCTTCGGAAAGTATCTGCGTCGGATGGAGAAAGAGGCAACGTACGAGTGCCATCACTGCGACGCGAGCGAGGACTCGGGGCCGCACACACTCACTCGGCGTGGGAGACGCCGAGGCGGGAGCTTGTGGCGGCTCTGGGAGTGAGGGTTCTCACGCTCTCCACCTTGCTCGCGGCGATGGACCGCTGCGCGGATGCGTGGGCGGCCGGCGCCTCCTTCTGCGAGCAAATATTGCTCATGAAGGAGGCGGCGGGGCGGGAGCGGCAGCGGGAGCGAAGGATCGCAAGCCAAGCTGCCCGCGTACGAAGGCAACTCGGGCGTCTGAGGTCGATGAACGACCTTCGCCCCCTTGAGCGCCGGCCTGGGGTGACAGGTGGAGCCGCCTGTCACCCTGGCAGATGCCCTGGCGCACCTCCCCGTTTTCTGGGAACGAGTTGGGGACTCTGTAGTCCCCACACACCCGAGGAGAGGGTCAGATCGTAAGAAATGGCCCTGAGTCGGCCGGAGTGCGAGGGATATGCCTGTCAACTTTACCTTCGGCAACCAAACGACCCACAGGCGACGTGCGTTTTAGTCGGTTCGAGTCCGACATAAGCTCTCCCACCGGCTCCGGTGGGGAGGTATCCGTGGGGATATTGCGCACGTAAAAAAAAAAACAAGGTTCACAGAATGAGTCAATTTTAGACTCAAAACGTTCGCTTAGGAAGTCATTCGTGGAATAGCAGCATTTAGTCAGAAGGAATTGGATCATAAAGTGACTCCAATTTCACCGCAATTAGACACATATGTAATGGCACCTAAAATCAAACTGTGACTTGTTCGTCGATTTTTTTTTAATTTCATGGGTCCGAATTGCTTTGTTCTTAAAAACGTTTTATACTTAGATAAAAAGTTTATTTATAATTATCCTCTAAATGTGCTATAAAGGCATAGTTTTATTCACACGTACAAAGTAAAATTAACTATTTAAATACGAAGTTGCATAAAATGAGTAACTAGTACTATTGAACATGATCTTTTTTGTATCGAGACTTTTTTGAGAACAAAGCAACTTAAACAATTAAATTTAAAAAAAAACCCAAAACTCTCTTGTAAAATGTAACGAGGAAAAAGTTACAGTTTGATTATAAATGCCATTATGTGCCTACTTGCGGCGAAATTAGAGCCACTTTAAGAGCAAGTGTGTTGAAAAATGATTTTTTAGTATTATTTTATTCGCAAGTGTGTTCGGCTTCGGCTCCCTTAAGACCCACGCTTGTCGGCTCGAGTCTCAATGGCGCCTCAGCGGTAATCACCAACTTTGCACACTTGTTCCATAATGTATACTTACTGAGTCTAGCGGAATTTTTCTACTAGACTGTACTTACTAGCACCCAGAATTACTAACATTGCCTTCAACACCTTCAGTTAAGCTCATTAGCTTGTATTAGGAGTGAATTCACATCAGTAGTTTCATGACCTAAAATTGAACTTCGGACGTCTCAATCGTAAAGGCCAACTCCTTATCACTAAACTATCGAGATATAATATTTTAAGTCACAGAACTACTACCACATTTAGTCTCCAACAAAAAATATCAGTGTCAGTAAGTCAAATAAATCAGAAAGCCTACAACAACGTTCAAGTAAGTTAATTAGGGCTTTACATAAAGAAAACGTTAATGTATAGAGTACGGTAAATAGCACGGCATAGCGGTTTTTGAAAGCATAATCGAATTGAGGCCACGTCAAGAAAACGCCGTCTCTAAGTGCTAATGTCATAAACAGGGACTGGCACAATATTCCCTATTTTGCCCTTAAGGTGTTTGACTGACTGCTATAGAGAAAAAAAGGGGTTCGGCACAGACCTGTGGAAAAAATGCAAGTTACCTCCTCCTTCTGGTTTCTCGTGTAACCTAGTAGATTAGTGTATTACAAGATTGAGCAGCACTAGGTAGGTCAATCTTTGAATGGTTAATCGTGTAGTGAAGAGTTAGGCGAGTAGAGGTTTTAAAGAGTCTCGTGATTTGAGCTACCTGTTTTAGAAATAAATTTGACAATGACGGGTCTGAAAATTGCTATTTCTTATATAATTCATCAGATCACACAAGTTTTGTAATATTTAAATGAAATAAAAAGACCAACAAACGTTTTATTATTGCGTGTTTTGATGGTTTACAGACAGACAGATATATTTTATTTTGTTTTTTGCCTGACTATTTTATCTGTCTAGACTATTTTAGATACCACACCTTATCATAAAGGGTTCGTTATAATAGGTAAATGTCATTGTACCTCGAATAAAGGAGACAGACATCCTTTTAGAACCACTTTGTTGTCCGTCTATCTGTCTGTCTGGCAATGTCTTTTTCATCAGGTAAGGGTATCAAAAGGTATCAAGTTGAAATTAATATCCAATACTTTGGTCAACAGTCTCTTGAAGCTGTAATAAAATAAGTTTCTAAGAATGTATTACAACAATTAAAAATCATTCGATGGCTTCATTTATAAAAAATTGGTAGGTAGGTAGGTACAGTAGTTTAATCTATCACATCGGTCATGATCACGTTGCCTATATTTGGTCAAATCTGATTTTAGTGAACACAATCTATAGGTACTTGCATTTAACACTTGCGAAAATAAAAACTTTCTGTTTAAAATCATAAAAACTGATAACGAACATTCACGTATCATTCTTGATATCTTAATTTTTTTTTAGATTTTATAAGAATTTATTTTTATAGATCGAATCCAGGGAATCTTTAAAGAAAGATGATATGTTTGATTGAAATATTTCTATTTTTCATTTCAATTTTTTTTGTTTACTAAACAACCTTCGAATCAGTAGTCTCTGCCGCTTGTAAAGTAACAGCATTCTTCTCCTTCCAGCCACTCTTGTAGAGAAAAAATACGATTTCAACGAATAATACTTCGTATTCCATTGTCTTCAAAGCGACGGAAAAGGGCTGCCGTTGTTTTGTGTTTGCCTGTTTTTTACCACAGATAATATAATTCTTATTTTTATCCAGCTCACACACATATCAATAATATGGAACTCTGTCTTTTTTAGTTCGGAGGTTTTTACGATCAGCTGTTATTAGCTTTGGAAAAAACACAAGTACGTTTTTACTTCACATTTTTTAGTTGAAAATGTAATTCGCGATGATTGCAATCAACCCTGTTTTAGATTGATACTAAATGACCATATCAATTAAAAATGCTTTTGTAAAACTAAAGTTTTTTTTAAACCTTGTTATTATTATCTATAACAGGTTTAAAAAAGAAGTCTTGTTTTGACGTCGTGGAGGTAGACATACGTGTGAATGGTCTCACTATAATAGACGCCCAAGATCATGGTCCCTTTTTACTGGACTATTGAACTAGTACTAAACCCCAGCTTACCATTAGTCGGAGTCCTGTCAATTTGATGACCTAAAGATTGTGCGAAGTGGAAGAAGAAGAGCCGGAAGGCGGACCCTAAGCTCCGAGGGAACCTTGATGCAATCAGGAAAATACGTCTCCATGTAGATGAGGAGTAACAACCTGTTTCTGGACGAGATCACAGACCGCGAGAAGGCCGCCCATTGTACAACTCTCTCTCATGTTTACGGATCCTATATTTGATGTTCAATAAAGAGTATTTTTTATCTTATTGATATAATCATAATTAAGTAACTTGATTATTTTTCCAGAACACGAAACCACAGTTCATTTGCGGTTATATTGCCTCTTTAGTGACACTAAGAAACATACATGTATAATTCATAAGAATAAACCCAACAAGATACAGGCACAAATGTACAAAGACTGTTCCTTTTAATGGAGACCACATACTGAGGTATTATGTGGCCACATACTTAGAGCAATTTGCTGTAAGCTGTAAATGCTTCTTTATATCTCTTATCGAGAAGTATTTTTCTTGGCAAATTGCTGTATACTTGCGACTGCTGCTTGGCAGTATGCTCTCCCTTCTCTCTTAGCCCTTGCATATCTCTCATGCGCGATATTATCCAAATCAAAATGCTGAGAAGTCTATACAAACTGTTTTGTAAAGTGTAAAGTGTCAAATCAAGGTATAAAAGCCAAACTAACAAAATCTCCAGGTGAAACATATTTTGGCTTAGCAAACTTCGATATTTTTCTTTAGTAATCGTGACAGTTGATGGACAAACACTAATGAGGTCAGTGGAATATTTTCGAATTTCTTTCATGGAGAATTTCTATAATAGGCGAGTTTTATGTCTACTATTATTTATCCAACAATCGAAGGTAATAATCATTACCGTCAGTGATTTTCAACACATTTTCAGACGGAATTTCTTCCCACGGTGTTTCATATTATAGTTTTTCATAGTGTATGGGAACAAAATCTTTTTCTCTTTTCTTTTTTGTCTGGACCTTTGGACTCGTACTAAACCCCTAAAAGTCGGAGCACATGCTTATCTACTCATGTGGTCGGAGTGTTGTCAATTTGATGACCGAAGTAAAACCTATATGTATGTTACATTTATAGAAAAACCGCACAGCTGATACACATATCAAGTCAGACGACAGTCATTTCCATAAATGGAAAATTTTGGTTTGTTTTTGCATTGGAATTTGTGTTATTCCTTTACAATAACCACTTCAATCGATCGATGGCATGTCTGTTAACCATGTGCAACCGACAAATAATTAATTGGCATTCTGCTGAAAATGTTGTTGAACAATTTGTTTGAAGCGTGTTTGCATGCTCGCCACCCATTAATCATATACGTATGTGTCACTGGAACCTAGTTTAATTGCTACGGAAACGGAATTCATTAGGTACTTTCTGGATTTAGTCAATTTATGCACATATTTAATTTTATTGTGTTTATTTTGTAACCTACACCGCTATAGCTCTTTAAGTGTATTTTACAGAATCTGCTTTTTATTTTTTATGTTATGTATCACCATTTCTTCTGTACCCAATAACGGAAAAAATGTACCGTTTTAATATCACTTCTAAATTTGAACATTGTCGCAGGTACATATTGATTCGAAATTCAATTCGAGGCGTCCTAGTTATACGAAAATGGCACTCTTTAGAGAATATCGGGAGTTGATAAGTACAGGCCTGCAAAAGTTTTCGGACAGTAGACACGCCTCCGGCGATCTTCCATTGTGACAAGACATTGTGTGTCTAACTTTCAAAGGAATATTGTACCTATAAGGTTCTCCATTAAGAAATACAAATGTTTGTAAAAATAATATAGACATTGTTTACCATATGCGCTTTCCAATTCAGGAGAACAGTTTATATTAACGACAAAATGCGTAACAATCCTATGATAATCGTAATATACCATGAAAGCAAAACCTACCTAATGTACATTTCGTAGGTACTGAGAGTTACAAAAATGTTTTCACTTTTTTATTGATAATATATAATATATTTGTAATATGTACGTGACGAATATTTTCCCAGCTTAGGATGTCTATAAAAGGAAAAAATAGAGTATTAGTGCGATATATTTTCTAAATCTTTTCGTGCACCAATTGTACTCCGTTCACTAACAGAGAAACGAAGGGAAAACCAGTGAGTCAGACTTAAAAAAAAGAAAAAATACGAATTTCAAAGGGCATTATTACTTATGATTTTATCATCTATTTTGTTTTTTCAGCGGCGAGTAATTCAACCGTAAGTAAGTCGTTGGTGTTACGAATAAAAGAAATACAAAGTTGTTGCAAAGGTTCAGTTACTAGAGCGTAAATTATATATTGCAGGAATTTCAATTTCGATTCGATTCTACTAAAAGAGTAGGTAAGTATAATGAACATTTTAAAAGTTTGCCAGTTATAGTTTTTTGAAAAGCTGCTAGAGCAATTAGGTATTTTCCTGTAGTTAAAATAATTCATTTAACTGAGCTTATTAAATTAAGAATATCAAAAGAGTGTTACAAGTTGTTTTCTGTTTTTATTTGATCGTTTTAATTTATTTTATATCATCCACCCAACGTATTATTTGTCTATTGAATTTTTTTTTATTTTTTTTATACCACTTAGTTGGCAGACAAGCACACGGCCCACCTGATGGAAAGTGGTTACCGTGACCTATAGACGTCTGTAACACCAGAGGAGTCACAGTCGCGCTGCCAACCCTGTAAGTACAGAGTTTCTGTGCCGTCAGTAGAAGACAAAGCAGGACAAGCCTTTAGTCTTCCCACTGACAGCACAAATTCTCCAGTGAGCTCTGGCTACCCTACTCACCGCTGGGAACACAACACGAAGTTATTATAGCCGCGGTATTCTGTAGGGCGGAGGTACTACCCCAGTCGGACTGCTCAATCGGGCGGAAATACCGCCGTGTCCTACCTCCTCGAAAAATATTATGACGTCACAATAATTTACTTCATACGAGTTTTTTTATAACTTACCGTTTTGACGTTGAGTTAAAGTAGCTAATTTGACTAGTCAGTCAATTACCCAATAGATTATTTGACTATTTTTTTTATTATCGATAAATGACCACTCTATAATAATATAATGAGCTGCTAAAGTGAAATATTCTTACAACAAATAGTTTTAAAGCTATTTGATTATGAATATTCAATTTTTAAGGTAAGGTTGGCTTGGTCTTCGAAGATGTTGCTGGTGCCCCAGAAAACACCCTATATGTACGTATTTCTATTTAAATAAAACAAAGTTAAAGAGTGATCACTTGTTAATATTTGTGTTTAACACCTACCTTTGATTTATAAAATACTTTCGAACGATAATTAGAACAGAATAAATTTGAATGATACTCGTACGTTCGTTAACATTTAATTTGTAAGTGAAACTAAAACCTTGGACCGCGGCTCAATATTGGAAAACTTTAATAGTTACTCGAGGAACGTGTTAATGAGCCAGACTAACATACCTACAGGCTGCGTGGTTCCTGACGAAGTGAAAAACGAGGTCCACGATCGTTGGATTTTATCGACGAGTAGAAACGTGTACAGATATTTAAACGCGTATTGGTAATTGGTGGAATAGATAGATTCTTTATTGTACACCAACAGATTTACAGTAGGACAAGTAGGTAGCATGTATACAGTTCAATGTACAATGGAGTAGAATAGGGCCACCCCATCTCTTCCCGTGGGTGTCGTAGAAGGTGACTTAGGGATAGAGCTATTCTCCATCTGATAGTACACATACATACATAAATATAATCACGCCTTTATCCCCGGAGGGTTAGGCAGAGGTGAATTATCACCCACATTTCACCAATAATTGTATTCGGTCGAACATGGGAACGTAATTTTTTATATTAAAAGACGAAAATACACGACTGCTATTGAAAAGATCTAATCAAGTTTGATAGCAGGTGGTACCCATTTGCCAATCATAAACCGAAAGAAAAATAATGGCCACCACCTTCTATCAAAGTTATTTCTATCTTTTCAACAGCAGTCGGGTATTTTTATTTTTTAACTTAACATACGTACGCATGCATGCATGCACGCACACACGCACAAACGCATTCACGCACTCACGCACGCACACACACAGTCGGTTAATTATGTACCTAACGAAATGTGAATATTAACACAGCTGTACCTACTCCTGTATGTATATAAATGTATGAGTGGCACTCTATGAATTTCATTTGTAAAACGTGTATTTTACGTATGTGGACTCACTATCACTGAGGTTCCTGACAAATAGATCAAAGCTTTGTAGGTACGTGTTCTAACACAAAAACGGATGTGAATTTCCCGGCTACAGCTTTTTCTAGTTACAGCGATGCAGTCCCAGCTTTTTGAACAATTGATTTTACTCTCCCAAATTCATCCGTAAATTGAAGTCTTTTTTATTTTACCTGCCTACTGCTGCTACGACTAAATCTTCCCAGTTTTAATTCCAATGTGCACGCTGACGGGAATACCACCAAAATAATTATAGTCCCCGAAATATTGGTAAAGTGATGCTGGTGCGTGTGTTTATTGTTAGCGTATTTACCCGAAATTCAAACCCATTAATTTGATTGTCCCATTATTGCGAACCGGTTAACCTAATAACCCTTGGTAGCGTAGTTTCCGTTTGACATCACGGGTAATGGTGCGGTCCGATCAAATCAATATATAACCTGCCCGCATGAGGCTGGGACGGACGTGACTCACGTACAAATAATCATACTGATCTGACCCGACCCACATGTGCCGATTAGGTATTTAATTTATTTATATAAATTGTTACATCTGGCATAGAAGAAGAGACATACTTAACCGTTTTTGCTAAAAAATGGGCTCATTATTTTTGCTCGTTGCTCGAAATCATAACATATAACATAAACTCACGCCTATATCCCCGAAGAGGTAGGCAGAGGTGCTAGCACCCACATTTCGCCAGTTTATGTTTAGGTCCCAATGTAACAGGTGGCGTGCCTATTGCCATTAACCGGGCACTTTTAAACCTGCGATAAATACACACATAACTTCGAAAAGCATCGAAAAGTCATTGGTGTGTGCCATGGTAAAACCTGGGATTGAACCCGAGACCTCGTCTCAGCAGTACATTACCCATACCACTAGGCTACCGCGGTTCATTCGAAATCAATGTCTCTTAGTAGTTTTATAATATCTGGTCTAAATAGTGCTGTATTGTATGCCCTTTTTTTAAAAGAGTAAAAATCTCAACGGACCCTCCCTCACTGGAGCCTGCGGGGATGGCGATGTCAAACTTGAACTAACTGAAACCGCAAGCTGTCTATCACCCGACCCAGAGAATGTATATCTATAGTATATCCTAGAATATTATTAATAGATCAGTTTTATTTCATTCTTAATTCATTCATTTTTAAAAGTAAAAATCAATAGTTTATCAAATCTAGCCCGAGGACTGCCTTTTACCAGTATTTCGTATGATCAAGGGAAAAATAAATGAAAACCACATATTTAGCAAATTACGGGCTTTTAAACTAAACAGGACTCATAAAGATCCTTTAACACTTTTGATGTGATTACTTATATATTCTGTGATAATACCATCTGGTCTATTTTGTATTCAGTACAAAATTTAAAAGTGTTTACTACCGTTTTCAGTTTTATTTCTCCTGCTGGTGCTTAAAAACGTCAAGTAATCAGTTTGCAACGCAACGTACAAAAAATAGAAAATCTGGAGCTACAACGACTGTACGGGAATGGTCTGTCCTTGAATAAATTCGTGTTGTTTTATAAGGCTGAGTACAAAGCTGGTATACCTACACGATTTGCATAAGATTTTCTTTTAAGTTGGAGTCTACTTCTATATGCGATTAAATTATGTTACATCTTACCATTCTAGTCCATTTTTTTTGGTCTTACTGTACATTTGTCATAGGGTGCTATTTTATTTTTAAGATGTCAAGGGGTGAGGTCAGTATAATGTTAAATCTAAGTTTGTGGGGTTGTAATACTACTACAGCACATAAAAAATGGAATTTTTGGTTTATCTGAAGATTTTTTGTGAGGCCTATAGGTACTCACTCATTTTATGTTGCAAATGAGATTATCTACAACTTTTGCCCAGAAATTCCGGACAATTTTCATAAGTTATCATACATACAAAAATATGGATGTGTGCGTTAAGCTTGAAGGAATAACAATTTATTCCTTAACTCTAATACGTCATATGAAACCATAAATGATATTTCAATAATCTTTGAGTACGTATAGCATTGGTTTGAAGAGTTAGGTTTTTTTAATATACAACTTAGGTTGCAGACAAGCACATCAGTCAGACAACAGTCTCTGAAAAGAGGGTTGCCATAACATACATATACCAGGTTACAATGGTGACACTCAGCTTGACGGCCACATCACATGCTTTTTTACGCCCTGCTTAAAGCACCCGTGACTGTAGGAAGAAGGAAATTCGTGAGCAGATAATGATTAAGCACACGGCCCATCTGATGGAAAGTGGTTACCGTGACCTATGAACATGTGTAACACCAGTGGAGTCCATCCATTGTCACACGGTATGTGTAAGTAATGGAGACCCTCTTTTCTGAGACTTTGCCTTCAGCTTACCATCAGGCAAGGCGAAGTCTAATTGACGTGTTCAATATTTAAAAAAAAACCGTGCTGCCGACCCTGTAAGAATAGAGATTTTGTGTGCCCTAGGTTAGGTTAAGTTTTGAAGCCATGTATGTAAACTTTAAAAAAAATATAAATATCAGAAAAAAATCACCTCTAGGTTGGCACTGACACTTGACATGACAAATGGTCTGACTAACTGAGTTGACTAGACACTCCCTGGAAAGATAAATTTCTCCTATTTTTACGCTTCAAGTCGCCTCAAGAAATATTATAAATAATCTTGTTTTTAATGACAAAGTTAGTGAAAACTCGTAATCTGAATTACAATCCATCAAACTAATTCATATATTCACATTTTTTATTTACATGGCATCATGTGGACCTGTATTTGACATTTATTCGATGCTGCCCTAATTTTGTTGTAGGTAGGTAAGTGTCGAAACAAAAAGTGGTAAAATGTTTGTAGGTTAATAAAATACAAACAATTACCGTGGATTTTCCACAGTATTTGTTTGTATTTTATTAGCTTGCAAACATTTGAAACGTTTCGTGTCAAAAACATGCTACACATGTTCAGGCAGAATTTAATTTTGTAAATGTCCCTACTAGCTGATTCAGCAAGTGTTGTTTTGCCTGCCATTACAATTAAGTATATAAAAATATATTATTCATGCTTAAAATTGCATTGAGCGGGAATCGAATTCCCCATTCTTATTCTTTGATAATTGTAATGAATATGGTAAAAGAACGTTTGCCGAATCAGTTATATCGACGGCTGATATAAGCCGCTAAACTCGTTCGTTTTTCATAGACAACTCCATGACCCTCTTCCCCCTCTGTCCCTCCGTCCCTCTTACCCCACCTGACCTTATATTAAAAAAAAAGAATATTAGCAACCGCAATTGCCAATATTCCCTCTAACCCCTCCAACTAAATTAAATTGCTTGTGCTAGGAATGGGTTATTGGTGTGAGTGTTATAAATTTAAGATAAGATTAACATTTCAGAACCGATATTACAGGCCTTGTTGCTTAATATGTGTCTAAATTTGGATGCAAAGTAAGCACATCTTATAATTGGATTTTCAAACGGAAACAAAGTTAAATTTATGCCAATTTTTTACCTAACCTTTTTCAATCTTTACATTCATACGGATTTCTGAAACGTGTTCAGGAACATAAACATATCGGATTACGTATGGACATTACGTCATTTTACGCACTATATGTGTACCTGTTACGTTACATTTTGTTATACAATAAACGAATGGTCGTTATAAATTGTGTTGTGATAGGCGACTAATTGGGTAGCAATAATTAAACGCTATAATATGGCAGTGAGTGGACTTTGTGAACAGTTACTCTAGTTCAATTGGAAAGTAAACACGAAAGCTTGGATAGATGGACGGTTGTTATTTAGTAGGCATTTGAATGAAATTTTCAAAGAGATATATATTATTTATTATAGTATGTGAAGGTACACATGCTACTATTAATACCATGAATCAGAAAAAGGAAGCACAGAATCAGTATTCCACGGGGGTAGAGTCGGTTTCTTTGATTCATTTCCGAGTCGACAAAACACATTATTCATGAGGATTAATATTGCAGCGAGCTGATAAAGAGAAAATAAGGTAAGTATTAAAAGTAGGGTATCTTCTAGTTGCATATGAAAGTAATTCCAATTATTCAATCACATTAAAAGCACATAATAATCATTGGTTATTGTTGAGTAACAATCACTTTCTCCCTATTCCTTTTTTCTTATTTTCTTTTTTTTTAATTTATAAAAACCGGAAGCTCTGGCCTTGAATGCATATAAAAACATGACGGACAGAATATAATGATTATCTACTCCATGTGTAAAAACCACGGTACCCGCTTACCAACAGACGTTAGGTATACTAACGAAGAGTAATCTGTCAAGAAACAAAAACTAATTGAAATTCCTGACGCCTTGATCATTGTAATTGACAATTTACGAGGATCCATGTATCAGGAAATTGCTGTATCCGCATCACGTACTTGATTCTGTTTCATGCCTCAGACGTGAAGAACGATTTAATTTTTAACATGCTTTTATCAGAATCGAATAAATTGATTTCGAATTTATTCAGAAGAACAATTTGAAGTTGAATTTATTCCACTTCGAATTTGTTTTATCGATAAACGATACAACAAATCCGAACGATATAAACTTTATAAGTGGTAACTTTATAAGTACAAGTGAGTTATCAATATGTGTTATAAGTGGTAAGTTAGTGTATCATCCGGACGGCAATACATTTTTTTAAACAATATTAGTTACCGAAATTACTAATAGTCCCGTTAACCGCTCTTGTGGTAGAAGTGTGTGTTTTTTTAATACCACTTGGTTGACAGACAAGCACGTGGACCACCTGATGGAAAGTGGTTACTGTGGCCATTGACGTGTGCAACACCAAGAAAGTCGAACTCGCGCTGCCAACCCTGTAAGCACAGAGTTTCTGTGCCGTCAGTGTAAAAGATAAAGCAGGACAAGCTTTTGGTCTTCCCACTGACAGCACAAAAACTTTCCAGTGAGCTCTGGCTACCCTACTCACAACTCAACACAACACGAGGTTATTGTGGCCGCGGTGTTCTGTAGTGCGGAAATACTTCCCCAGTCGAACTGCTCAATTGGACGGAAAACCCGACGTATCCTACCTCCTCCTAATTTCACTCTTGAAAATGGTGAAGATCATGCGAAGTAGAAATGTAAAAGTAGGAAATTGCACTTCGAGTTTCGAGGCGGGACAACACGTAGTAGCCGTAATAAGCGTTACCTTTCTACGTACTTAGCTAGCTTGTAAATATAATGTATTTGATTGCAAAACTACATAAAACATTTTGAAAGTTAAGTCAATTTCGATTTGTTCGTGACTTTATTGTCCGATTTCTATAATAAACCAGGCTACGCCTGCTATTTGAATTATTATATTATTTACGTTCAGTTAGCACTAATATATTTGACATCTGAGATATTATGCGGCCCTCGGGGTGGAATCAAGGTTGAAAATATTTGACTCTAGGTAACTATAGTTATATCTTCATACCGATTATATGCTATAGTGTTCATATGGTTTAAGGCTAAAAATAAAATCTGAATCTGAACTTGTTTATGTGACAAACATTATTAATAAGTTTAAAAATAACTGTGTACAAGTTTTACGAATATAATACGCAGTCGCTTACCTAAATCTATTATTAACTCCAAATGTTATCGACGATAACAATCTACACACCTACTTATTCCTAATTCTATTGAAAACATGAACAAAATTCCTGGACACATAACGTACACATAATACAACATTAACGACACGAGAAGTATACCCCAAAACTGTGACGTCGCAAACTAACCTCAGCCGATCAATACTACCATGGGATTCCATTCAAGCAGTTCTTTTTGATCGTTACTGCGACTAAAGTCAACAGGAAAATATTCCGTTTGATTGAGTACCTATTAGGCATACTATTCGTACCAATGAAAATAGACAGTATTATGATTGTTAGAACACGATTTGACGATTCTTTTCTGTGTTGACCTACATGAATAAAAATATTTGTTTAAATTTTTGTGTTAGAGTTTACTGACATATCTTAAGCTTCCAAATATGAACCAATCACTATATCTTCTTTTATTTTTTTTACCTATTAGGTGACATGGCCCACCTACTGGATAGTTGTTACCGTGGCCTATGAACAAGTTCAACACCAGGTGAGTTACACTCGTGCTGGCGTCCTGTAACAACAGAGAGTTACTGTGTCGTCAGTGCAGAAGACAAAGCAGGACAGCATAAAAACTCCCCAGTGAGCTCTAGCTACCTGTCTATTACCGCCGGGAACATAGTGCAAGGTTATTATGAACGCGGTATTCTATAGGGCGGAGGTACTTCCTCAGTCGGACTGCTCAATTGAGTCGGGGATACCGTCATGTCCTGCCTCCTCTGAAAACGTCGTCTCGTGACCATGGCTGCTGGAAACTAACCGAAAAATAAGTTTCAAGTTGTACCAGTGAATGACATATAGAGGGCTTTAATAGCAGAGGTAGGCCCAAGAAAAGATGGACAGAATGCGTGAAAGATAATTTGGTAAGGAAGTGAGATTGTCTGGTATGGGAGTGACTGAAGAAATTGACATATTGTGCCGTCCCCAAATCATTGGAACAAAAGCAGGAAGATGATGATGGTATTAAATAAAGAATTGGCACTGAGAATACCCGACAGAAGTGAAAACATCTGTATAAAAAGTAAAAAGTATTTACTTATAGGTAGGAGGTAGGACACGGCGGTATATCCGCCCGATTGAGCAGTCCGACTGGGGAAGTACCTCCGCCCTACAGAATACCGCGGTTATAATAACATCGTGTTGTGTTCCCAGCGGTGAGTAGGGTAGCCAGAGCTCACTGGAGAATTTGTGCCGTCAGTGGGAAGACTAAAGGCTTGTCCTGATTTGTCTTCTACTGACGGCACAGAAACTCTGTACTTACAGGGTTGGCAGCGCGACTATGACTCCTCTGGTGTTACAGACGTCCATAGGCCACGGTAACTACTTTCCATCAGGTGGGCCGTGTGCTTGTCTGCCAACTAAGTGGTATAAAAAAAAAAAAAAAAAACTTCACAAAAAAGTACTCAACGCGCCTAAAAACGTTTTTGTATTGTCTAGATAACGTAAAATAACATTTTATCAAGAACAAAATGATACAAAGCATTTCGTAGAAGGTATTCCAATTCAATTTATCGAGTATTTTATTTTTATGGAAGTCAGCGGCGGGTTGCAGATTTATCTTTGCGATTTGTTGTCGCACCCGATCTCCTGATAAGCGACCCTTAGCTTTTTTTTCCTTCAGACCCTTAAGGATAGCGTTAACAAGTTTATTGTGTGACCCACAGACACAAATACGAATAATTGCAATTAGGTACGTATTATTATAAAATACCTGAAATATACTGTGTTAAATTTTGATTTTATATTTACTTAAATTGTTACCTAAAATGTTAAGAAATGCTAAGTAAAGAAAGAAAGAAAGAACCATTTATTATACACACACATATATAGCATATATTTTGACTGACTCTGGATAAATAAGGTCAAAAAACATCAATTTGTTGTTTAACCATGAAAGTAATTATGAAAGCACCTACATAGAAGAAACGAAAGTTGCATGCTAGGATCGTGCCGAGTGGAAAGTATGCGTTCTCGGTTTACCCCAATGAGAAATGCATATAAAATATGTGAAATTAAAGCCTATTTGCCCCATTTGGAAGAAACCGATACAGAAATCTTATGAACTAGTACCTACTATTATAAAAATAGGTAAAAAAACTTTTTAAGTTAAACAGTTTTATGTTAAACATACATTGCAATGTTTAAGATAAATGTACTAAAAACCAAAAAATAATAAAATTGATATGTACAGTCGTGGGAATTATAAACATATGCATAGACTAGACTAAAATATAAAACCGTGGGGCACGTCAATTGTCTCTCTTTTATTTACATGGAGTGTATAGATAACTATTGGAATTTCCATGAGCAAGAAAATAGTAAGTAATTTCCTCACCGTCTGCGGGCCAACTGCCTAACGACGAATTAAACGATTCTTCTATCGCACATTAAGTCGATAATTTGTAGACAATTGACGTGCCCCACGGTTTTATATTTTAGTCTAGTCTATGCATATGTTTATAATTCCCACGACTGTATCTATTTTATTATTTTTTGGTTTTTAGTACATTTATCTTAAACATTGCAATGTATGTTTAACATAAAACCGTTTAACTTAAAAAGTTTTTTTACCTATTTTTATTTTCTAGTTTTTAGTTTTTATTTCGCATTCTGTTTAATTCATTTAGTGCTTCATTATTGCAAGGTTTCTTGCCCGTTAGTTTATTGCAGTCCGCTTCCAAGCATCTTCTTCCAATTTTGCATAGTAAATTGTATTCTACTTGTTGAGACCTTTCATTTGATACCCATGTTGATGGGATTGATAAAACCTAAGTTATCCGCCATTTTGTAGAGGCCGCCATCTTGGATTTTAATTTTATATAGTACATTGTATTCTACTGGTTGAGCACTTTCATTTGATACCCATATTGATGGGATTGATAAAACCTACGTTATCCGCCAATTTGTAGCGGCCGCCATCTTGGATTTCAATTTTTTATAATATATTGTATTTTGCTTGTTGAGCCCTTTCATTTGATACCCATATTGATGGGATTAATAAAACATAAATTATCCGCCATTTTGTAGCGGCGGCCATCTTGAATTTATAATGATAATGAATAAACATAATTGTATTGTCACCAAAATCCAAAGTGTATACAAAATTTCAGATTAATCGGTTGACAGGAAGAGGGTGAAATTTGAATTACTAAATTTGACCCAAGAATAAATAATAAATAAAATAAATAAAACAAACGGGGTGAGCTAAATAAAACCGTTTAATAAATAAAACCGTTTAATAAAAGTGCGAGGTTGCGTGGGTAAACTATCTTCTATTTGCGTTCGATGAGAGAAAAAAATAGTATGTCATTGACCTACGTGAAACCCAATGGCAGGACCCGTATATTGAATCATAAGCGCACTTGTACTCATGTCACATCGTGAGTAATTCACGTCACGGGACATCACGGGACGAGGGTACATCGAGCGACATAAGTCCCCACCGTGACTGACACACATCTTTGGTTTAGAAGAGGCAAGGAGCTGTTCGATAATACCGGGTAAGTTACAACACTGAAATATCTGAATAATTGTAGGGAACACCAAAATTGTCGAGTATTTGCGGTGGAACGGAAGATTTATGACCCTGAGGTTGCGGGTTGAAACCTTACACAGTACTCCTAATGCAAGATATTTTGATTAGTAGCAGAAGTTCATTAGAATTAACTGTTATCCGCCTCTCGTTTACCCTTCGATTTTTTAGACAAGAGTTAAAAACTCTGATAATAACGCTAAAAATCATTATTTAAGTATATTATTTAATTCCAATTGCATCCGAAGTTTTCACCTTGACGCACGAGGTCTGCGTAACTTTTCTTCCTTTTTGTTTTGGCATATACGGCTTTTATGGGAGCGACTGCCGCCTGACCTCCTAACCTCAAAAGGCAACCCTACACCATTACCTCGTCTATCAATCACCAGATTTAATCACTTGCAGATGCAATTGGCTTGACCCTGCGTGCCCTAATCTTGAATGTCGAAATATTTAAGACTGTGAATAGTGTCTAGAAGTTTCGTATGTTACGATTAAGAAATTTGAATGTAAAGATTGTTTGATTCCGGTTTCTAGGCATACGAATGTGAAAGGAATAACGACAGGGCAAAAAAAATGTAGCTAGTACGGAATTGTTACAAGACATCTAAATGCAGAAACATGTAATGCCACTTAAACGTACAGCGTATAAGCTGAAATATGATATTTTACTTGAAAAATGCTGTTCGGACTTATGTTTGTATTTCAGCAACTTATTTTCTTTCGTCTTCTCTTTATGTAGGTTTCTATTCATAAAATACGAAACACAAACATACAATTCAATATGTAACTTCGTCTTCATCCAAGCCACAGTTCCGATTGCATCCAAAACTTAAACTCGGGTTATCGATTCTGCTAAAGTAAATCCACTGTCATACCACATACATTGTTAAAAATTGTATTAAATTTTAGACTTTATCAATACCGACTTGATGTCGAAAATTAAATGAAAAAGGTTTAATTACACTTTTTTTTTATATATAGGACACGCCAACTTGACCTCACCTCGCCTGATGGTAAGCTAAAGGCAAAGTCTCAGGAAAGAGGGTCACCATTACAGACACTAAGTGTTACAATGGTGGCACTCAGCTTGGCAGCCTCATCAGATGCTTTTTCACGCCACGCGTAAAGGCCGTAAAATGAACCTATTTTGTAGTGTCTGTGATATGACAGTGGTTTTGCTTTAGCAGAATCGAAGCCCGAGTTCCATTCTACCATTCCTCTTTTCCACTATTTGGTTTATTTTTCATTTTACTATTTTGCTATAGTCACGGTAGCCTAGTGTAATGAACTGCTGAGACGAGGTCTCGGGTTCGATCCCAGGTTTCACCATGGGACACACCAATGACTTTTCGATGCTTTTCGAAGTTATGTGTGTATTTATCGCAGGCTTATAAGTGCCCGGTTAATGGCAATAGGCTCGCCACCTATTACATTGGGACCTAAACATAAACTGGCGAAATGTGGGTGCTAGCACCTCTGCCTATCCCTTCGGGATATAGGCGTGAGTTTATGTTATGCTATTTTGCTATCTGACGCCCCAGTCCTTAAAAAGAGCTTTGTCAGTAAATGCACAACTAGCAAGTGTACCGGTGCCCGAAAAAAAAAATTGTTTATTATTGTTTCATATTACACTCATATTTCTACGCTAACATTACCACGGGGCCTCTAGTCGTGATGCGCTTGCGTCGGATCATGAAATTTACCCGAGAATGACCAAATGAATGCGGGTGTTAAAAATGCGGGATATATCGATGTGGTATGGTTAGTAGAGGTAGGTACTGATGTCAATTTATGTAATATTTGCAAATGAATATTAAAGAATTGGATCACCTAATATTTTTTTCCCTACACTTATTTTCCGATATCAACTAAACACATTAAGTTCCGATAGTTCATTTTGTTACACGTTATATGTATAGGTGGCTCTAAAAGTACATTTTAAAAAGTGACAGTTTAAAAAGAAGGTACTATCTAATAAAATACCCAGAGAATGAATACAAAGCGCTAATAGTTTTATTTCCATTCGTGGCCGTAAATTGGAATAGTTGTAACAGGCAATTTGGAGGGGCTCTTAAGACATGCAATTAGCCAAGGTCAAGAGGATCGTCCGAAGGTTTACGATCGACAATAACTTTCTTTCACACTTCGTGTATTATGGTTGGCATATAGAACGTTTTTAGTGAAATCGTTTCAATCGATTTTTCTTCAATCGGAAGTGGTTCTTTAAAGGTTTGTAGCTTTACCATAAGTTTACACCAAGATTTTACAACAGCGTTATGGTGTTTCGAGCACGTAAACAGATCTTATTGGTTCAGACTCTGATTGCTTCGTATTACATGCGGCATGTGCTCTGGGCAAACTTACACCCTGGCTAAAGACCCGAGACAGTGTGCGGTTTTAGTAGGTGCGAGTTCGACATATTCTCCCCTGATGCCGACTGGGGTGGTATCAGAGGGGACTGCCGCACGAAAAAAAAGTGGAAATGGAATCAGAATTCTACGTGGGCCGAGCCGCAGCCAACAACTTTGTAAAATATAATCACATTTTGAACAAAAACTGTCAGTAGGCAAAGGCTAAACAGCGTATAAACTTTTTTACTGCTCTTGATTCATCAGAATTTGAAAGATTAAGTGCTCCAATGCGGCACTGCTATTTTACGTGTACGCAAGCGTTTTAACATGACACATGGCAGTGTCATGTTTAAACTCATGGTAGAGCTACTGATTACTGAATTTCAGTACGACGATAGTGTTTTGCTTCCTACAGAGAGGAAGGAGTCTGGAAGCATGCCAGGATTATATGGAAATTGATAAAATGTGCATGTAAAATACACATTTGTTTACTTTGAATATTTTCTAAGGTCCTGAAGTCAGTGAATAAATAGTTGTTATACAGAATGAATTTTTTAAACAATAAGAGCAGGTTCATCAACCTTTACAGTTAGGTATAGCAAAACGTTCTTACGAGGATCTCCCTAACCTTTTAAGATATTCTGAACTGCATTCACAGATTTTGGTAAGAACGTACTAAGTCAAAAAAAAATATCTGTACATTTTTGCCAAAATTCGCGAACGCTGTTAAGAATAGCTTAAAAAAATTAGGGATAGTCTCCTAAAAATGTTTTACTGTAACTGTAACGGTTGAAGGGTGCCCTTATGGACCCATTTAAAAAAATTCAATGTGTATATGCAGGTGGCTACGCAGATGGCACGGGTTCGATCCTCGCTCAGTATAAATATTTGAATGCATGAATGTAGATATATGCATTGGTCTGGGCGTGTGTCGTTGCGAATAGGCAGAGTTCAACAACTGGTAGCTGCAATGCTTCGATATCCTTTGGGTTGTGGACTTCAGATGGCAGTCGCTTCACGGAAAATATCGAAGTTCAGCAAAATGCTCAGTTAGACTGGACCCCAGACTACGAGGTGAAAGTTTCGGATCGTGACTGGAATTAGCGCTAAGATGAAGAGGAGATATGTCGGTGTGAACTGGTTGTCATCCATCAGTAGGATCAGGTACTTTTTTTATCTAAGACACGCCAATTTGACTTACCTAGTCTGATGGTAAGCTAAAGGCAAAGTCTCAGGAAAGAGAGTCACCATTACAGACACTAAATAATGTTACAATGGTGGTACTCAGCTTGGCGGCCTCATCAGATGAAAAATGATCCCGGGAATGTAGGAAGACGGAAACACGTGAGCTGGTAATGAATTCCAGATCTTGGTGGTGCGGCAAAGAAAAGAGACTCCGAACCGCTTAAAGATTCTACAGTACAATAAAAATCCGCCCTATGTTGACACATATCTTGATAAAATTTAATGGATCGTGTGAAAGTATAAACAACTTGTTTACATAGGTATTTGAGGTCTGTTATCGGCATTTGGGAAAGAAATATATGGACATAACAGTTTGGGGTCTTTGAACTTTTGGATTTCTTTTTATCTATTATGCATACTTTAGCAGATAGTAATCAAGTTACGATGTCAATGCTTCTTGAAATGATTACAATGACTTAAATTACCAACCAAACGCTTACCTATTATTCCTTTTTTTTATCCAAAACATGTTTATTCCATAACTAGCAATTGCCTACAGCTCTAACCGCATGGACATCGGTTGTCGTGAGTGTCGTGACTAAACATAGCATTAGATCCATTCCCAAGCTCTCGTCTATCTTTGTTCTAAATTTCACTAAAATCAGTTCAGTGCTTTCGGCGTGAAAGTACACACAGCGTCAGAGAAAACAGACCCCCTCAATACTTAAAGAATATCGCCGCGGGGGTTCCTTTTCTCTGAAGCTTACCGTACAAAAATAATAGACAGACAGAGTTACTTTTGCTATTATCTTATAATACTAGTATTAGAGTATGCTTACCTACTGCATAAATTCACGCTTCATAAGCAGTCTAGTAATTTTGGAGAAGGTAGGACACGACTGGGACTGGGACTGGGATAATTGAGCAGTCCAACTGGAAGTTCCTCCACCCTACAGAATACCACGGGTATAATAACCTCGTGTTGTGTTCTCGGCGGTGAGTAGGATAGCCAGAGCTCACTGGAGTGATTTTGTCCTGTCCGTGGGATGAGCAAAGGCTTGTACTGATTGTGTCTTCTGCACTGTTCTCACAGAAACTCTCTGTTCTTACAGAGTCGGCAGGACGGGTGTGACTCCCCTGGTGTTGCACACATTCGTAGGTCACGGTAGCCATTTTCCATCAGGTGGGCTGTGTGCTTGTCTGCCACCTAAGTTGTATAAATAAAAGTCTAATATTGTCATAGAGTATAATTTTGTTTTATTTTAACAAGACAACACAGGAACCTCCACCGCACGTTTGAAGGTATGATTCCGAAGCCAACCGCATACGACCACTACCGGTGCATGCAACACATACATTACTTGTTAAACTTCGATACGAGCACCCTTTGTTCGACTATTGCGAAGCCGCAATGAATTTCGTGTATCTTCTGCTCGCGTCGGCAGTTATCGTATGCAGTTAGCGTCGGAATCATACCTTTTGGAAAAACTATCGACATTCATAACTAAGAACGAAGAGATTGAAAAAAAAACTTGTTTCAGTCAGGCAACTTTCAATGACTTTGTTTTTTTAAAGTAATCAGTATGCTTAATTTTCCCATCGACCATATCCGGTCTAAATCGATCTACTGACCGTGTTGTCCAATTTTCACCTTGGTGTTTAGTAAAGAAGAATAATAAGAGACAATGTGAGGACACAAACATGTACTAATCATAATATTATTGTTTGATAACTGGTGGAAGCATTGTTTGTTCGATTCATATGACACCCGTGGGAATACACTGGCTGCTGATATTACTAATTTATTACTAATACCACGGATTAATGCTAGTATTACTTGTAATTACACTTCCGGAAAGTAAACAGAAATTAATAACATTCGCAATATTAACTAACATGGAAATAAATTGTTTAATATCACAGTGAATGTTCGTAGTCAGTGTAGCTTTTCGGATTAAAACTCGCTCTTTCTGAAATGGTTGCCTGTCACTCTGTATGTCTATTTGTCTGTCTGGTCCGTCTGTAATGGTGATCTGAAATGTAAAAATCTGTAACCTGAGCTTCTTTTTATATAGGACACGCCAATTACAATTCGCCTTGTCTGATGGTAAGCTGAAGGCAAAGTCTCAGAAAAGAGGATCACCATTACCTACATATACCATGTGATAACGGTGACACTCCGCTTGACGGCCTTATCATATATATGTAACTTTTACTTTAACAATATATACAACTATGTAATTTATTAAATGAATAAATTATGTCATTCCAAGCATATTTTAATCTATATACCTCTAATATAGGGCAAAAATGTATGAATGAGCTCTAATTTGCCTTTGACTTTCGTAAAAAGTAGATTCCTGTGTTCAGATCCACACAACTGTTAAATGCAAGCTGACTCGGACGGTAACTTACACTCAAAAAAGCATTTTCCTGCTATTAGTCTTTTATGTACCGAATTACTACGCAAGAAAGCATCTTTTCCTGTGACAGCGGTATATACTTAGAAGTTATAAGGATGTCATTTTATGATTCACGAGATGATGAGATAAACGAAACAGTGAGTGCGCAACATTAGACTAATTTGAAGCCTGAAGTGTGGAACACGGCTTACGACAGTTGCGCACATCACAAGCTAATTCAAATTATGAGGTTTAAAGCGCCTGTCTGTCACTTTAATGAAAGTATAAATTAAATGAATCTATACGGAAAATAAGGAATATAATATAATTTACTATAGTTCGTAAAATATAGCTTGATACCTGTGACGTTTGTCAGAATGACATGTAATAGGTATGGGACGTCTTTAGTACTTTATCGATATTTATATAGAATGAGTTTATTAAAAAATACATTTTAACGATATTGAAAGAAAGAAAAAAGGAAATGAAAGATGAATTTGAAGGTATTTAAAAGTTTAATTGTCAAATGGTGTACAGCCGAGATCAACTTCATAGTCAAATTCTGATTCATCACTGGAGCAGTCCTGTAGATTAATAATTAATTCTTGATCGCATATGTTGTCAAATTGAATATCGCGCTCCCAATCTTTTTGAATCACATTTTTTGTCTTCTCAACTACCTTTTTCCAATCATCAGCATTTACATGTACACAAGCTTCATGTAGTAATGTCAACATTTTGTTTGCTGTGAAAGGCGGTGCTACATTATGTCTGGCAGCGTAACCTAGAAAAAAAAGGTATCCGATCAAACAAAAAACCTACTAAATTCTTTGTAAGCTTTTTATGTATGTTTTTTTTAGATTATACGAACCTTTGACTTGAGCCCAGATTAGTTCTATTGCATTGTAATGGCAATGATATGGTGGTAAACGGATGACGGTGTGGCCCATTTCCTTTGCAATTTCGTCTATAATATATCTTGGAGTGGGGGGCTTATGAATGCTTACTAATCTTAGCAATTCTTTCTTGAGCATGCTGTTGTCGGCTTTTACTCCTTTGTTTTGCAGCCAAGTAATAATTTCAATTTTACGATTGCTTGTCGTAGGCGCCTTATCTTTTTGTACTGAATGATACGGAGCGTTGTCCATCAGAATAAAATGTGGTTCACTCAAATTATTTAGAAGAGTTAGAAACCACTCCTTAAATTTTGTAAAATCCATTTCTTCATGGTACAATTGGGCACAAAACCAGACGATGTCCCCGCATGAGTAATTATTAATCTTTGTCCTTTGCCTTCGGGCACCTTGGTGGTAGACTCCGCTTTATCGTCTGTCCACGATCTTGAAACAGTGTGGTTTGCGTTGAGCCATGTTTCATCAAGAAAAACCACTTTATGCCAATCTGTTATATTTTTGACTTTGCGCAAAAAGTCAATTCGGGTCAAAGCAATGTCTGTTCGCTCCATTAAAATTTTTCTTTTATCGCTTTTTTTATAAGCAAAGCCGATTTTTTTCAATATTTTGGACAACGATGGTGGACTTCCTTTAAATAAATCCGCGTCTTTAAGCGAAACGGATATTTTTTTTAACGTGGGAAATTCACCACGTGCGTAATACGCATATATATGATTTCGAATTGCGGCAGCATCAAAGTCGTCAATTTCGGTGACTGGCGAAACTATCTTCCTTTTTTTATTAGGAGTCGATAATATTTTACCTCCCTCATCTTCGGCCACCATCTCCTTTGACGATTCTCCATACTTTTCTTTGCTAATTCGAGACACTGTAGCTCGTCCGATACCAAGAGCGTCAGCAACTCTATTGCACACTTGCTCCAATGGTAGTAGCGGTCCGCCATTTTCGGTCAAAATACTCGCGCAAACGAATCACAAATTCGCGACTTTCGCTATTCAAAACAGTTTTTTTGTTCTTTTCGGCATTGTGGTGCAAAAAAAACAAATAACTAGAAATAACAACAAAACTTAACAAAGCAACAGTAATAACGACAAAACAATATTAATCACGTAGCGATAGCGTATACAAGGCGTGGGCACTCAAAAAAGATGGCGCCCGCTTGTTCGCTGCATGCGAAAGCAGTAGGTATTGCAAGACTCAAAAAATACGAATTTGTTGTGAAAAAATTATTAGATATAATCATTTATACAATTTATATTAATGAAATTGTCATACATTTATTTTATCGATATTCGCTGGCCAGTCGATTACACATCCCTACAAGGCTGCGAAAAGAGTTTACGAAGTAAGCTAACAAAAAAAATATAAATAATAAAATATAATAAATATTTTAAATTACCTTTGTTTTTACTAGTATCTCCTTGATAACAAGTTCTATTTGAAAAAAGTGTTCTAGATTTCTCTACAAATGTCTTATTAATATTTAAAAAATTAAAACTTTTCCAACAACAAATTTACTGTTGCAGTCTTTATAAACGAAGTCTCTAAAGTCACAGGTATCAAGCTATATTTTACGAACTATAGTAGTTCTGTGAACAGTAGACCTCGCGAGCACTCTTTGCCACATTTTTCTGGTACCCTTAATGAAATCTGGTATTCTTTAGTAATAAAGTTATCGGGATATTTACCATGTTGTTTTGTTTTTTATTTTTTATACCATTTAGGTGACAGATAAGCCCACGGCCTACCTGATGGAAAGTGGTCACCGTGGCCTATGGATGCGTGCAAAACCAAAAGAGTCACACACGCGACCCTGCGAGCATTGAGAGTTTCTGTGCCGTCAGTGTAAAAGACAAAGCAGGACAAGCCTTCCACTGACAGCACAAAAACCTTCTAGTGAGTTCTGGCTATCCTATTCACCGCTCGGAACACAACACGACGTTGTTCTGAGTTTCCGATATTTCGTCGCTGTTGCAAGCACCGTGATCACGGAGGAATATCCCGATGACTTTAATACTAATCTAGTATAATAAAAAGATATATCTGTCTAATCTTTTCATATTAAACAGCCCTGGATGTTTCACAAAAAGTAATGACGACCCGTTCTTACAAACAACGCTACAGCAAACTCCCCCCTTTTTTCCTCCATCTGTTTTTATATAACGAAGTTTACCTTTACAAGGCATGATTTATTTCACAACATCTTGTGAGGAATCATCTTAATGTTTCGATCCCGGTTGCCATACTAACATCTATGGCAGTCGTTACGGGTAGTTGGAGCCATCAAATTACCGACTAGTCTAACTACAGAACTTCGATATGGTCAGTTAGTTGTGGAGGTCAGGATCAGTCGCTTCACGGAAATTATCGAAGTTCAGCCATATCTTAGTTAGACTAGAAAACTGACCCAACTGAGTAGCGAAAAGGCTTAGAGAATGATGATGATGATGTCTAGAAGGAATTAATTGATTTTTCCTAATTGTATTCGTTTTTGATTCATTCATAAAGTAACATAACATAACATAAACTCACACCTATATCCCCGAAGGAGTCGGCAGAGGTGCAAGCACCCACATTTCGCCAGTTTATGTTTAGGTCCCAATGTATTAGGTGGCGAGCCTTTTGCCATTAACCGAGCACTTATAAACCTGCGATAAATACACACATAATTTCGAAAAGCATCGAAAAGTCATTGGTGTGTGCCATGGTCAAACCTGGGATCGAACCCGAGACCTCGTCTCAGCAGTCCATTACCCATACCACTCTAGGCTACCGATTCTACGCCTAGGTAAAGTAAATCTATTAGAAATACGGGTGATAACGTAAGATTAGCTTAATTTTAAATTCATTACTATATAGTTCGTTCATTTTTCTTACATAGTGCTATGTACTTAGGCTTACGAACGCTCTGCATATCTATAATTAGGTTATGTACTATATATAAGTCCACAAAACCTGTTATTTAAGTTTGAAATGTAATATACATAATCTGTTGATGTGCCAGCGTGCCTAATAAAATAATAATAAAAAAACTTTCTTTTCCAACCACCCAACTCCACATAAACAGTTCAAATAAACTCATAAATATATTGAGTATTTGTTTGCAATATCTGTTTCGAAGTAAATAATACGATCTCTGCAGAAATAATATTTCTCGTTTAAACAATCTTATAGCAATATAACTTTACATTTGCCGTTCTATGAATTATGCGTATCAGAATATTACTTCCTGTTTGATATGCTGGGTTCTTGTTGTTCTTGTATCATTTCTAATAATTGAATCTGAAGAACTATCATTTTTCTCTCATCTATAGGTATATATATATATATACAGATAAGCGCACGATGATAAGCGCGTGTTGGAAAGTGGTTACCGTGGCTCACGGACGTGTACTGATGTTGTACCCTGCACACGTCCATAGGCGCAGTGGCTGTGACGACAGCTTATATTGCAGTCGTTTGAAAAAAAAACAGCAGGGAGTATAGTCATGATACTTATGCCAAAACCATATGAAATATCTTAGGACATCTAAATGAGACCACAAAATAAGTTCTAAGTGATCACTGTCTCTACTCAAGGAAATATATACGGTTTTTAATATACCATAGAGGTAAAAATGTGATTCAGTAATTTATGAACTGTCGTAACCTGACACTGTTGTGAATGTATGAAATTGCTGAGCGTTCATGTCAGAGCCGCGCGTGACTAAAAGCTGTAAAACTAATTTAGAAATCAGTATTTCGTCCAATTACTCAGTTTCGCCGTGTCCTGTCAGTTGAGTGTGACGTCATGACTATTTTATAATCAACTATTAAATTTTTGATGTAAAACAGAACATTATTAATGATCACAATTTATTTCTTACACGAATCATTATGTTGAGGTATTCTGAGAAAGATTCATAGTAGCATATGCCGCGTGGTGTCGCCTGGTAGAGTAGAATTTGGACCACCCCATCTCTTCCCATGCGATGTCGTACAAGGCGACTAAGTGATAGGGCTGTTTAACATCAGACAATATAGACAGCCCAGACTCAGCCTAAGATGAATGACTTGAGTTAACAAATAGTGCCCGGGAGACGGCAATAGGCATAGCCCCTATTACGTTGGACCGAATTTAATGATTGGTAAAATGTGGGTGTTAATTCACCTCTGCCTAACCCTTCGGAGATAAAGGCGTGATTATATGTATGTATTTTGTAATAAGTTAAGGAGGTGTCTGATCCACCGACTTCGAAAGAAAAGCATACCTATAGTAGAGCTTCTTAGCCGTTCGTTAGGTCGTTCTTAGGATGGATTTCTAAGACATTGATACCTTTTTTTTTATATAGGACACGCCAACTTGACCTCACCTCGTCTGATGGTAAGCTAAAGGCAATGTCTCAGGAAAGAGGGTCACCATTACAGACACTAAGTGCTACAATGGTAGCACTCAGCTTGGCGGCCTCATCAGATGCTTTTTAAGACATTGAGACCACTCCGTGCGCCAGAAAGTACGATTAACCATCGGTACCGGTTGCTATACGAACATAGTCCACATGCACAAAAAAAAACAAAAAAAAATTATACGCATACAGTACATGGTAGTAAATAGGTACCTACTGGTCGATGGAGGCCTAAAATATTCCGACAACTGATCTAGGTACACAACTTCGATATTACCAATGGCTTGTGGATATCGGAGTTCAGTTGCTTTGCAGTTTCAGACTTGAAAATACAAATACCGGACTCCGACGATCCTGATGCAACCGGTAAGGATCGTGAGAATTGTTAAACTAGTGAAATCCTATAATTACTAATCTACTGACTATTTTACTCAAAATAATACCTTAATCATGTGATGTACTATAGGTACTTATAAAATAAATAAGATTAAAAAAAAATACCAAGAATGATCTACCTCCGATGACTTCTACACAATGTGCTATAGTTGCAACGCCGTGCGTCATAGACCCATCGACACGAAACTAGGTCGGCCATATTTGTCATTTTGGCGGCAAACGACAGGCGTCAAATTGCCGCCACCATGGACATACGACATACACTACAACACCTCTTTAAATGATAAACACTTGTCCCGTGTCGTTACGACCGTACGTATCAGTAACTTTGAAGGATACTATTGTTAGATTGTAATAATTTTGGTTTGTATAAACAAACGATTGGTCGGAGTGTACGGTTAGGTACTTAACTAATAGTAGACAATTTTGATGTGTCTTTTACTTGTGTAAAAAACACATATTAAACAAATAACCTCTAGGAGGTAGGACATGGCGGTATTTCCGCTCAATTAAGCAGTCCGACTGGGGAAGTACCTCCGCCCTACAGAATAACGTGGCCATAATAACTTCGTGTTGTGTTCCCAGTGGTAAGAAGGGTAGCCAGAGCTCACTGGAGAATTTGTGCTGTCAGTGGGAAGACTAAAGGCTTGTCCTGCTTTGTCTTCTACACTGACGGCACAGAAACTTGCTTACAGGGTCAGCAGCGCGAGTGTGACTCCTCTGATGTTACACACGTCCATAGGCCACGGTAACCACTCTCCATCAGGTGGGACGTGTTATTGTTTGTCACTGTAGTATAAAAAAAGTAAACTACAGCTTTAATTAGTCGTTCGATTTCAGTTTTTAGTCGCGTCTATTTTTAAACGTAGTTAATAAACAAAAAGATAAATAAACTGTGTTTATAAATAAAATATATTAAAAGACACATCAAGATTGTTTTTCTATATATATTATTATATACCTATTTGTAAATTGAGAATATTTGTTCACGATGAACGCAAAAACTACTGAACGGATTTTGATGCAGTTATTTTTATTAGAAAGGTCTTGGTCAGGCTTAAAATCTTATGTTTGCTTGATTGCAATCGGTTGAGTAGAATCGAAGATATGATATCTACGCGGACGGAGCCCCGGGCTTAATGCTAGTTGTTCATATTTTGACGTGTTGAAACGTTGTATTACAATTTAATATGTTAGAAGTTAAAATTGATAGGTACGTTAAACGTTAAATTGTAGTTTATAAAAGTTGATGGTATGATTGTGAGGTAGGAATTAAAAGTTTATATGGTTAACAATTGTTTAATTGCAATTGTTCCTATTATAAAAAGTTATTTCAGGGTATGAGTAAAATGGTTTAAATAACCCGATGTAAGAAGGTTGCAAGAAGGGTGCAAGAACAGTCCAGAGCGATGCAATAGAAGACCACTTAGCTTGCGGTAATAGCTGGTACGTGCTACACCGGGCCCAAGTGGTTGGAGCCGACGATAAAACGGCTGGTCTTAGGCCCGCAAGGGTTAATAAAATAACCCTCGGGGGGTAGTGCACGTTATGTCTGTTCCGTTTCCAACATTGTAGCACACCGAATGAATCTTTGTGGCTACGCAATTTAGTGCCTTTATCCTAATAAAGCCAATTGATCGGCCATTAGCTAAATCTCTCTAGTTGGTAGATGCACACAACCAGAGACAACCAGTGGATTTGCCTCGACCAGATAAAAAATATAGATTAATAATGAGAATTTTTCGGTCGATACGAATAATCTTTCGACTAAAAATTCTATAATGAAAAAAAATTGCAATAAAACAATTTGCATCGTTACAGTGTGCTTGAAAATTGTAAGGCTTCATGTTTTCGTGATTAATATAATGGTTATTAGATCCGCTTCTTTAAAGTTAGGATGAAGAAGTAGATAAGCTTCTTGTGGCTTGAAGATATTATGTTACGCTAATTGTTGCCCCCGGCTACGCCCACCTAGAAACTGATACCGTTCTTGCAACCCACAGACATTTATTTTCGGGATAAAAAATAGCATATGTATTCTGTTATTCAGAATTTAATATACTTAACTGTGTACCAAGCATCTATACACTCATAACCATTCATCAAGTTGTGTGTATAGAGGATTTATTTTCAATTTATTTCGCGCAAAAAAAGCACACTTAAGATTGTCTTCCACTGGAGTAGATTGAAACAACAATGCGTTAATATTTATAATCCCCTTGTGCTTACAGGGTTGGGTGCGCGAGTGTGTGACTCCCTTGGTGTTGGACACGTCCACAGGCCACGGTAACCACTTTCTATCAGGTCTGCCACCCAAGTGGTATAAAAAAAAACACCTTACAAGATTACTCTGCTTAGTAGCACGGATAATATAATTTTGTTCTTATTACTTTAGTCTTCGCCTTACTTCTTCTTCTATTGTGGTGATGGCGCCTAGACTCTAAGACTGTGTTCTCCCAGTATGCTGTTACCTGGATAGCGTTCTCGGATGCACACATGAGTTCTTCCGATGTATATATTCATGGTATGTAGCACTCATCAATAGGTGGGCCATTGTCTGCAGAGCAACTCCACATTTACCCCCACCTATCCCATAGTCGCCTTGTACGACACCGTATAGGTACAGATAGGGTGATCCAAATTCTACTCTGCCGGGAACCACGCTGCTGACTTGTTATGTATGAGTCATTAAAATGCAAATAACTCTCGATGCGGTGACCGCCGATTAGGGTGACCTTTAAAAATACAAATCAATAGCTACACATAAATAGGTAGGCGTAATGTAATATATCACCTGTAATGGACTTAGAAATATTACAAGGTTACAGAACGAGGTCAGACGTGCCTGCAGACCGTCAGTGCGAACTGTAGTGATCAATCTTGAGGGGAACTTTTAAAAGCCTTCAAATATAACTTCTAGAGTTTCTACTGCGTCATAACTTTTACCCGTGTAACTATAGGATTATCAGAAATGAAATCTTAAAATACCATACGCGCTCAGTTTCTAACACTAATGTTTGTTCAAATATTAGCTGTTGCCCGTGGCTCTGCTCGCGTGAAGCACTTTATCTGTGCAATTTTAAGAATCTTTTACCAAGTATTAAAAATCAGGGTATATACTATCAATATCCTAAAGTGCCAACCTCACCTGCAAGTTAGCTAAGCAACAGACGATGCTCTGGCATATGTTTTCCTCTCAGGGTTGGGATACCATATAGCAGTTGCATTCAGAAAGACTAACAAACAAATGCATAAGCAGATCTCGGATTCCAAAGGGTAAACTAGAATTTAGACTGGTTACATTAGGTATGTTATTTTGATTGAATTCTTCAATATTTTTATATATTCATCTCTGATACCAAGAGATTTTAACATTATATTTTAGTGTTATGCTTGGTTACTGTGGTTGATCCCGACGTATAGGTATCACACCAGTGGGAGAAGATTAGTTACAAATAAAGAGAATATATTACGGTGTAGCAACGTCTGGTGTTGAGAATATTCCATCTGCTCTTTCGATCTGTTATATTTCATTCTGACGTAATAAAAAAATATTCGACTACATTTTCAGACACAAACTTTTATAAAGAGCAGACAAATCTATACATAATTCAGAATAAGATTCCATTTGTGGTTTTTCGTAAGTAATATTTTTTTATCAACACGAGTGAAAATAAATTATGTGAGGTGACTCGCCAAGTGTCGATGTCACCCGCTTAGGGAGTTTAAATTCATGCTGCGAACCGCCGAGGCGTGATTTAATTCCGACTTAGAAGCTTTTTCGGCAACCCAATGGCGTAATGCTTCCTTCGCACGTTTCATGGATTGCTGCTCCCAGCAAATACGAGGACGACCAGGCTATTTTAAGGTTTAAATGTTCTTTATCAGTTTGAATAAGATTACGTTGGGTTTGTTTTAAGACCGTGGGTGGACAACTGATTGGCAGGAAACTGAGAAACTAACTTACTTAAGTGTTCGTGAGCTGTCAACAAAATGGAAATGGTCAAGAGGGTGACAGATAGTGTAGAAGTTTGTATTGATAAATTTGTCCTTTCTCACCATAGAGCGTTTTCCCACTATCCGAACCAATATCGGCGTTGGCTCTGATATCCGATATCCGATAGACGTAAGGAAGTAAAATGTGTGAGATATGTATCTGTCTTTCACATTGTCGAGCCCGATATCGGATATCGGAGCTGGCACCGCTGTTTCAACCGATATCGGATATACATACATACATATAATCACGCCTTTATCCCCGGAGGGTTAGGCAGCGGTGAATTAACACCCACATTTCACCAATCATTGAACTCGCTCCCACGTAATAGGGGGTGAGCCTATTGCCGTCTTACGGGCACTATTGTTGACTCAAGCCATGCATTTGAGGCTAAGTCTGGGCTGTACATACATGTCTGATGTTATACAGCCCTATCCCTTAGTCGCCTTGTACGACACCGCATGGGAAGAGATGGGGTAGTCCAAATTCTACTCTGCCGGGAACCACGCGGATATCGGATATATTAATGTCAATCAGTCACTACAACAGCAAAAGAATAAAAAAACAATAAATATCTCATATAATAATAGAATAACTCATATTCAATGGCAGAGATTTCTAAGGAGACTGTGGTTGAGGTTATGGTTATTTTTTTTGAGATTGTGCTATCGAGCAAATGGACGTATCTTGACGTATCCGACCAATTTTATCGGATAATATACGTGAAAACAGCACATGGTGTCGGATATCGGATATCGGCTATTGTCGTCCGACACTGATATCGGACCGGATAATGTGAAAACGGCCTTAAAATCAAAAGGTAAGAAAGATTGGTTTTATATTATCTAGTTTTGAACTTCACAGAAGATAAAATTTCATTGTAAAATATGAAATTCAATCATTTACGATAAAGGGTTTTTAACATGATCCTGTTAGGTAATGTGTATATAAATCTTTGAACAGTTTGGAATGCCTGTTGGAATAGTTAGGTATATTATGTAAAGTGAACGATTACATAGGATTAATTTGCAATACTAGTAATTAAGCTTTCCACCGAAATAATAAGCAGGATACCAATTTAATTTGATAGGCTGTTATAGTAATTTTCTAACTGTTTTCTTTCTTATTGTAAAGAGGATATCCGATATTCTCTTGGGAGATTTACGGTGGGACATGGGCCCTACGAATAGAGGTCCTCCGCAAATTAATTTTATATATTTGATGGGATGTTCCTTAGGGACGTTCCATGGAAGAATTAAGGTAATAGATGGCCCCCTGTAGATGTGGACTAATTTAAAATAAACATGATAAAATTAACAGAGATAAAGTTGGAAGCAAAACAGTGTTTTTTTTTAAATATATGTTTTTGGTAGTATATTTATATACGTCAGTTTGACTTCACCTCGCATGAAGGCAAAGTCAAAGTCTCAGGAAAGGAAAAGGAAAGAGGGTTGTGGGGAGGTATCCGTGGGGATTTTGCGCACGTAAAAAAAAGGAAAGAGGGTTTTTAAAAACAACTGAATGAATAGTTAGTCACCGGGAGTTCATCAAGTCACAAGATTTTATGAGGATAACTGATGATAAAACTAATATGAGTGATTTTTATGTAGACTTCACCTCGCTAGATGGTAAGCTGAAGGCAAAATCTCAGGAAATAGGGTCATCATTACATAGGTATATGTACCATGTCAAAAAGGTGACACTCAGCTTGACGGCCTCATCATATGTTTTTTCACGCCCCGAGACGTTCGTTGGGATGACGAGCGATGTAGGCTCGAAACCAGATGTTAACCATTCCAATCGATTAAGATACAGAAATATATATATATTTATATATATAGGTATTTCATGTAGTTTAAGTTTATGACTACACTAATAACTACCCATAAGTTATATATTATTGTTAAGATAATTAAAATATGTCCATCCAAAAGTTGCCTGTAAGAGATCGCTTATAGCAATTAGGCTGCCATTTGTACATATTTCATATCTTGTATGTAAATGTACTGTAATTTATATATGTACAATAAGAATGTATCTATCTACTATCTATCTATCTACTATCAGTCTATCTATCTATCTATCTATCTAAGATTTTATCCAATAATAATATAATAAGCACTCAGTTTAGTCTCCCTAAAATTATTTTATCACAATCACAACGTTTATGTATTTCTTTATCCGATAGAATTAATGACACTCGAGTGGCCATCGAAATTAATGAAGGTTCGATTATTTTATCTTATCAATATGTTTTATTAATACGCCATATTTTAGAATACCCAACTAAGGTATCAAATATCTTTTTTTCCGGTATCGGTAATTTTTACAATGATTAATGCAATGATTTTGTGTTTGTGGTCTGAGTTCTGCTAAACTGTTATATGTAAATATTCCAATCTATAAATTTCGTCAAAATATCAATAATAAATCGGTGGTGGTGTCAGGTGAATTACGACCCCATTGTAGAAGGCGACTAAGGGATAGGGCTGTTCTCCGTCCGAAAGTTAACATACAGCCAATGATTAAGTGCCCGCTCGACGGCAATAGGCTGGCCTTCTATTAAATAGGACCGAAAATTATAATTGGCGAATATATATATATATATATATATTAAACAAATAAACTAGGTCAACTAACTAACTAGTGGTTTAATTTCAGTTTTTAGTCTTTAAAATGAAATTTTAAGCAAAATAATAAGAATAAGAATAATTTATTTGTCTTTAAAAACATAGTAACATGGATCTTACAATATATACTAAAGTATAGTTACTTACAGTATTTTTCGTTTTATAATGACATTAACAAGCACAATATTCTATCTACTTTGTTATTTTGTTGAGCCCTGCCTCTTAAGCTAGGGCAACCTGTATTATAAGAGGCAGTGTTCGGCTTAATAAATATACATAATAAATTTAAATATGTATGTAGGTACATTTTACAATAGGTTGTTGAATTGCGGGTTTTAATATACTTCTGCCTACCCCTTCAAGGATTTACAGGCGTACCTAAGTATATGTATGTACAATCAATAATGACTCAAGGCAGTATTTTATCGATTCAATCGTTCGATTATTAAAATAGATGCGACTAAGAGATACTACTAACATTTACTATTAACTGTTTGAGTATAAAGGTTCATAATGAGGACAATGGTTTGCAAAATCCAGCCTGTGATTAACCAACGAGCTGATAATAGTAATCTATTATATTTGGTCGGCTTGTACAACTCTCACGGGAAGAGATGGGTTGGCCCTTCTAACCAATTTCAGCCAGCAGTTACCGATATAATATGGATTAATTTACATTATGTTAGTTACAATAGACGGACGACCTGAAAAAGGTGGCTGGAACAGACTGGAGGCGGAAGGCAGAGGGTCGGAAAAATGGCGCACATTGGAAGAGGCCTATCTCCAGCAGTGGACTGCGGTGGGATATTAATTGATTGATTGATAGTTGCAATGGCTTAAGTTTTATTTAACTAAACTATATATATAAAAGGAGTTAACTAGTATAGTAATTCTATCAAATATATAAAATCCTCGTGATTCATGTATTCGGTCCCACGTAATAGCGGGTGAGCCTATTGCGGTATTCCGGGCACTATTGTTGAATCGAGCCATGCATCTGAGGCTGAGTCTGGGCTGTATATATCTGTCTAATGTTAAACAGCCCTATCCCTTAGTCACCTTGTACGACACCGCTTGGGAAGAGATGGGGCGGCCGTAATTCTACTCTACCGGAAACCACGCGGCAATATTTTTTTGGCAATTTGATTTATTAGGATTTGGTATTTTAAAATACATACAATCCTTTTTTTGTGCGCAAAATCCCCACGGATACCCCACCACCGGAGCCGATGGGGGAGGTTATGTCGGACTTGAACCGACTAAAACGCACACCGACTATTTGGACCTCAGGTTGCCTGAGGTTAGATTCCCTAAGACATATCCCTTGCATCCCGGTCGGCCCAGGACCATCTCTTATGAGACGGCCCTCTTCGGGTGTAGAGACCACGGAGTCCCCACCTCGTCCGGGTATGTGGAGGCGCTCACCGCCGCCGCGGCCTGCTTCTGCTAGGGTGACAGGTGGCTCCACCTAGCTTCCCCAGGCCAAATATATACAACCATAATTTTTTCACCACCAATCTTGATTTTTATAGCGTCAAAAAACGATTATTTTTTTACGCTTATTTGTAGGAGTATATTTTCCAAAAACGGGACGGAAACGCTCACAGAAACGAAGAACCGGACCCTATCCGGATGGATATCATCATTGTTCAGCTAGTATACTATATAATGCCAAGTCGCTTACAGAATTATTCTGATGTCTGGAGAGCAGGTAACACCCACTCTAGTTTCCAGTGAAAGGGTTGTGATACTGGCCTAATTGGCTACACCTACACAAAATATTATATCAGTGGCCATTAGGTACAGTATTGTATATCATCATCGACATACCTTTGTCTAAAGAGCGACATTGAAAATATCTGGATACGAAAAGGTTGTTCTTATATTTAGATAAGGTTATTTTAGTTAGTGAATGACCTAAAGATAATAATAGGGGATTACTTATAGATAGGTATGATTATATTCATAAAATACTGTACGTGAATGAAAGGTATTCGATCTGAACTCTTCTTTATTTTTAAAAGGTAAAAGGAATTGAGGATAATGCTTCGTTTTGCTACATTTAGGAAATATTACTTTAGGATATTAATTCTGCAGACGTTCTTAAGCGGTGCAAATACTCCAATCTCATTGGTGATTATGAATTTGTGCCGTTTGGAGTCGAAACGTTTGGGCCGTGAGGTCCGAGCGCCCACAATCTCTTCAGGGAAATTGCGAAGCAGATGGTCGACGCTTCTAGTGACCAGAAGGCTGACCTTTTCTTAGGTCAGAGAATAAGCATTGCCATACAACGTGGCAATGCTGCTGGTCTTCTGGGAACGCTATCACAAAAGGCATGCAATGCGGAAGGATTCCACGATGCATTTTAATTTTTGTTTTATTTAATTTAATTTTTATTATTATTATTGTTATTGGGGAACAGGCCAGCAGTTGAAGCAACTGATATCAGCCTGCATCTCATTGTTCACTATACTGTTTTCACTACTCAACGATTTTGTTGATTTATGTCCAGTCTATTTTTGAATTGGTTAATGTTTTCTGCTGTCACAATATTTTCAGGTAGCCTATATTAGCCTATGTAATTTTGTTTTATTATTTTTTGAACATATTATATTTGAACATATATTTTTTTAAACGATGGAGATTTAAGATTAGCAACAAATAATATCGAAGTCTCTGTAGCGTGGTGGTAGTGAACGCGGCCGCTACGCAGGAGGCGCAGGTTCGATCCCTGCTCATTGTAAATATTTGTATGCATCTCTGTGCTTACGAGGTTGGCAACGCGAGTGTATCTCCTCTGGTGTTACACACGTCCATAGGCCACGGTAGCCACTTTCCATCAGGTGGGCCATGTGCTTGTCTGCCTCTTAAGTGGTATAAAAAGATATGGGTATTTGTATCGGTCTGTTCGTGCCTCTGAGAGCACGTTAAACCCTCGGTCCCGGTTGCCATACCAACACCTATGGCAATTGTTTATTTTTTATACCATTTAGGTGGCAGATAAGCGCACAGCCCACCTGATGGAAAGTGGTTACCGTGGCCTATGGTCGTGTGTACCACCAGAGAAGCCACACTCGTGCTGTCAGTATAGAGGACAGTTGGGGACTCTTTAGTCCCCACACCCGAGACGAGGGCCAGATCGTGAGAGATGGCCCTGGGTCGGCCGGGGTGCGTGGGATATGCCTGTCAACCTCACCTTCGGCAACCAAAACGACCCACAGGCGGCGTGCGTTTTAGTCGGTTCGAGTCCGACATCACCTCCTCCACCGGCCCCGGTGGGGAGGTATCCGTGGGGATTTTGCGCACGTAAAAAAAAAAAGTATAGAGGACAAAGCAGGACAAACCTTTAGTCATCCCACTGACAGTTACGAGTAGTTGGAGCCTTAAAAACTTCAATAATTAACTGCAATGCTTCGATATTAACTCTGGGTTGTGGAGATCTGATGGCAGTCACTTCACAGAAAATATCCGAGTTCAGCTGAATCAGCAGTTCGACTGGCAAAACGGAACCCAAACTCCGAGGTTATAGCTTCGGATGTGACAGTGATTAACGATAAGATTATTAATCTATACTATATAATAATAATAATATAAATATTATAAAGAGGAAAGATTTGTATTTTTGTATGTAACGAATAAACTCAAAAAGTACTGGACCGGTTTTAATAAAAAAAAATTCATTAGAAAGCTGCATTCTTCGTGAGTAACATAGGCTACTTTTTATCCCGATATTCCCGTGGGATCAGGAATTACGCGGGTGAAACCGCGGCGCGGTGCTAGTTATAAGATAAAGAGAAGAATATCGAAGTGTTCTTTCGAGGATATGTGCAGCCCAGACTCAGCCTCAGATGTATGGCTCGAGTCAACAATAGTGCCCAGAATACGGCAATAGGCTCACCCCCTATTACGCGGGACCGAATACAATTATTGGTGAAATGTGAATGTTTATTCACCTCTGCCTAACCCTCCGGGGATAAGGCGGGATTATATGTGTGTATGTATGTATGTTAATTTGCAAGCTGCTACATTTACTGAGTGATGGATAAGTTTCTGGCTTCTGTTGCTTAGAGATTCAAACGGCCAAAATTTCCTTGCAATTATAACAATGAATATATATATATCATGTCATCCGGCTCCATCCGGCTCGAAGGACCAAAGCGATGTATGGGACATCGGAGTGTGATAGAAATGATAGAGTTGCTTGAGTGATATTATGATATATTGATATTTAAGACTAATTGATACTTAGGACTAAATGATTGATAATGAGGACGCGTCGACCGTGTATCGGATACGAACGTGAACTGATGTGCTGTAAAGTGCATATGGTTTACTCGTACTCTATTGACCTACAATTATTGCTAAGTAATGACTGTGCGGTTGGCCCGTACAATTATTAACTTATCCTTTTTAGTAGGTATTATAGGTATTCTTTTCAAGTGGGTGTTCTTTTTAAGTAGGCATTATTTTTAAGTGTTCTTTATATTGTATTATTTGTTTTGTACTCAGTGGCGTGTTGTAATGATGGATTTCGGTGGGTGCGCGAGCACTGGTAATTGTGGGTAATTGAATGGCGACTGATTGTAATTATGCGTCATTCCGTCGTTTCTTTCTTTTTATGTCGCCATTTTTAAGTGTTATATGTATTGTACTGAGATTTGTTGTTGTGTTCATGCGTCACTGACTCGTTGCCTGGCGGCGGAGCCACTAGCGGCGCCATCTGAAAACCAGCGCTTCGCATACCCTGGTGTGCGGGGCATTGATGCTGAGATGGTGGCCCATTTGGGTGCGCACGATGTGCAGTGAGTGTATTCTTGTTGTGTTATCTTGTTGTTGTGTATATATATATTTGTCTGACTCTCTGTACGTTGTGTGTTCGTGAATAAATGTTTTTTCTTTCTTTTCTTTCTTTCGTTCTTTCTAAGTAGGTATATTTTTTAAGTAAGTATTCCTTAATGAAACATATGCTATTTCTAATTTGAACGTATGTACGCCGGTAATAATATAGATTTCTGTTTATACCAGAACCCACAAACATAGTGTTTAATTATGACCGGCTTATAGGCGTAACCTATTTAATAGGAGGCAGGGTTGTGCCTTTCCGTATGCGGCGCTAATTTGAGCTATAATTTCTACATTACACTTGCGGGAAATAGAAAAGGATGACGTCATTCTGTATATTGCAATTTTTTATAGTTAAGTTAAGTGGCGACAAGCGCACGGCCCACCTTATGAAAAGTGGTTACCTTGTACTATGGGTGTGTGCAACATCAGAGGACTCACAGTCGTGTTGCCGACCCTGTAAGAACAGAGAGTTTCTAGGCCGTCAGTGTAGAAGACAAGGCAGGACAAACCTTTGATCTTCCTACTGACAACACTAAATCTCTCCAGTGAGCGCTAGCTATCTTACTCACCACCGGGAACACAATACGAGGTTATTATAGCCGCGGTATTCTGTAGGGCGGAGGTATTTTCCCAGTCGGACAGCTCAATTGTGATGGGAATACCGTTGTGTCCTACCTCCAGCAAAAATCTTTTAAATTTAACTAACAATTTTTTAACCATTAAATATAAGCAGGTTCGTAATAGGTAAAAAATAAATATGTTATAGAATAAATAAAAATAATAAATAATAAATAAAAATAAAATAAAAATAATTTATTTCGGACAACAACGAATCCATATCTTGTTAGTAACAATATAACCACTTAAAAATATGTTAGTAAAAAATTTGCATTGTCTTTGTTTGTCATTTATTGTCAAAATTATTTAATGTCAAAATAGAGGAATAGAAGTAATGTCACGCAGTAAAAATCTAAACTATTTTGTCAAATTTGTAATTTATTTATTAAAATCAATATAAAATTTTTAAGATACTAGTATGTCAAGTCCGCCATTCAATTAATAGAATTATTATATTTTTAATTATATTGTGAATTTTTGCGCTTATTTATCAGTGTCATTACCCCCACTGTCCCTACTTAGACACTATTTTTGTGTCCGAGATACATTCACGGATCCACTTAATTATAATAGGCGAGTCCCATCGATCTGCCATAGTTTTCAGAATGGTGTTGGAGCTGCCCCGCAATCTACAGAGCAATGAGACAGTTTTCTTTCTCATTATGGTTTGGAAGCTATCCACGCAAGCCTGGGCGAACATGCCTGATGCGCTGCAAAATCGAGGCAACCCCATCAACATCCTGAAGGCGTTGTTGTATTGGACACGCAGTGCACTGATGGCCGTCTGCCTATAGTTGAACCAGAGGCTACAAGTATAGAAAACTTGGCAGTATGCTCTGAATAATGTCAGTTTTACTGGCGTACTACAGCGTGCAAACCTTCGTACCAACATATTACAGCGCACCGCCAGCGCCCTGCGTTCCCTTTCGATGTCTACTTCATCTCTGAGGTCGCTAGTTAAAAAATGTCCTAAGTATTTAAAACTATGTACCCGCTTAAGGTCTGTCCCGTTAAGTTTAATACTAGGTACAGATGCGGGACACTTTCCGCCAACGGCCTCAAACACCAAGTATTCGCTTTTGTTTGTATTATAAATGAGACCATGTGTTTCCGCATATTGCTCGCACACCTGAAGCAATTTCCTAGTGGCGTTGATCGTTGGACTCAGCAGCACCATGTCATCTGCGTAACTGATATTGTTGACACTGACGTCATCCACGCGACAACCAAACTTCATACTGCTGAGTTCAACGATCAATTCATTTATATACAGATTAAATAGGCGAGGCGAAGTCAGGCCGCCCTGTCTCACGCCGCACTCCAACCTATAAGACTGTGAGAAACTACCGCCCCACCTCACGCAGTTTTCCTGGTTGAGGTACCAGTACTGGAAGATGCGCAACAGTTCTGCTGGTACTTTTCTATTCCGAAGCTTTCTCCACAGTACGTCATAGGAAACGCGGTCAAAAGCACGAGAGAGGTCCAGAAAACATGCAAATACTGGGGTCTGTCTGTCCGTGTAATACTTAACCGTATGTTTTAAAGCAAGAATAGCTGTTTCTGTTGACAATCCGGACCGGAAACCAAACTGTGCATCGTGCAGCTGCAAGTAACTATCTAGATGTGTATCCAGCAGGCCGTCTAGCACCTTCGCAACAATAGTTGCCAGTGAAATCGGTCTATAATTTCCCTTGTCCGCTACATCACCTGTCTTATTCTTAATTATTGGCACCACTATAGTACGCATAAGATCAGCGGGAAGATACGAGTGGCACATACACAGCGAATAGAACATGGACAGGACTCTTGTTAAATGAGGTCCTGCGTACCGCAGGTGTTCGACGCTGAGACCATCGTGACCAGGGGATTTCCCTCTAGTCATACCTTTAATCACATTTGTAACTTGCTTGGACGAAAAACGAATGAAATCACTGTCACGACAGATCTCATCGTCGACCACCCGCGACACGTTCAGAGGTGAGTGCACTTTAAAGTGCTTAACAAACATGTTAGCAATGGACAGGGGTTCATTCGCGCCATCTACAGTGTCCGGTAACCCTGGTTTGACATTAAATTTGCCCGTTGCCTTCCAGAAAAGTTTAAATTTTTGATTTGAGTGATGTGAAGCCATTTTATCACATTTTATTTGATGTTGATTAGTTTGACACCACTTCAATCTACTTTTAAATACCTTGCGACTTGTACACATGTCCTCATATATAGGTCCTTGTACGGGCTTATTATATAATAACCACATTTGATATTTCAGTCTCGCTACCCCATGTGCCTCTCGAACATATTTATTCCACCCTGTTATCTGCCCTTTAGCAGGTTGGGGTCTCATCAGGTGAGTCCGTTGCGCTGCGGACGCCAGAATACTCACAATTTTTGTATACATACTATCCAGTGTCCTACAGTGTTCCACACTGTTACAATGAGAATTACTACACATTGCAAAGTTTTGAGGATAATGAATATGCCGCAGTTCATCATTACAAAGTCTACAATACTCCTTGATCTGCTCATCACTCCTGTCACCCCAGATGGCTTTATTAATTATACCACTATTTGGATACGGTAAGGACTTCATAGTATCAATATTACTAGTTAGAATGACAGGAAAATGGTCAGACCAAAGCACATCATTTATTACTTTTACATTTTCGACACTCATAAATGCAGATTGTGTAACAACGCAGTGATCCAGCCATCGTTGACACCCATGCGTATCACTGATGTAGGTGTAACACTCAGATTGAGCGCCAAGTATCTCTGCATCAGCACACAACCAGCTTTGCTCAGAACAAAAGTTCATAAGTTCTATCCAAAATGACTCACCGGGATGTGCATTATAGTCCCCGAGCATGAAAACCGTCCCGCAGTCACCAGACTCCACAATAGCGCTTATTTCACCCAAGCACTCCGTAAATTCATTTAAGTTATGGCTAGTATCCGTTGGCATATATACACTAAACACAATGAATGAACTATTATCGAGCGACACCTGTACTGCCACCAGACGATCACTTTGACAATCTATAACCTTAACTGATTTAAATATACACTTCCGCCAGAGTATCGCGACGCCACCATAGGGTCTTCCCTTTAACAGACATTTGGAAGTGTCGACAGCTGACTTGCCTGTATAATAGAAATCTGTGTGCACCTGACCCAGCAGTGGTATATCTTCTGGGAGAAGCCATGTCTCCTGTAGAGCAACTATATCAGCTGATTGGCACAGTGATCTCACCCCCTCAATAGACCGCTTCAACGACTTGCAATTAAAAGTAACAAATTGACATTTATCCATAAAAACAAAATTAGGTATTTGGCTTCAATACTGCTGCTGTTTTGTATTTATTCTGTACAAAACGACGAAACGTAATACCACTAGGCCATAAATCATCACTTAGAAATACATTTAATTTACTTCTGGGGACGTATAGCTTGTAGGAACTATAACTTTTCGGGGTCTGCCTATTGATTTGATACAATGTCACTTCCTCCATTGTTTTCTCTTTGATATATGAGGTTATATCACTCTCAGCTGTATCTTTCGAAACATTTGAAATATAAATAGGTATTTTTACTTCTGACGCCTTGAATTTGCCGTCTGTTTGTATGCTTGCTTTTCCAATCTTGGCCCTTAAGAAACTACTCTTTTTCTTATATTCCACTTTCTGCCAACCATCCCCTACCTTTTGCTTCTTTTGGTCACTCGTGCACAAAACGTCTGCAAATGTTTTGTTAGTACCAACTCGATCCAAACTCATGCTAACGGTTTTTAACTTCGAGCTAGCCTTGTTTAAGCACATAGTAGGGGACCGTCCGCCATGTCCCGCCTCCGCGATATGGTGGGACGGTGAGAGTGAGATATCGCTATTTCGGTCTCGCTCGTTGCACTCAAGCGATGTATGCGCAAATGTATCTTGTAACGGCCGTGATGATTCGATCTCAGTTGTGGTTAGCTGAGTTTTTTGTATACCCTCAGATATTGGACAAGAGAATTCGTCAGCGTTTTCTGATATTTTCGGGCTTGGAGTCGATTCAAATGAATGCTGTAATGCCATAGGACCACTGTCGAAAATACTGTGAACCATATTTCTATAGGATGTGTCTCTCCTCGCGTTAACAAAGTCAAACTGATTATTAACAATTGACGCTTGTTTGAGTGAATCGATTTCCCTCCTCAGTTCTAACAGCTGACTGGATGTAACGCACTCGCTTTCAAACGTTTTCATTTGTGATTGTAACAAAACAATATCTTTCAACATCCTGGTGACGTCTACATGGTCAAAAGTCACTGGCGGCAACTTTTGCAAATCACGGGCAACAAACGTAGGTACAATTTCCGGATCAGTCTGTTTCAATAGGCCGATGATATCGTCAATATCTCTTCCACTTTTTCCTTTATTTCTTCGGGTTTTACGTTTCGAGTCCGGTACGGATTCAAATAACAGCCGTTTCGAAGATGCTATTTCTACCTCTGAAAACGAGTCTATACACAGCCTAATAAGCGACACCTCATCCATGACATCCGCCTTGTTCTGAATGAAAGCTAATAACTCGTTAATCACGATATTACAGTTTGCACATTTCAAAATATTAGACGCCATTGCGCTCGACCGCACCTACGAAGTCGGCCGGATCACACAACCGTCACACGCGAGTGACAGCGTGACACACATAAAATCTTAAATTGCACCGTATCATCACCAACTACTTAGTGTGAGCTAGTTGTGGTAATTAGATTAACCCTCATCCTATCTATTGCGTGCCCATTACTCAGTCTTCACTCAAATAGGATTTATCAATGCATTGCATTGCATTGTTTAAAAAATGTCATATCGTGGTTTCTGTCTATTCCATAGCTATCTCATTGGTAAAGCATCGTAACAGTGGTGGAATTCTATGGACTTTCTTTCCCTTTATGTGAAGTCTAAACGAATTTAAGATACCCCGAAAGTAGTTCGTAAATTATTAAAACTAATTGAACTAGAATTACATATCAAAAACTATTGGTACTGTTTTAACTAAAACAAAAAATATGAAGCTGTAGATATACGCAATACGGTAGAGAACAGCAGGTATTACTATTATATATAACTATATTTATAATTATATATAATACTAGCGGCTCGGCTTCACATAGCCACACATATGTATAAAATCCGGCACAGAAACTCTCAATGCTTGCAGGGTTGGTAGTGCGAGTGTGACTCTCTTGGTTTTGCACGCGTCCATAGGCCACGGTGACTATTTTCCTTAAGGTGGGTCGTGTGCTTGTTTACCAACTAAGTGGTATAAAAAAAAGCGGTATAAAAAAGAAAGAAGGTAAATAAAATATTCAGTTAACTTAATTTTAATAACCCCCAGGGCTTTTACATAACATAACATGGCCATGTATTTGTCTGTGGGCGTAACAAGGGTTATTTGATGACAATATTGGCAACGTGAATGTTGTTATTAAAATATTCGAACTTAATTAAACCCAGTTGGACCACATAATTGATTTCGTAGTCAATATGATTACATCACGGAATATCTGCTGGTTTGATATTTAATATGTTCTGACATGATGATAATTGAAATATTTTGTTTTGGATGGAAATTTCAAACATAATGTTTTTTTTTTCATACCGCTTAGGTGACAGACAAGCACACATCCCACCTGATGGAAAGTGGTTACCATGACCTATAGACGTGCGCAATACCAGGGAATGTCACACTCGCGCCTCCAACTCTTTAAGTACAGAGAGTTTTTGTGCCATCAGTACAGAGGACAAAGCAGGACAACCCTTTAGTCTTCCCACTGACAGCACAAAAACTCTCCGATGAGCCTTACTCACCACCGGGAACACAATGATGATTCAAACCACATAATTATTACAACTGCAAACAAATTTAGCGGCGAAGCGATTTACCTACCAAATGGAATTGTTACTGAAATTTGGAAATTATTAGTATGCTAACTTTTCTTATTCTATTCTAGTATACGTAGTCCCTGTAGGTGATAGGTGGAACTGCCTGAAAGAACGTCGAGGCAGCGGCGCTTTGTACGTCTTCTCCTAAAGAAGGGGCGTTATGCGTCACGAACTACCTGAATGCAATCATGATGGGAACGGAGCCACAGTAAAAGGGTTCATGAGAATTTTATAAAAATAATAACAATTGAGAATCTGACATTATTAATTTACCTATCAAATCGATTTTAATTTCTTGTTGTTTGTTCTGTATTCATTTGTTATTGACATTGATAAAATTAAAATGTAACGACATTGACATTACTGACATTTAGAATTATTATTTTTTATATATTTTTTTTTAGATTTGTTAATGACATTGATAAAGTTTAAAGTGTGACGACATTGATATTATTGACATTCTGAATTATTAATTTTTATATTTATATCAATTTTTGTAGTATGAACTAATATTGATGTAAATGAATCAAATGATTGACGATTGATGAATATTTATATATAATAGTTGGTATTTTAATGTATCGTATAATAAGTAAGATATGGAATTTAATGGTTTTTTTTTGTAATTAGAATAACATTGCAAGCGTCTTGGTGCTCACTGTAAGCTTGCAATGTTCACTGTTTATATTTGATTAAATATGATCTCGAGATGGTCCTGGGCCAGCCGGAGTGACAGGAATTTGCTGTGGGCGTGGAATAATAAATAGTACACGTAGTTACTACTTCCTACAATACCGAATCCTTTCATCGAGGCGTGATAAAGCATCTGAAGACGCTTTCAATCTGAGGTTTACCCATGTTCCTAGGACTCTACCTTCAGCTTACCACTTACAATTAAGTTAATGTTATAAAAATAAACTAAGCGCTGTTCTCCATCGAGTAATAAACATACAACAGATAAATAAGTGCCTAACTTTCGAAGTCTACCTAGCGATTCAGGAATAATTCGGGCAATATAGGTAAGTACATTACAAATTAAATGCCTACACAAAGATATACCAAAACTCATGATAGTATCTGCAGTTAAGAATATGTATTAGTTCTACATTCAATTTATATTTTTATACAAATTTCGAATGCGCATTTTTTGTAATAAAATATATTTATTTATTTATTTATTTCATAGTAGGAAAACTTACAGCTATCAATTAGTGTTACAAAGATATATAAAATAATAGACGGCCAATTAAAATATCTGTATATTCCCGTTATAACCCCGCGTGGTTCCCGGCTGAGAATTTGGACCATCCCATCTCTTCCCATGCGGTGTCGTACAAGGCGACTAAGGGATAGGGCTGTTTAACATCAGACAGATTTTTACAGCCCAGACTCAGCCTCAGATGCATGGCTTGAGTCAACAATGGTGCCCAGAAGACGGCAATAGACTCACCCCCTATTACGTGGGACCAAATTCAATGACTGGTGAAATGTGGGTGTTCATTCATCTCTGCCTAACCCTCCGGGGATAAATGCGTGATTATATGTATGTATATATGTATATTGTATTTATTGTCGTATGCATAGTAAACGTGGTAGTTATATAAATATGTGTACATATGTGACTAACATAGCATCAAACTCCCGAGCCCGAAGAAATTCGGGTGGCGGAATGGGAGATACGACTTGGGCAACCAGGCGCAGGGCACGCCGTAGTAACGGCAGTAAGACCCATCATGGGGGAGTGGCTAGAGAGGCCACACGGCAGCCTCTCGTACCGTCTGACGCAGATGATCACCGAGCACGGATGCTTCGGAAAGTATCTGCGTCGGATGCAGAAAGAGCCAACGTCCGAGTGCCATCACTGCGACGAGAGGGAGGACTCAGGTCCGCACACGCTCACCGAGTGTCCGGCGTGGGAGACGCCGAGGCGGGAGCTTGTGGCGGCCCTGGGAGTGAGGGTTCTCACGCTCTCCACCTTGCTCGCGGCGATGGTTCGCTGCGCGGATGCGTGGGCGGCCGGCGCCTCCTTCTGCGAGCAAGTAATGCTCGTGAAGGAGGAGGCGGGGCGGGAGCGGCAGCGGGAGCGACGAAGGATCGCAAGTCAAGCTGCCCGCGTACGAAGGCAACTCGGGCGTCCGAGGTCGATGAACGACCTCCGCCCCCCATGAGCGCCGGCCTGGGGGTGACAGGTGAAGCCGCCTGTCACCCTGGCAGAAGCAGGCCGCGGCGGTGGCCGTTTCCGGGGACGAGTTGGGGACTCTGTAGTCCTCACACCCGAGAAGAGGGCCAGATCGTGAGAGATGGCCCTGGGTCGGCCGGGGTGCGAGGGATATGCCTGTCAACCTCACCTTCGGCAACCAAAACGACCCACAGGCGCCGTGCGTTTTAGTCGGTTCGAGTCCGACATAACCTCCTCCACCGGCTCCGGTGGGGAGGTATCCGTGGGGATTTTGCGCATGTAAAAAAAAAAAAACAGCATCAAACAAAATTATTATTGCATTTTATAAATAGAAGTTATAATAAGAAGCTACATAAAAATTTCGTAGACTTCCTAGAACCTCTACGGTATTACGAAAATACAAACCAGAATTTCCAGTAATATTTTTTTCTTAAGTATTAGGCACACTTAAGTATCCAATTTGCAATGCAAACACTTACTTGAAACCCATATATTTGCATTTTAAGTTACCAAGAAATTGATTACAATGAAAAGCAAAATGATATTTCGCCACAGAACCTTAGGTTCATTTTCCTGATACTCAACACTTCACCGAATAAAGTTGAATACAAAAAATATTTGTTTTTGAAATTAATTAGGATGGTATACGATGTTGGAATATATAATTGAGTATGCCACAACGAATAAAATTACTTGAGTATTTTAATATTTTTGTTAATCAAATATTGTAATTTAATCAATTTCGATGAAACCCTTGTAATAAATTTGTTTTTAAATTGGTATTATTTTAATGGATTATGAAAGCCACTGCGATAGGATTTAAAGCTTAACGATATTTCGGCCAATCATTAATTAATAATTTAGACGAAAAAAATAAAAAATAAAAAGTTAGTTAGTATTCATATTTTGTGAGTCGGGTTGATTAAAGCATATTGATTTATAGTGCGGCAAAGAATAGAGCGTCGAACCGCTTGGTTCTGAAATGAATTGTTTGCTACTTATGAGAATGTCATGCAGCCCTGCACGTGTTGCAACTTATGTAGTACTAGCTGTTGCCCGCGGTTTCACTCGCGTGGATTTCTGATCCCGTTCTCGCTGCTGACCCTCCTCGATATCATGATTATATATCGATAGCCTATGATACTCACAAATAATGTGACTGTCTATTGATGAAAGAATTTTCATAGATTTTTTTTTTTAGAAATCGTTTCAATAGATCCAGGTATTACCCCCTATAACATCACTAACTCACAAACTTTACTGTATAAAAGATTTCCACTTGGAAGGAAATCTTTTTTATACAACTTAGGAGGTAAACAAGCACATGGCCAACTCGATGCAAGTGGTGACTGTTGCCTATAGGCGTGTGCAAAATCAGGGGAGTCACACTCGTGTTGCCGACCCTGTAAGAATAGAGACTTTCTGTGCCGTCAGTGCAGAAGACTTCCCACTGACAGTACGAAATCTCTCCAGTGAACTCTGGCTACCCTACTCACCGCTTAGAACACAATACGAGGTCAGTATCAGAATAAACGGGATATTTACCATGTTTCATTATTTTGAGTTTCCGATATTTCGGCGCTGTTGCAAGAACCATGATTACGGAGGAACTGGAGTAGTGGCGGTGAACAAAGAAAAAGTTTTTTCGTAGGAGTAATTATATCGATCCACGATCGACCATGATAGTTTAAATACCTATACAATACGAGGTTATTATGACCGCGGTGTTCTGTATGACGGAGGTACGGCTCCAGTCAGACTGCTCAGTTGGGACTATGGTATTGTGTCCTATCTAAAGGTAGCTTGCCACTGACATGAAGTTATACTAACCATACAATTATATCAAAGTTGTACAATGTTAACAATGTAAACAACTTCAACAAATCTTGAAAGTTTTGAAGAATCTGGCAAAGAGTTGCGATATGCCGCAACTATCGGACTACGAGCTTGTTTATTAAATAAGTTCAGGCACTAGGCACTAGCTTATTGCAGAAATGCTCTGTGTTACTTAGTATTGTAAGTGTCAGATAGTTCTCTGTTCTATGTCAGAGTTACTGCTAATATCATAACATAACATAAACTCACGCCTATATCCCCGAAGGGATAGACTGAGGTGCTAGAACTCACATTTCGCCAGTTTATGTTTAGGTCCCAATGTCATAGGTGGCGAGCTTATTGCCATGAACCGGGTACTTATAAACCTGCGATAAATACACACATAACTTCGAAAAGCCTTGAAAAGTCATTAGTATGCCATGGTAATCCTGGGATCGAACCCGAGACCTCGTCCGTCGTCAGTAGTCCATTACCCATACCACTAGGCTACCGCGGGTTTTTCAATATCTAGTTTTATGAAGATATATGTTAGAATGTTTATTTTTAGCTGTAACGGCTGAACAGATCAGGCTGAAATTTGATATAGGGAAAGATTATAGTTTGAAATAATATATACGCTTCTTTTTATCCCCAAAATAGGTCCCCCTGGACAGCGGAAACGTTTTCAATATGCCACGCGGACAGAGCAGCGGACATTGGCTAGTTGCTACTATCATAAATTAAAAAGTTAGTTGTATGTAACGCAGTTACTGTCCAAGAATAAATATTGTTGCGCAAAATTATTTAAAGTTACGCTGTTTTATATAAAACTGTCAATACTCCAAGGGTCGGCCAAGGTGTGAGGGATATGCCTGTCAACCTCACCAGAAACGACCCACAGGCGCCCTTCGTTGCTGTCGGTTCGAGTTTGACAACATATGTACAGTAATATGAACGGACAAAGTTTAACCCAATAAAGATTTCAATTTCAGGTGTGAAACGTTTTTGGTAATATTCATAAAATTGGCACACGAAACTGGTATAAACCTAGTTTTGTGGGCCCCCATTGCGTCGTTGTAACCTGGTTTTACGGCCGGACTCAACCCTTACGTTTTAATTACAGCGTTGGTCAATGAGGACGGTGTTGTGTTTGCCTTGGAGCTGAAGGATTTAGGGCATAGGCATTCTAATTTACAATGCGTTTCTGGCAATTTAGGCAATAAATTGTACACCGGTGTAATACCAATGTACGGCTTTCAGCCCTTATCGCGTAATGTTAATAAACTAATTTATTTTGTAAAGAGATTGTTGTAAAGAAATGAGAACTTCATGATATTACGGAATTTAATTTTATAATTTTCTGGAAAAATAGGTCATCACAACCATTACAGCGTTAGTCCCTTAAATATATTTCTTAGTCGGCGGTCAAAAACAGCCTGTCAATGAGAATATTTCTGCGTCACGTCATTTGTACCATTGCTGAGAGATCATTTCTTTCAATTATCCTTTTTACATTACAATCTCCCTCTTTTTCTCTATTCCATTTTTGTATATATTGTATAGTTACCATAGTTTTATATTAATTTGTAAGTAATTGTATATTATAATAGAATATTTTATGTACCTAAGCTGAATAAAGTTTAATAATGATTATCCTTTTTTATATTTTTTTTCCTATCTTATAATCGATTTGAATAATTAGTAAAAAATTTAATTAGTTCAGGTGAGACTCGAACCTGCGATCATTCACTTACAGGGGGAATGCTTTGACTGCTAAGCCACCGAACCTTGCCTGAAATCATCCAAATCTTCCTATATATATCCGTCTTACGGCGACGGTTGGGAGTCATCTACCGATGATCGTACGAACTATCGGCACCAATGAATAATATTACAATCATTTTTAAACATTGATTTTTGATTACTAACTAACTATTCAACTAACTAATTAACTAACTATTGAAATCGATTAAGATAGTAAAAAAAAATTAACCACTTCAGATGGGATTCGAACCTGCGATCTTTTCCTTACAGGGGGAATGCTTTGATCACTAAGCCACCGAGCCTTGTCTGAAATCATCCAAATATTCCTATCGATTTGAATAGGTATACAACTAGCTTGCTTGAAATATCGGAAATTAGAAAAAATACAACATGGTAAATATCCCGATAGCTCTAATACTAATGTAAGTGACCATGATAGTTTGAACACCTATATTGTTAAAAAAGTCGCTCCGTTAAAACTTTTTTAGAGAATAAATTTAAAGAATAAATTATTCTGTCTTCTTATCGGTGTCAATTCTGTTGGAAGTTATTCTGAACTAAACTATCTCCAAAATGTATCTATTTAAATTTCGTAACTTCATTCTGTTTGGCACCGGATTATATAGACTGCAAAGATAATGTGAATCGCGAGGAATATATTATATTTTATGGCTTACGTTTATAGTTAACGTCATTATAATAGGACTAAATTATGTTACACATATTGAGCACACTCAAGCTGTGGAATGAACTCCCTGCTGCGGTTTTCCCATGCGCCTACAATATAGGGTTCTTCAAAAGGGGCATTAGGAGGTTTCCTCAGGGTCGGCAGCGCGAGTGTGACGCCCCTGGTGTTGCACACGTCCATAGGCCACGGTAACCACTTCCCATCAGGTGGGCTGTGTGCTTGTCTGCCACCTAAGTGGTATAAAAAAAATTTAGAACTCACTTGTTCACTTTTCCATTTTTCTACTACTTCTACTTTTCCAAAGTACAAGTGAGTTCTCAAGATGTGTAATAATAAATACCACCAAGTGCCATCAATCAACAATATAAATAGACAAAATTGTTTAGATTTATGATTAGATTGTATGTTTAGATTTTTAGTCTAGTTTTTAGAACAGCAGAATCGACGACATTTAGTCTTAATTTAGTAAATCAAATAATTCTCCAAGATTTAGCTAAATGAATTTCGCCTGTAAATCTCTCTTGTTTGAAGTGTTACTAAACGAACAACTTCGCCGATTGAAAGTTATATTGAAAAAGTGAGTCTTCAAAATTACTAATTGAATTTCTTAGAAATGTTTCGTTTTATTAGGTTAATTCAATAGTGAGTTTGAATGAGTTTTGTTTATACAAAGATACTAAAATCACGATTAAAACACAGGAGGTGGTGGTAGTGATTGTCGCAGCCCAAATGACGCGCCCCACCACCCTTACGCACTCAAGCAAATTAATGAAAACGATTGTTTTCGGATTCATTGGTCAAATATAACTTGACAGAACTCGCGCGAGCCGATGTCTTTCTGTCACTAGTCCATACACAGAGCGTACTTGGATTTGTCACGCGACTAGTCGACCGAGAGGTTCACATACATGTCATGTTCATGAAACAATCGATGTTTTTACACGGATGAAGTGAATGTGTCCAGACGTATCTTTTCAGTTTAGACAAGTTATGGAAGACTATAAATACTTCACGATCTACTCTCATAACTGCTAAATACACAAAAAGTCATATAAATCGGTCGAACTCTTTACTTGGAGTACATAATTCCATAACACCAATTTCCTTTTACAGTTTCGACAAAACAAAACAGAAATTCATCATGTTACAATGTTACCCAGGTACTACTGTTGCAAATTACTTTGTGTGAGTAGCTCGAACCGTAATCTCCTTTAGAACTTCTCTAGATTGAGCGTCATATACAATTACTAAGTTACTGAAGCGTTGCCTTTCAACGCTCTAACATATTTTCCTTTTCTTCGTAACATTATTATTTTACAAACAAAAGAGTCTTATTTGACCCAAAACTTACTTAGTTATGGGTCAAATAAGACTCTTTTGTATGGACAAACTATTGACTTTTCATAAGCAGGTGTTTACAACAATAATTGTATCATGGTTCCTGGGTGAAAATAGATTAAATTTTGAATTTCGAAATCTAAATTCGAAGTTCATCTCTACAATGATTTAATGCATTTTCAGCTGTCTCAACAAAAAATTGTGCATTATTGGTGATCCATTAAAGATCTTTCACGATACCATTTTTTTATTCCGTACGGCATTTTTTTTTTTTTTTTTTTTTTATATAGGACACGTCAATTGGACTTCGCCTTGCCTGATGGCAAGCTGAAGGCAAAATCCCAGAAAAGAGGGTCACCATTACCTACACATACCGTGTGACAACGGTGACACTCAGCTTGACGGCCTCATCATATGCTTTTTCACGCCCCGCTTAAAGGACCCGGGACTGTAGGAAGAAGGAAACACGTGAGCTGGTAATGAATTCCAGGCCTTAATGGTGCGACAGAGGAAAGAGTCTCCGAACCGCTTGGTTCTTGATCGGATGTTTTGCACCGTGTGCGGATGACATCTAAGACCTGCACACCTGCATTCATCATCATAATAGCTTAGCCTTATAGGCTTTCACCTTGGAGTCCGGGGTCCGCTTTTTCTAGTTTCACTGCGTTGTGGCTGTACTTCGTAATTTTCCGTGAAGCGTTTATTATATGCTATACATAAAAGACATTGTTAGAAACTAACGTTCAACTATAGTTCTCTTTTTCTAATCTGACAAGTTTTAACATAAGTAAAAAAGCGTTTAACAACTAAAACATTTTTTTGAATAAAGGATAAGACTGACTTATAATACCACAGGGTTTTGAATCGGTGTTTAAAAGTTGTAGGTTCCTTCAAAGTTTTAACCAAGGTGGAGATTGTGTTCGTACATTATACAAAACAAGCTCTGAATTGGTAAAACTTCCGCCGTATGTAAATCGTATGTAAATGCATTCACAATCAGATTTCATAAATCCTCAAAAGTGTATCTATATTGCTAGTAAATTTTTCGATTTCAAGTAAAAGCGCCCTCTTTTGTGTGACTTATACTTATTAGAAATTCACGTAATAAGCTATTTCATAATAAAAAAAGAACACTGAAATAAAAATCAAAGTAAAATGCACGTCCGTTCATAAAAAAAAAGTATTCTTATTTAATACGATTTTTTTATGAACTACAAAAAACATAATATCAAGAAATACTTCAAGCGCTTGAAGATAATGACTCAACTCCGATCTTGTAGAAGACTTTTCAGGTTTATACGTATTAAAAATTACTTACGTACTTAAGTATTTTAATGCTTAATAAAATTACAGCATTGAAACGTATGCCTGAGAATTTCTAGAAAGTTTTTAATGATTTTGGAAGTGGGCCAATCCACTTTAGGTAATATTAAATAGCATTTGCATAATATTATGTTACTACTGGTAATTAGAGTAGCCAGAACTACTTCTAAACTTTCACGTTACATGACATAAATTATCACTGAGTCGGTCAGCCTGAAACCACGGCAAGTGTTATCTGGTCAAAACATAACGGCGGTAAGACCTAACGGCGGTAAGACCCATCATGGGGGAGTGGCTAGAGAGGCCACACGGCAGCCTCTCGTACCGTCTGACGCAGATGATCACCGAGCACGGATGCTTCGGAAAGTATCTGCGTCGGATGCAGAAAGAGCCAACGTCCGAGTGCCATCACTGCGACGCGAGCGAGGACTCAGGTCCGCACACGCTCACCGAGTGTCCGGCGTGGGAGACGCCGAGGCGGGAGCTTGTGGCGGCCCTGGGAGTGAGGGTTCTCACGCTCTCCACCTTGCTCGCGGCGATGGTTCGCTGCGCGGATGCGTGGGCGGCCGGCGCCTCCTTCTGCGAGCAAGTAATGCTCGTGAAGGAGGAGGCGGGGCGGGAGCGGCAGCGGGAGCGACGAAGGATCGCTAGACAAGCTGCCCGCGCACGAAGGCAACTCGGGCGTCGGAGGTCGATGAACGACCTCCGCCCCCCATGAGCGCCGGCCTGGGGGTGACAGGTGAAGCCGCCTGTCACCCTTGCAGAAGCAGGCCGCGGCGGCGGCGCGCGTGGCGCGCCTCCCCGTTTCCGGGGACGAGTTGGGGACTCTGTGGTCCCCACACCCGAGAAGAGGGCCAGATCGTGAGAGATGGCCCTGGGTCGGCCGGGGTGCGAGGGATATGCCTGTCAACCTCACCTTCGGCAACCGAAACGACCCACAGGCGGCGTGCGTTTTAGTCGGTTCGAGTCCGACATAACCTCCTCCACCGGCTCCGGTGGGGAGGTATCCGTGGGGATTTTGCGCACGTAAAAAAAAAAAAAAAAAAAACCTGGTCAAAACAACGTACAATTCTAATGTATATTTATACAATACCTGTACTATGATCGCGTTAGTTCCTGTTAATAGGTAATAGAGCTCCTTAACAAGGACCGCTAACATAAATAATCTTCGGTCTATAATATAAAAACCTCTGGTTTGTAGGCGTTAATAAAAACAATTACTCACTAAGACACTCAATAAAACAAAGAAAAACTATAGAAGGAAATAATAAAATAAAATAAGTCAACTAGAAATGTATGTTTGTTTAATGAAATGGGTAACTGGAAACATCAAAGAGAGTCTTGAATAATTTCAATAACAAGAAAAATGCATTTTAATTGTATCTGCTCCAGACAGTCCTTGAGTTCTCTTTTTCAATTTCGCAGACCTCATTTTGCTTCGGAACTTAAGGTTGTTCATTGTCGCAACGTCAAGACCCGATCGTATTATTCGTTGGAAGCTGCATCTCATTGCCGAAATGACCTAATTTACCCAGGAACAAAGTAGGCCACTATTGTCGTAAATATTTGCTTCTCTCTCGTCCTGGTTTTGTCGAGTCCTTTATTTTAATTTTACAGGGATGAACATTTTATAAGAAAATATTGTGCGATGAAGTGTGAGGATTTTGACTGATAAAAGGGTTTCCTTTTAGTTACGCTTGCGCTGTAGCGTATCGGCAAAAATATGTATATCTTAATCATGCAGAAGTTCACAGAATGTTAAGGATTTTTGTACCAATAATTTCATATAGTATCATTCGAACTAATATGAGTAACTCACAAAATCTTTTAAAACCTTATCCATATTTAAAAAAAAATTAAAAAGTTAAATTTTATTAAATATAACAGACGTTAGTTGTTAAGGTTAGCATGACATATTTTATGTAAGTAAATAAGAAAAAAAAGAAAAAAACAAAGTAGAATTTAACTTTCCTTTAATAATTTCTTAATGTACAAGAAATTGAAGTTCTTTTCATTATTAACTAGCTGTTGCCCGCGGCTCTGCCCGCAAGGATTTCTAATCCCGTTCCGGACGGGATGATAAGTATCCTATGTCCGTCTCCTGGTTCTAAATTACGCCCCCACCAATTTTCAGCTAAATCGGTACAGCCGTTCTTGAGTTATAAATAGTGTAACTAACACGACTTTCTTCTATATATATAGATATCTATATAATACATTAGATTAAAATTTTAAGGCACCACTAAATTAATAAATAATGTTTATCATCTCTTTGTGTCGTTTTCCTTTGTGTACTCAACCAAGAACAGTTTGAATATTCTAATCTTGACAAAGGTAAAGGAATAACAAAGATAAGTCAAAAGCGAGCACTTAATTTGAAAATTGCAGCGTTGCTAAGGAGTCCCCAGTCGGGATTATAATAGATAGGGGTAATCTGCATAAAACCTTTTTTCTGTGTTCTCGCTAAAATATATTGTCCGCTCCTGTATTTTATTACTTGTGACAAAGATGAAAAAGGTAAAGTGGGAAATTCAATTAATTGATGTCAGCAAAATTGAAAGATTGATGCTTGTTTTTGCAGCTCCATATCATTACTTACATAGAAAACTTAAAAATAAGAATATTAGCAACCAGAGTACGCTAATTAATTGCATTGAATCAGATAATTCGTTACGTGGAATAAGGTCTGTGACGCTTTTCACCTGGTGGTAGGTGAACATGAAAAAAATATTACCCACGAGTTCGCACGAAACACACGGACGCCGACCGTATCCATAACTAAATCACTCCTGTTTTTTTTATTCAAATATAAACACGCAGAAATGAATAAATAGATTTGACACAGACTGAGCTGGACAAGGGCATTGAATATAATTTTACGATAGTAAGTTTTTGTAGAAGAATAATGAAACTTCAATGGTAAATTTTTTGACAGGTACAGGCAACAACAGCTCAACAAATTCAAATTTATTGATCATTGTGATCTCAAAATCTCACCTATATTATTATAGAAAGAAACATTTATTTGTACTTTAATTTATTAACACATGTTTTCCAGTTAATAAATTCCATGTAAATCAACTTAAGTCGTTGCCTGCACTTTCCAAGGATCAAATTGATTTAATGTCTAAAAGAAACGAGTAAATTTCATGCAATTTAACCAACATTACCATCATCATGAGATCACGACCAAGGCGGGGGCAGTTTACCCAACTAATCACGAACAACGATTATCTTGGCTGAATTAATGGCAAGGTCCGCCATTGTTCCTTGAGAAGCCGGAAATTCATTCATGAGATCCTAATTTGGAGAAGCAGGACTGCTGCTATCATACCCACCACTTACTATAGATAGTACGTTATGATACATGATAGTATAGTTATAGTCTTTAGGAGGCTTATTATATGGCACAGATTCCTGTGATTATGTTTGCGTTTGTGGTATTTAGTTTTTGTAGTCGCGAGCTCATCTGAATTTGACCCAAAACCATTCTTAAAAATTGGAAAAACCTTAACTAACGAAAGCTTTGATCCTTTAGCTATCAAGTTATGTAATCAAAGAATATGGTTGCAACAATATCAGCTATCATTAAATTAACTTTTTTATATAGAATACGTCAATGTGACTTCACTTTTATATGTTTGAATAACGAGGGTTAAAAAAACTAAAGCTAACACTAACTTTACTTATCAATACAGGGAGATGCCTTCCACAGTCGCCGGAAGACGGATATATAGGAAGATTTGGATTGCTTCAGGCATGAGTCAGTGGCTCAGTGGTCAGAGTTCTCCATTTAAGGGAAAAGTCGCATGTCCCGCTTGAACCGATTCAATTTTTTAATATATTAATCAACTTGAATAGTTAGCTTCAAAACTTCATTTAAAAACATATTATAGCTCATCTGATGGTGGTTAGTTACCGGTAGCGAGGATTTCCAGGAAAGAATATTACATCTACGTTTCTGTAACTCCGTTGTTTCTATGAAGTGAAAGAAATACCTACTCAATGAGGATATAAACTCAGCGAGTATATAATACTGAGCAAATTGTAATCCTGCTCACCAAGTTTATTTTACTTCAGTCGATGAAAAGCTTGGGAAAAGTCCAAAAAATAAATCTCGTAATGGTACTGTTTGGATTATAGATTTAACAAATTAAATTGAGCGCGTAGAATCTAATAATGTTGTTGTTCTGAATTCGAAGTGGAGCGGTAAACATATCTTTCACAGTAAACAAGTCCTTGCAAACATCTTGTATTAGGTATACATAATACTGTAGATTTTAGCATTTGTACATTTTCCACCGTTGCATCTCGTAATCGGTAAACTTGGAATATGGCTACCGTTCTAGTTTCCTGGGATTTCCTGACTTTTCCAAACTTAGTTGGAACTAAACACAGTTTCAAGCCAATCTCTTGTTTGATAGTTCGATGTTTATGTAATTACGTGAGTAGGGTAGCCAGAGCTCACTGGAGGGTTTAAGTGCTGTCAGTGGAAAGACCAAAAGCTTGTTCTGCTTTGTCTTTTAAGCTGACGGCACAGAAATTCTCAATGCTTGCAGGGTTGGCAGCGAGTGTAACTCTCTTGGTTTTGCACGCATCCATAGGCCACGGTGACCACTATACATCAGGTGGGCCGTGTGCTTGTCGGCCACCTAAGTGGTATTTAAAAAAAAGTGTAGTTTATTAAACACGTATTTTCTATTCTTTCTTTTTTTTTACGTGCGCAAAATCCCCACGGATACCGCACGGCGCCTTTGGGTCGTTTTTGGTTGCGAAGGTAAGTTAACCTCACCTTCGAAATCTTTTAGAAATCATACCCCTCGCATTCCGACCGACCCAGGGTCATTTCTCTCTATCTGGCCCTCTCCTCGTGTCGTATTTTCTATTCTAGTAATTTCAAGCATCGTCGATTTTCACCTGAAATAATATTTGACATGTAAAAAATTTGTAAAATTATTTCGAAAATAACTTTATTAAATCTACAAGTAATGTTAGATTGTAAGTAGAATTGAGAGATAAACTTTTAATTCGAAACGAATTATATATATATTTTAGATTATTTATATTATATATTATCATAATATTAACTTTTGAATCACACAGATACACATACATATAATCATCCATATAATCACGCCTTTATCCCTGGAGGGTTAGGCAGAGGTGAATTAACACCCACATTACAATAATAATTGTATTCGGTCCCACGTAATAGGGGGTGAGCCTATTGCCGTATTCCGGGCACTATGTTGACTCGAGCCATCCATCTGAGGCTGAGTCTGGGCTGTATATATCTGTCTGATGTTAAACAGCTCTATCCCTTAGTCGCCTTGTACGACACCGCATGGGAAGAGATGGGGTGGTCCTAATTCTACTCTGCCGGAAACCACGCGGCACAAACAAAAGATACACAAACACAAGAATATTTTTGCATTCACCATTGATTGTTTCATTTAAATTTAGAGCCTGTAATCAAAACCCATCAAGGAGCAGAACACCAATGACATACTTCAGATTACTTGATAGGTTATTTTTTGTATCGGCACATGTGATTTCTTATATATATTTACTATTCCGAAAACCGTCCTCTGGAAGGTATCTTTCCATTAGGATATCTAATAACCAAAGTAACTTCACGCGACACCTTATATTTTAACGCATTTTTTTCCTGTAGACCGCCCCCTTGAGATTGGTTTCCATCCCGTTTATCTTACCTCCTCCTATTACATACGAATTTGCTTCAGGTTTCCTTTTAAAGTTGAAACATATCACGTTTCTTTTTTAATATAGCTTAAGTTACTGCATGTTTTGGATTTCTCAAAGCATATTAATCACTAAAGTTTCAGCGAAGGCAGAAAAAGTTGAGAAGCAGTAACAACAGGGCGTCGCTCCACTAACCCACTTCGCCTTGATGCCGTTGCGACTGCCGTTTTAGATAAGCAAATGATACAACGTTTTGAGTGATATGCAATAAATCTTTTGATATCTAGCGAGTATTTGGAATCAACTGAAAAACATATCCACATTTATTTTTGTACAACATGAACATGGAACATGATAACCACTTTCCATCAGGTGGAGGTGAGCTTGTCTGCCTTAGGTGGCAGACAAGCTCATGTTCCACCTGATGGAAAGTGGTTACCGTGACCTATGAACGTGTGCAATACCAGGGGAGTCACACTCGTGCTGCCAACCCTGTAAGAACAAAGAGTTTTTTTTCAGTCAGTGCAGAAGTCACAATCAGGACAAGCTTTTGATCTTCCCACTGACAGCACAAAAAGTTTCCAATGAGCTCTGACTACCCTACTCGCCGCCGGGAACACAACACGAGGTTATTATTTTGTAGGGTGGAGGTACGTCCCCAGTCGGATTGTTCAATTGGGACGGGAATACCGCTGAGTCCTACCTCCTTCAACAAACATTTATAAGGTGAAAGTATACTTTTTCTATGTACAGTGGGCTGAAGAAGTCCGTGGGCAGCGTCAGAACCAATCCTTTAAACACATGTTATCTTTGTTAAGAAAACTAAAAATCACCTATTACATGCAGTTAGAAAAAGAGAAAGAAATAAAGAAATAATTGCATTTATTTACATTGGTGGTCATCATACCAGTGTATTACTACTTACTAAATAGTGTGTAGCGTCACTTTGTATGTTATGACTCGGTAAGTAAGGGGCGATCAGGATTTCAGGGCCCATATCTTTTTTTACCTCTTAGGTGGGCAGACAAGCACACGGCCCACCTGAGGGAAAGTGGTTACCGTAGTCTATGGGCGTGTGCAACAGAGGGGTCACACTAACGCCGCCAACCCTGTTAAAACCTCCTAATTTCCTTTTTGAAGAACACCATATTGCAGTCGTTTGGGAAAACCACGGCAGGGTCTCACTGCAAGTTGGTAATGTACAAGGTTATTAGGCTTTCCTGTAAAGGTTAAGAGGTAAGCTTGCCGGCAAAAATCTGTCATATTTATAATCTTCAATGTAACCGAAAACAATGTTGAGACTGTCAGCTGAGAATTAACTTAGGATCGTAACGGCTAAAACACACAAGCTACTTTCAGTATCAACGAACAAAATTGTGAATACATAACATAATTGTGACTGCATCGAAGTTCTGTGTGCAGAACTTCTACGAATCCGTACTAGAGCTTCTACGAATCCGTACTATAACAAAATAGAATGAAATTGAATACGTTTATTAAGCATAACATGATCCACAGATGCGTGAAGATGCTTATAATAATATTCAGTATTGATATCAAATTCTAGAGATATACTGTTGTCAATATATTCTAGTCCTAGTTTCACAATGCATAATGTCACTTGATTTCTAACAAATTACTTTACGTATCTTTCATTACACACTTGACGTTATGCCAAGTTAAGATGACAAGACTACATTTTGCTGTACGGTTTGCACTACACTTATAATAGCATAATAACTAGAGAGATAGAATTTGACAAAGAATAAATTTCTAGTACCAATTTTCTTTTAGAATTCGTTGAAGGAGGTCTCTAGCAGTCTAAAGTTAGTTTAGCGTGGTATTCGGTTCGTTGCGTTATCCGCCATCTTGAAATAAAGGCCAACTTAAGTTTTCTGAATAAGTCATTTATTTTTAATATTACACGAGAAAGGTAATTGCAAAGGTGTTTCAAATTAAATTTCCAACAATTTAGGTATGTTTAATTATTCCTGGGATCGATATTTTTCGATTTATATCCTTAAAGGTGTCGAATCTTTGTTTGATTTTTTTGACATAGAAAAATTCCTAGATACAGGTCACTGGCAGCAAAACTAAATTTACACTGCTAGTAATCTACCCTAACGAATTCTGAAAGACAATTACTACTAGGATTTTTTTCTAGGTTTGCCCCTTAACTCAGCAAATTTTACTGTATTATAATATTATATAGCAAAGCTTACGATCATAATAGTTGGAGGCTTGGAGAATATCTACAGAAAATTTCAACTGATTCTGTGAACTTGCAAGCAGAAAGGTGGGTAGGTAAGGTCAAAATCTCTAAGAAATATGTCTACTCGTAGCATCGGTATCACTCCTAGAAATATATTTTATCTATGTGATATATGATCTATATGATAGACCTAAGAATATTGGTCAGTGGTGTGCAGCACATAAGTATAGACAGCATTCAGTCAACTCAATTCAACATTTGGCGACTAAAGAGAGCTTTTATCGCTGCGACCTGGGTTTTTATATGAGTCTGAATGCTTCTCAAAAGCGACTGAATCGCCGGTCATTGAAGCTAAGAGTAGCATTTAAGCTCTGGACCTAATCGAACGCATTTAGATTCAAGATAAAGTCATGATTTATCTTTCAAATGTCTCAAATCATTTTTCCAATTCAAGGAGCAATCAATGTTAAAGAGGTTAAACTGGATTGCCTATTCATTGCTATGCCTAAGTGCTTTAGGTATTCACTGGATTTTATTATTTTTTCACTAAAGTTTTTATGTAGATAACCGTGAAAGTATACCCTCACCTTATCAATAATAATTTGTGATCAAATGTACCTAATATATTTATTTTTTTGCTTTGTATTTGATATATATCCAAATTCCATGGTGATGATTCTTTAAATCATACTGTCTTGAAACCGAACTCAGGATTTCACAACCGTCTGCGTGTAATCCTCGATTTCAAAGACGCACTGATGTCCCTGTACTTCGTAATAAAACAACAGAATTATATATTCTCACTTTTTTATGAACAGTCTGTCAATTGACAGTACCTCTTCTACTATCCATTCTATCTGCCGGTAAGAAACCAGAGTGATGATGAAAAGGTAAAACTACCGTTCTAAATGCTGATGATTCTAAACTGATGGTCCCTAGTTTGACGGCCTTGAAGGATGCTTTTTCCCGCCCCAATAAAAGAACCCGGGATTGTAACAAGAAGGAAACACGTGTGCGGGTAGGACCTTATAATTCTTTATCGTACGATGTAGAATGTAATGTGTAGAAAAGATATTAATTATAATCGTGATACATACTCCGCACACAAACAATTCTTAGCACTGAAATAATAAAATTTATAATGCTACTTTGTCCTTAACTTTGCTATAACAAAAGAAAAGGTTATAACATTAATCTTGTTGATTAGCATATGCTTACGCATATATATCACTGAAAGTGTAGTCAGTGGTGTATTGAAAAAAAAACCAGTTTTAAACTCTATGGTTTAACATTAAATTTTTATGGTGCGAGCTTATTGATGTTAACAAGTACTTCTTACTGGGCTTGATATTTACTACTCTATGCCTTAATTGCTTAATACAAGACCCATGATGGGGTGATGGGGATGTGATAAGTAGGGGGGTGGGGTGGTGCTTTCTCCGTATCCCGAAGAATACATCCCTACCCAACCGTTTGGGGATATAACTGGTGTGAACTGATTATATCATCCAATATCTTCTTTTTACTCATAAAAATAAACAACAATATTAGGCATGAAGGCATTTTAATTTGAGACTAACCAAATTTAATTAAACGCCACGTAGATACATTTCTGGATTATCTCAAAGCTCTGAAATATTCATTTTAGACGAAAAAATAACGATAAAAGTCTGTACGAAATATACAAATGCCAAGGAAAAGGTGAGCCTATCCACCGGCTATCTATTGGCCCTTTTCCTGGGTCAAATTTTATGACTTACTCGGGATGATAAAGTACAGACCTGTCATGTTTGGGTATTTTTTACCGCTAGAATATTTTGTTAGCTAAAGAAATAATCTTTCGGCAGAAGCAAATTAGTGCAGTTGTTAATAAAAGGAATATGATAAATTAAAAATCAGGTGTATCAATCTGCTTGTATAGCAATGACGAAGGCTCAGTATAACACGATTACTACCGGCTTCTCTACTCAGATTATTTAACGACGTTCATATAAGTATAATAAAATGTTAAGTGTTGAAGGAGAGCAATATATTCTCAATAAAACATTCTTGTATGTTACTGTAACATTACTTATCGAATTATTCAATTCAGTACTATAGACCATAAAGCTGTAGCTACATAAATTTTATTGGCGGTCTTTGAGAAAATGTTCACCTTTCGTTACTCTATATAAGGGCACAGTAGACTCTATAACTATTCGACAAAATAAAATAGCAGGAGTCTTTATTTAGAAGCTTTTTCTGTGCTTTCATTGGGGCATTTGTTGGAGTTGGTTGGAGTTCATCAATGATTATGATCGCGTTTAATTCAATTGAAACTGCACTAACATAGTTAACTCAATGAATTTCACAGAGTAAAATATGAAAACTGAGTTTAGTTAAAAAGATGACATTCATTGAAGCGGAAATTTGCGTTATGTCTTTTCTCTATAAGTAGTATGATGGTATGTTTTAACAACTTGTTACTATTGAATAAATTTTAAAGGATTTAGTATGCTAAATATTTAAATCACTGGAGCTCACTGGAGAGTTTTTGTGCTGTCAGTGGGATGACCAAAAGCTTGTCCTGCTTTGTCCTCTACACTGACGGCACAAAATCTCTGTTCTTACAGGGTCGGCAGCACGGATGTGACTCCACTGGTGTTACACACGTTCATAGGTCATGGTAACCACTTTCCATCAGAAGTGTATATAAAAAAAAATTAAAAAAATTGAATCTAAGCGATTCGATTTTTTCTATATCTATTTTTTTTTTACGTGTGCAAAATCCCCACGGATACCTCCCCACCGGAGCCGGTGGGAGAGGTTATATCGGACTCGAACCGACCAAAACGCACGCCGCCTGTGGGTCGCTTTGGTTGCCGAAGGTGAGGTTGACAGGCATATCCCTCGCACCCCGGCCGACCCAGGGCCATCTCTCACGATCTGGCCCTCTTCTCGGGTGTGTGGGGACTACAGAGTCCCCAACTCGTTCCCGGTAAACGGGGAGGCGCGCCAGACGCGCCGCCGCCGCGGCCTGCTTCTGCTAGATTCCCAGGCCGATTTTTTCTATATCTTAATCGATTCGTGATTCGAACCCGCGATCTTTCCCTTACAGGGGGGAACGCTTTGACCACTAAGCTACAGAACAGAATTTAATTAATCAACTGGTTACTTGTTTTTTTGTCGGCCACCGGGGGTAGTTATGTTGGACATGGACCAAGTAAAACCGCATGCTGTCTCTGGTCTCAATTACCGGATATAGGGTTACCAAATAAGGCATTTCCTTTGCACCCCTGAACTTCGAAAAGCAAAAGTCATTGGTGTGTGTCATGGTAAAACCTGGGATCGAACCCGAGACCTCGTCTCTGCAGTCCATTACCCATACCACTAGGTTACCGCGGTTTATTTTTAATTTTAGAAACAATTATAATAGTAAATAATTTTATTGTTTACTCAATTTCAACTTTTAATTTTCACTTAATAGCCTCATTATAGAGAATTTTACCCAGTAGGCCTAGATAGGGCTGTCGTATTTATCCAATAATTTCCTCAGAATAACATTACTGCTGCCACGCCGCAATGTTATTTGAACGGATTTTTAAAAATGAATTTCAAACTTAGACCAATATTTTGAAAAAATAATATACTGATTTTAATTGAATTTTCTAAGTTTCTTTTAATGTAAGTCGATTGAACTGATTGACGAAGAAAGAAAGGGTGGGTGTAGGGACCCCAATAAAAAAAATCGGACAAGTCAACCTCACCCGTAAGGTACACCTGCTAATTGATGGATAGAGCTATAACGCAGGTTCTCCTTTTTCAGGTTCAAAGGTCAGCTGGCAATCTTTAATAAAAATCAAAAGGAGCAAAAGAATGGTACGAACACTAAGATGATGATAAAAAAGTAATAGACACAATCCAACTAATAGGATACTTCAAAAAACGGGTCGATAATATCCAATTATGAAAAGAGGTCCTAACACCTAGTCTGATCCGTTTAGATACAAAGTTTTACAGTCGTTTTATGAGAGGTTGTAAAACTACATAATCACAATTGATTTAACAACCTCCATGAAAGGTATACGAGTAATTTTATGCAAAATCATTATTATTTGATCTGCAACGCGGGAACATGGCGTGTGAAATTTCGTAGGTGCATTGTTAGTTCCGATTTATTAAATACCACAACCACCAATATAAATTTAGTGGACTTTTTGAATAATGCCTTGTAACTTCGATGCTAGTTTACGATAGTGACACAATTTTATATTGCCTCCGTCTCGACCATTTCACACTGGTAGTGTGACACAGGCTGAGTGGTGAGGTAGAGTGCTTCAGCCGTCGGCATCCTGTAATTTTTTTTTGTTCCGCTATGAATTGTCATCCTATTACCTCTGCCTCTGCCGGACTGCCTATGTGGCGTAGCGGTACAACGTTCGACTGCTACGCAGGAGGCACGGGTTCGATTCCCGCTGAGTGCCAATATTTGTATGCATCAATATGTATGCTTACTGGAATTAACGCGGAGTAACCTGATCAAAACGTCAGACAAATCAAAGGTATGATACGTATACCATGATCACGTTATGATGATGATGAAATGATGATGGAAAGCGAAAGTTTTAAAGTTATTATGCATACTTGCATTGGTCTGGGTGCTTCCATGTTTAATATGTGTGTAAGTATTAAAAAAAAGTTTTTATGTATGTTTATTTGCATTCTAGATAGCATAGCTTACCTAGTTTTTGTTATGGAAAACTAGTTAAGCTATGCTGAGTATGGGTTCAGATAGCGATGTGTAGAATATTGTAGAATATTTAAAAAACAATATTGCACATCACGGAATGCGAAAGTTTGTAAGGAAGTATCCACTTGTATTTTTATTATTATTAAATTTATAAAATGATCACATTGTATTCCATATACTGCACCTACATGAATGAGGCTTGGACTGTCCTATGTCTTACTCTGAAGTAGAAAACAAGGGTTAGTTCATGCATCGCTTCCAAAGAATGTTGTTCAAGTTAGGTAGAGCCCGTCTTGCTTACGCGGTATAGTAAATTATTGCGAACTTGACGACTCATTTCGTCAGATGATGGTGAGCCATCCTACCCATCAATTACCATCTTCATCCATAGTCAAGAGAGATGAGATGTATTTTTACAGGTGACAGAGAATTTGGACTAAATCCTACCGAAAGAAATCCGAACTAACTTCATGGTATATAAACGCTTCGTCCTTTGTTCCTCTTTCATGTAACCCGACGTTTCGATTGAACAATTACTAGGGTACAGGCTACCCAGTTCAATATTTTTAAATCTTGATATACATCATTCTTATTCATAAAAATACGAAATTAAGTATGCATTACATTATTTTATGAGCAGAACTTACATAGCACTGCTAGCTCTTCTATGCAGTAGCTGCAGTAGGCTGCCATCCGCCCCGGAGGAGCAGAGACTCCGCGAGCGCGCGCGCCGCTCCCCCTCCCGGTCAGTGCGCTCGCGCCACCGCGCCATCAGCGACTCCAGGCACAACATCGCGCCACCATCGCACACCATCCGACCTCCGGCCCGCTTGACCTCTCAACACTCCACATAAACTAAACCACTTATATGTTTTTACAACATGCTGTACCGGTTCGTTTCTTTATTGCCTGACTAGACCGTAACTCCGAGCACACTTAATAGCTTAAAGCTTAAGAGGTACGTGCTTCACTCAAGTCTACAATATCACCTGACTGTATCACTTACCTCAAACTAAGCACTCAAACGAATTGCCGTACCTGTTATAATATTTAAGTATACTTTAAAGTTTACTTAAATATCACACTTTCAGTATTGTGTACGATCTGCGTTTAAAAGTTGTGTGGTAATACTAGAAAAAATTTAAATTTTCTTTGTGCGTTAAAATTTCACTCAAACTTTCTCGATCCACTGTCATAAGTTACAAATGTGTCACCTCGTGAACAAAGTTAATCACAGAGAATTCATCACTTGCAGACGATGGTTCTAACTGAAAGGTAACAATCGTATTCGTAAGTGGGCTAAAGCCGTTACATCACGCGTAGAGGTAGGTTTAGGCTGAACGATAACTTAGTAATACCGACGAAAAGTGTATGAGAACTAATTTTATTACCAGGCACACTCATATGCCCAGGTTGTGTTATCAGTAATAGACGAGGAGGGAAGTCGGGATGTTTATTTGGAAGTTTCCCGCCGGTGCGCGTTTCCGAGCGTCCGCCGAGCGGAGTGGTGACGCGTGGAGCTCTGCTCAGCGACTGAACGTGAACTGAGCGCAGTACTACGGCCGTAGAACCTCTACGCTGCGACAGTACCATGCTGGTTTTACGTACAATGTATCGCATACTCGACTTTGTTTGACGTGACTTGCCGCGTAAACTCTCAGTAGAAGTTTTGCTGTCATAAATTATTAGCGGTTTCATAAGTGTCACTGTAACCACCATGTAAAATTTAATCACGACCTTAATTGTGTATATTAACGCTCGCGAGTTTTGTGCTTCTGGGAATGGAATGTTTCATTAACAAATTTAACGGTATTAACGAAAATTTGAGTAACATATGTTCTGGATGTACCTACTTTTATTAGCATAGGTATTAGTGAAAGTTTTAAATCTTATTTCCTTCTATACTGACTTAACCACATGTATATCATGAAAAAGCATGAAGTCCCTTCTAACATCGGTTTACTGATTTTTTTTTTTTTTAAGTTGGCGGTAGGACACGACGGTTTTTCCGTCCCAATTAAGGAGTCCTACTCGGGAAGTACCTCCACCCTACAGAATACCACGGCTATAATAACCTTGTGTTGTGTTCCTGGCGGTGAGTAGGATAGCCAGAGCTCACTGTAGATGCTTGTCCTGATTTTGTATTCTACACTGACAGCACAAGAAATCTCTGTTCTTCGACTCCCCTGGTGTTACACTCGTTAATAGGTCAAGGTAATCACTTTCCATCAGGTGAGCCGTGTGCTTGTCTGCCAACTAAGTTGCATAAAAAAATTTTAAGTTCAGCAAATCTAATTTAATCATTATTTTTACTTACTTAAAAACACAAAAAGATCTATTCTCCTCCATTGTTGGCCTATACATAACTATAAATGCTGTGTGCCCGTGATCACCCCCATTGAGAACCACTGTCTCACATCTGCGTGAGACACCTTTAAATAAAATAACATCACGTGCCTTTATTTATTCCTTTATACTCACTTATCTGTCTTTCTGTGGCTGACAGATTGGAAACGACTTACAAGAAGATTGGCTCATGTCAGCTCTGAGAAACATTTCTCAGGGATTTCACATTTTAGTGCGTGTAAACCAAAATATATGGGATATTTTTATTCAACGGTACATTATATTTATTTGACATTTCTTCATATTATTGACTTAACTTCACATGATTAAGCTTATTTTTTTATATAACTTAGGTGGCAGACAAGCACACAGCAGTGGTTACCGGGACCTATGAACGTATGCAACCCAGGGGAGTCACACCCGTGCTGCTGACCCTGTAAGAACACACAACTTCTGTGCTGTCAGTGCAGAAGACACAATCAGGACAAGCTTGGTCTTTCCACAGACAGAACAAAAACTACTCACCGCCGGGAACACAACATGCAGTTATTATAGCCGTGGTATTATGTATGATGGAGGTACTTCCCTAGTCGGATTCTAATTATTTTTCGGTACGTTGTAACTGCAGTGGCGAAATGTGGATTTTAAAACACGTCTGCTTATTCCTGTGGCTCCCCACAGCATAGTACAGCGTAAATATTTGTATAACATAACATAAACTCATGTCTATATCCCCGAAGGGGTAGGCAGAGGTGCTAGCACCCACATTTCGCCAGTTTATGTTTAGGTTCCAATGTAATAGGTGACGAGCATGTTGCCATTAACCAAGCACTTATAAAACTGCGATAAATACACACATAACTTCGAAAAGCATCTAAAAGTCATTGGTGTGTGCCATGGTAAAACCCGAGACCTCGTATCAGCAGTCCAGTACCCATACCACTAGACTACCGCGGTTTTATAACATTAACATTTTTGTATGTATGTTGTAAAACTATAGTACTTAGTTATGACCTAACAAACATCTCCTTAATAGTCATATTTATACACACGAACCTACATAAAGTTACGCCATTTCGTGCCGACGTACCAGGTTGAAGTTGACGCTAGCTTGGCCGAGGATCTTACTGTGGTATTCATACACCTAACAGCAGTTTATCGTATATCGTGAAGGTGAAATGAAGTACTTTTGCTTACAAACATTTTGTGGTGAGTAGGGTAGCCAGAGCTCACTGGAGAATTTGTGCTGTCAGTGGCATGACTAAAGGCTTGTCCTGCTTTGTTCTCTACACTGACGGCACAGAAACTCTGTGCTTACAGGGTCGGCAGCGCGAGTGTGGCTTCTCTGGTGTTACACACATCCATAGGTCACGGTAACCACTTTCCCTCAAGTGGGCCGTGCGCTTGTCTGCCACCTAAGTGGTTTAAAAAAAATTTGCTGTACTGAGCTGGTAACGCATTTGGCTTCCATCTCCACTGCTCGTACCAGTGGTAAGGCTGTGCGTAACTGTAATGTGCGCTTACAGCGCATGGCCGCACAGTTAACCACACTGGTGGAATTTCACCCAAAGAAATCTTGATTCTGGCGAGTTTCCTTGAATGGTTTATTAAAAGTAGAGAAAGCACGTGATCTGTATGAGAACAGAAGTAGATAGTGGGCTGTTGTCTCTGCCCACCCCGGAGGGAATAAGATGTGAGTATTATTTATGTGAGAATATTTCCTTCCATTACTTTTGAACGGGAAATTAATTTTAGAAGATGAGACACGTTACGTTAATTGCTTTGTGTAATTAAGTGCAATCAACTGGATCTGAAAGATTGTGTTCGGTTTTACGCTCAGAATATATTTTGGAACAAGCCCCTTATGTTTATGTATTTATCTCTAATGCGGAATGTTTACAGCTAAATTAAAATATGTATCTCATATGTTATCACGAGGAAGCTTATATCATCACCATAACGTAATATTTTGCATGACAGATAGGAATATGTTCATTTTTTCTATCGATAGGTTAAGCCAACCACACACATTCCAGCATACTTGTGCAAGTATACTGGAACGTGTGTGACTACCATTAGCGTCAACACATCAATTCACAAAATAATCAGACAGTTTTAAGTAAGAGTCTCGAAATGGAAACACTTAACTTACTTAACTATAAAAAGTTGAGAGAACCCGTTAAATAATTGAAGAAAACGGTGATCATAAAACCTATATTCAAGATAGAAAATATCGAAAACTATAGACCTGCCTTAGTACCAGTTTTCTCAAAGATATTTGAAAATTATATATATGGGGAACTAAGTGACTACCTTGATAGCAGCTGTATCTTCGCGAATGAACAGAAGGACTTTAGGCGTAATAAATCGATAAATATGGCTATATATGATTTTCTGGAATATGTAATGAAGAATGTTGACAATAGAATACCTGTTTGCTCCATATATATGGACATGACCCAGACTTTAGATTATGTGCATCACGACACTCTTCTAAGTAAACTAAATGCATATGCCATCAGAGAAAATGTGTTAAATCTCATTGAATCGAATATAAAAAATTCTACTCAATATACTCAGATTGCTAAAATTAATGGAGTCACTAAAATAGAGGAAGACTTTTAATCTGGAACACTTAAAATGCAAAATGACGTACCCCAAGGTAGTGTATTAGGACCACTATTGTTCCTACTATACATCAACGACCTACTCAATGTAACCAAGAACCCAATAGCCCTTTTGCAGACAGTACAATTACCATTAAATAGTTATAGGGACACATATGAAAGCGACATAAACAACGCACTGAAGTCTGTTCTCGACTGGCTAGACGTAAATCATTTAAAAGCTAATATAGGAAAGACAATCCTCTTGCATTTCAGCCAGAGTATCCCAAATATGGGAAATCTACAGATATGTGCAAATGGCCAATCTATAAAACAAGTTGATTTTATAAAATTCCTGGGTGTAACAATGGACAGTAAAATAACATGGAAACAACATATAGAGCAGTTGTGTAAGAGGGTCAGTAAATCAGTATACACATATCATGAACTGTCACAAATAATTCATGCTGAAGCACTCCTAACCGCATACCATGGCATGGTTGCGTCGGTTCTTAGGTTTGGAATATTTTTTTGGGGTAACTCTGTTGATAAAAATAAAGTATTTAAGGCACAAAAACGCTGTATAAGGGCAATGTTTGCGTTAAAAACAACAGACAGCTGCTTGCCGTATTTAAAAAAATATAATATATTAACAGTGCCTTCCCTTTACATTCTCGAAGTAGCTGTATTTGTTAAACTCAACCTTAACTTATTTGTTTTAGCCTCTGACGCATCTGGACGAATGCAAAGAGATAAAAGACGGTTATGCCTGTGTCCGACAAACACTGCTCTAATGTATAATAGTGTTTTCGCCATGGCACCAAAAATATACAACCTAATACAAGTATCACCACCCCATCTCATCCGACTGGTGTCGTAAGAGGCGACTAACGGAAAAATACGCAGACGATACTACTGCGAGAGAAGTAAAACTCTAAATAAAACCCGTTTGGCCAGTGTGGAAACAGTAGGCCAAAGCCTCCCAACATTGGGAGAAGCCTATGGTCCAGCAGTGGACTGCGATGGGCTAATTGCACGATTGATTGACCGTGTTGAGATTTCTTTTTATTTGGAGTAAAGCAACGAACGGATCTAGATAAACTCAAAGCGACTTTACCTTTACTGTTGAAGTTATAAAAGTGGTTTTAAATGAAAAAAATTTGAAGAACATTTGTTCTAAGGCTCCGCGACAGGGGATCAAAAGATATCGTATTGAAAGTTCTATTTATAGCTAGGTAAAAGTTATGGTAGTTAGCAAAGGCAATCAGAATAGAATACCAGCTTTCGCTATTAACTAGAACCATTAGCGTCTCACGCTGACGGTTCAAGTTCGATCCCCAGTCACGCACCTCTGACTTTCCGAAGGTCATGTGCGTATTACAAATCATCATTTACTTTAATAGTGAACGTAATTGTCATTACGAAACCTGCATTATATAGTTCAACCCTTCCTTGGAGGAAAGGCTTGGTCAAGAATAACCGGCAAGTATGTTTGAATTCAAATTATTAAAGGAGTACTTGTCAGGATCATAGATATACACATGCTCGTCGGTTGCTCTTGACCTGGCCTTTCCTCAATGGAAGGGTTGATCCACATAATTACCTCATTAATCATCATCTTAGCGTTGAATCCATTTTACACCCAAGGCTTCAGAGACCGCAATCTGTTTTCCGCTGACTATTGGCGCGCATGTCACTTTGAATAGTTTCCAATTAATTACAAAGTTTGATTCCACCAGCCCATTTTGACAAGTGGAAATTCGTTGACCGTCGTATGGTAAAATAGAATGATCAATTGACAGTCGTCAACATTCGTCATTAACGTCAAATTCCAAACATTTGTCATTCTACGCCGGCCTTCAAATTACCACTTGTCTTCCTAGACTGTATGATGTCTGTCCTCCTGGACAGACATCATATAGCTTGAAACGATGCCTTATATCCAACGATCGCCACCCTAAATAACCACCACCGGTGGTCGTTGAGAATTTGTATTAGAATTTCACAAAACCCACCAATAATCTTATACGTTAGTTCTGATTGCCTGGTATCATCTGCTAATTTCCTAATTGAATTAAAGAAAATTTTATGAACATGGTGGAATTTTTTATTTACTGACTATCAATATTAACATTTTATTAAAGTCTTCTTTAATTAATAAATCTCAAATAAAATAATTAAACAAATAAATCATTGTAGATCTGATATTAAAAATGTTATACCTAAATTAGTTAAACCGTATTAAACTAAATTCAATATGTTATGTGTTAATAAAGCACACGGCCTATCTCGTTCATATCGTATCGTTAGTGGTTTTCGTATTATGCGTGTGCAAGCATGTGGCCGCCTATACTGCGTACCTACTGTTTTGTGCAAACAGTACATACAAAGCATTGTACAAAATCTGCGACGGCCCAAACCGCATGCACCAACAGAATTATCAATCGGGATCAAGAATGGCCATATACATAAAGTGACCTCTCACTACTAAGAAAACAGTAGTCATGCTTCATCCATTAAAAATAGGTCAGCTATTCTCCCATAGGATAGGACTGAGCCGTTATAGAAAAGGTGAATGTTAAGCTATAATTTAATCGTGTCTGAGCCTTATTCATACCATCTATAAAATTCAAGTTATTTCATAGGTTTTTAAGCTCATAAACCTGTTGTCTATATTAGATTTTGAAATTTAAAGCTTTTGAGCTATGTGGTGAGAATATGATAAGGTACGAATAAAATATTCAGAAGGTTTCGGTTTCATAAAAGCTTACCATTTACTATAGTTACTATACTGCGTACCTACTGTTTTGTGCAAACAGTACATACAAAGCATTGTACAAAATCTGCGACGGCCCAAACCGCATGCACCAACAGAATTATCAATCGGGATCAAGAATGGCCATATACATAAAGTGACCTCTCACTACTAAGAAACAGTAGTTATGCTTCATCCATTAAAAATAGGTCAGCTATTCTCCCATAGGATAGGACTGAGCCGTAATAGAAAAGGCGAGTGTTAAGCTATAATTTAATCGTGTCTGAGCCTTATTCATACCATCTATAAAATTCAAGTTATTTCATAGGTTTTTAAGCTCATAAACCTGTTGTCTATATTAGATTTTGAAATTTAAAGCTTTTGAGCTATGTGGTGAGAATGTGATAAGGTACGAATAAAATATTCAGAAGGTTTCGGTTTCATAAAAGCTTACCAATTTAGTTTTCAGTTGTGAACTTATGAGAATATAATCTGGCAATAACACTCTACTAAGCACACGTGCGTGGGAGGGAGTGAGAAAAGGTTCACGGTTCGAGACTTCGAGAGAACGCGTCACTACTATGACGTGTTCTCTCAAAGTTTCGACCCAAAACGGTCCCTCACCTGTCACTCACCTTTCAAAGCCAACCAGAATTTCATGCATAAAATATTGTTTGCACGCAACTTTTATAAATTTAAAATGTATGGAAATTGAAAAAATGTTTCAGTTAATGTATTTTCTTTATTCAAAATTGAATCAATTTGTATTATTCTTATTAAACAAGCAACGGAACTCATTTTTATCTTTTTACTTAAGCTTTTCACTACCTATTGTCCATAGAAGGAACTAAATCATTACGCTGTCCTTTATTAATAAATATTTTATTATTTTTATTTCATTTTATTAATTTTTTTTTCTTTTACATGCATACATACATATAATCACGCCTCTATACCCGGAGGGTTAGGCAGAGGTAAATTAACATCCACATTCCAAACATTGAATTCAGTCCCATGTAATTTATTATATACTATTGCCATTTTCCGGTCACTCTTGTTGACTCATGCCTTGCACATGAGACTGAGTCTGGGTTGTATATATCTGTCTGATGTTAAACAGCCCTATCCCTTAGTCGCCTTGACAACACTGCATGGGAAGAGATGGTCCAAATTCTACTCTGCCGGGAATCTTTCTTTTGTGTGTAATAATAATTTATTTATAATTATTTATAATTTATTATTAAATTAAAAGTACCACTGTGCGATAAGCACATAATGTACTATGTATAGCAAAATTATTTTGTTCTTGATAGGTATACAATTATAAAGAAATATACCTACTTACTACTACAGTTGTAGAAGTACAGTCAGCATCAGATCTATCTTGACGAACAAAGTACTCAAAATCATCTTATTGCCTTGGTTTCCCCCTTCTGTTGATGGATGGTTCTGATATTTGGTACATACCTTTAGTTCGGAAAATAATACAATTTAAATCAATAACACAGTTTAATTTGCTCTCAATACTTTGGTATTAAGTACGTTTTGAGATTTTTACCTACAAAAACTCAAGAAACACAAAAATCTCAGAACGATCTGACGCTGACTGTACCTATGCAATAATATACTGATACATTTTAGTCAACTACAGAAAATAAAACAACTTCGTATTCATAGAGGGTTTGCGTCCGCAGAGAACTCGGTGGAATTAGCAACATAATATTGACTGCAAGAGTCTGCAAGGGGATGCGTAATGACGTCACGAGTCGATACAGCAAGTTTTGGCAATGCTCCGACACGGAAATAAAGCGTTCATTGACATGACCCGGCGATTGACCCTGTACACATCTGCAGCTAATATTCTATCGTAACCTGTATTTGCATTATAACAAACCATGAATGTATAACATATGTAATGCTTAATCTTTTAATATTTTAATTGAAATTCTAAAATGTAATTAAAAACTGATTGGTTTAATTACCTCACGAAGACGTAGAAAGGATTTGTTTCAGTTTCTGTAATGTTTCTTTATAATAGAATTCAAATGGCAACTTTTGAGACTGCTAAATGTTGTCCGCTTGACGGCAATAGGCTCGTCACCTGTTACGTGGAACCGAAAATCATAATTGGTGAATTATGGGTGTTAATACACCTCTGCATTAATTACAAGCGTGATGATATTTATGTGTATATATGTAAAATTGTAGAGAATACCATCTCTTAACAACAAGATTAAAAAACGAAAAGGCCAGGTGTTAAAAGCCTATTTAGAGAAGTAATAAAGATAACACAATTAGTTTCGAAACATAAAGACGCTTTATGGTAGGCAGTTGGTACTAAATGTAAGCTCTTGTGCTCTCTGAATAATTTTATGACACAGCTGCCACGTGTCTCACTGTAATTTCATTCTTGTAATAAATATTTTCGAGGGCAGTTGTGACCACCATGTTATACAATTCGTTTTTTACCGGACTACGGCGAAACAAAAGGAGTGTTATGATTTTGATAGGCTATATTTATATATATATACATGTAGGTTTATCTATTCCCTCGTAGCTCCTCAACCACAGGCTGTATGTATAACGTAATGGAAGTACCTCCGCCCTACAGAATACCTCGGTTATAATAACTTCGTGTTGTGTTCCCAGCGGTGAGTAGGGTAGCCAGAGCTCACTGGAGAATTTGTGCTGTCAGTGGGAAGACTAAAGGCTTGTCCTGCTTTGTCTTCTACTGACGGCACAGAAACTCTGTACTTACAGGGTTGGCAGCGCGACTGTGACTCTCTGGTGTTACAGACGTCCATAGGCCACGGTAACTACTTTCCATCAGGTGGGCCGTGTGCTTGACTGCCAACTAAGTGGTATAAAAAAAAACGTCACATTGAATCTATATGGCGCCCTCAGCGGTCATGAAGTACTGTGCTAAAAAATAAATTTGAAACAAACATGTCGTGTTTAGTACCTGTCAATTGAAAGGGAAAGCACATTTTAAATATGTATTCATTAGACTTAATAATATAAATAAAAAAGTTAAAACTAAACCCCGGCTACTGAAAAATCACGCTCTTAAATATGAAAAATCTAGGATAGCCGTGGTCGTTTGCCACCTTGTCTGACAAGATAATACATTCTAGGGAAAAGTTCGTGTTTTACATGCATACATACATATAATCATGCCTTTATCCCCGGAGAGTTAGGCAGAGGTAATTTAACCACCATTTCAGCAATCATTGAATTCGGTGCCACGTAACAGAGGGTGAGCTTATTGCCGTCTTCCGGGCACTATTGTTGACTGAAGCCTCAAGCCATTATCAGAGGTTGAGTCTGGGCTGTATATATCTGTCTGATGTTAAACAGCTCCATCCCTTAGTCGCCTTATACGACACCGCATGGAAAGAGATGGGGTGTTCCAAATTCTACTCTGCCGGTTTAAAGTCGATTAAAAAAATAATCAAACACTAATAATGAAATGTTTATTTTATTAATAATAACATAACATAAACTCACGCATATATCCCCGAAGGGGTAGGCAGAGGTGCTAGCACCCACATTTCGCCAGTTTATGTTTAGGTCCCAATGTAATAGGTGGCGAGCCTATTGCCATTAACCGGGCACTTATAAACCTGCGATTTTTACTAAAAATATGTATAATATTCACTCGAACAGCACTGAAAACCGGGGGGCTTGCATGAAAGCTTTAATGAAAGTAGAGGCATGTCGTGAAGTATGTACGGACAGAAGCAAATGACGGGCTGTTGTCTCTACCTACCCCGGAGGGTAATAAGTGTGAGCATATATTAAGTCTGTATGTATGTAAATTATTTTTTATACCACTAAGGTGGCAGACAAGCTCACGGCCCACCTGGTGGGAAGTGCTCACCGTGGCCTATGGACGTATGCAACACCAGAGGCGTTACATTCGTGCTGCCGACACTGGAGAAACCTTCTAAAGCCCTTATTATATTAATAACCCCATATTGTAATCGCTTGGGAAAAGTGTAACAGGGAGTTCATTCCTCAGCTTGAGCGTGAGTGGAATGAAGCTCCTCTCTTATCACCCAGTGTGCACCGTTGCCGGTCGCAATATGTGAGGATGAATTCCTTGTCTATGGCGAGCGGTGCGTTGATAGAATGCAGCTATGCGTATCATGTCTCTCAAAAACCCATAAACTCTGTAAAAATATTATAAGATTTTCCTATATGGGTGTTGCAATTCACAATATCTCAGTAGAACGTAGTGATTGAAGTACGGTGGTTCAACGTCATTACTTTGATGTTCAATTCTTGCTCCACAGAACTCGGTATGATTTCAGATTGATGTGGAATTGCGGGCCCGAAAATACATACATAATAAAAAGCTTTACCAATCTCCCGTTCGTAATAGAATTTGCCTTTGAAAAAGTACGGAACACAAACATATAAATGTTACAAATATTGCCTCCATGGAAGGTTCAGGAATATATTTGTAGCTACATTATTGTTCTATAAAGGTTTTATGATGGAAATTCGGTATTACAGATCTAATCCCGTCCCCATTGCGAAAGAAAATATTACAAAAGTCATGATATTAATGTTATGTATGTATGTGTGTATGGTATTACATTATGCTTCACAATTCAGACAAGGCAAAATATGGTCTAGTTAATTAGTATTAAGCACTAAATAAAATTAATTTTACATAATAAATGCAGACTTTTGAAGAACGTTTTAAGATTTATGTCCATGTAATTTTGGTGAAATGTGGGTCATTCATCTCTACTTAACCCTTCGGGGATAAAGACGTGATTATATGTATGTATGTATGTATGTAATTTGAAGTTCATAGTTTGATGCGTAATATGTGTAGTAGGTAGGTATAATAAAATAAAATGAATCACATTTCTCTTGGTCACATTACTTGACGTCTGTATTGATGGATTTCTTCTTTTTTTTTAAAGATTTGTAATGCTTTGTAGAAGTTGCTTATGGAAAGAAAAATTAAGGAAGCAGAAAGCTTAATGATTACCTATTTCAGTATTCCACGCGGGCTGAGCTGCGGGAGATCAGTTATACAAGATAACAAACAAAATAAATACTACCATTAAAAAGTATTTAGCTATTTCTGTATTTACATCAATGATGTAATAAAAACACGAAAAACTAAACGAAAATTGCCACGGTTCGGGGTTCGTTATGGTTGTTCTCAACATTCTATAATACCTTTTACCACAGGTTAAAAGGCAGGAAAAATGAGTTCTTGAACAAAATAACAAGTCGCTTAAAAGTTTGTAATAAAGGTAAATTTGTATTAAAAGTTGAAGTGAGAGTTTATTTATGAAGACGTCCAATGAATATATAGATTTATGACGCTAGTTAGGTGCATGAGGCCCACTTAGACGTTGGGGGCCAAACCAACCACACCTGCCAGCCGGTATACACTTGCCAATATCCATTATTATGTTTATATTGGCAGTTCAGTTTTCATTAGGTAACGTATATAAAGTATATTGAAATAACCATGGGTGTAGTCTGTAGATAAACCCCTTGGAAAACACTTAGAAAACGTACGTACGGTAGTAACGCAACCTCATGCGCTAACTTTTGAATTTATTGATTGTACTTGATTGTAGTGTGTTACTTGATTATAGTGTTACTTGGAGAAGTAACACTACAATCCTAAATAATAAATTATTCATTCATCTAGTTGAGTGGTGTGTGGTAGATATATTGTTAGTGCGAATAAACTTTATATTATAATGTTTTTTAAACCACTTAAGTGGCAGACAAGCACACAGCGCACCGGATAGAAAGTAGTTACCGTTTCCATAAAGGCTGGAATGCACTGTTTGTCGTACTCACTAATTATAAACCTATAATATTTTTTTACGTTCGAAAAATCTCCTCGGATACCTCCCCACCGGAGCCTGTGGGAGAGGTTATGTCAGACTGGAACCGTCTAAAACACACGCCGCCTCTTTTTTTTTTTTTTTAAGTGCGCAAAATCCCCACGGATACCTCCCCACCGGAGCCGGTGGAGGAGGTTATGTCGGACTCGAACCGACTAAAACGCACGCCGCCTGTGGGTCGTTTTGGTTGCCGAAGGTGAGGTTGACAGGCATATCCCTCGCACCCCGGCCGACCCAGGGCCATCTCTCACGATCTGGCCCTCTTCTCGGGTGTGGGTACTACACTAACTTGCGTGGCTGTCCCTTTAAATCAAATATACACTGAGGTATAAAAAGTGACAAAAGTGACACCTTTAGCAAACATGATACATTACGAGGTTACTAAGTCGCTTGAAACTTTCTGAATGTCACTACGATTTATTGCATTACTGTTACAGTACTGATAAAAGCTTATGGATGCTGTGAGATCACGAAACAGAAGTAAGATAAGTTTAAAGCCGATGGGAATTCATTCATGAAAATACTGGCAGACCATTATCGATAGATTTATTGAAATAGAAACCAAAGATATTGTATAGACAAAGTTAAGTCGTAGTAGGTAGGTACTTAGATAAAGTTTATATATTGATTCTTCGAAGACCTCTGTGACGCGTCGGTAGTCGGAGGCCATGGGTGCGTAGTACTATTAATTATTCTGTGTCATGGGTTTGATTACAAATTGCTATGCCTTGATCACACGCACCGAATTGAGTGGCTAGACAGTGCACTCGGCCTAGTGCTTGGTACATGTGAAAATGGCACCGAGTACTTCAAAAGTTCCAAACATTGGGCCAGTACCCTGCTTCGCCACTCCACTCGGTGCGAGAGATCAAAGCATAAGAAATGAAGTAAAACAATTTCCAATGGATTATATGCTAATTTTAACGCCATTGACCATGGCCGCTGACAACGCGACATTAAGTTAGTTTATTATCTGTGATTACATTATAAAATTAGTTATAGTACAGGGCTTGCCTTGTATGGAATTCTGATCATACTCCCGCAACCCACTAGCACGTACTTATTCCCAAAAGAATAGGTACTAGGTAATCTTAATGCTATTTCAGACTATTACTTATCTCTATTCCAAATTTCATCGAAATCCGTTTAGCTATTCACACACATAAACAGAACTAGCATAATATAAGTATTTAAACAATCATGGTCACTTACATTAGTATTAAAATAAACGGGATATTTACCATGTTTCATTGTTTTGAGTTTCCGATATTTCGGTGCTGTTGCAAGCACCATGATCACGGAGGAACTGGAGTAGTGGCGATGAACAGAGAAAAAGTTTTTTCTTAGAGTAATTATATGGATCTACCCTCTTTCGAGTTCTTTTACTACGCGTATCTGCACTACCACTGGTTTCACTCTCACTACAAAATCAATCACGTTCGACACGACTCCAATAAATGTTGAGCGATGGCAGATTTATGCGTATATTTAGATCTAGCATACACTGATATAAGTAAAGTAAGATAAAATGAAAAAATCACCAAATAACTGATGGAGAGAAATACAAATACAATAGTACTATCAACAAAGGGAGCCAGGCCACCTCATCTTCTCTAATAGTACAGTGGCAAAGACCTTTAATAGCCTGAACAAAAGCTTTGCATCAAAATATTTCAATACACAACTATCGAATTAGTTCATACAAAAGTCTTTGAGTGTTTCTAGTTGATTTAGCAAGCTAAATAGAAGTCTAGAATTAAGCTTAATGAACTGTAGAGGGATCGTTCAAGAAAACTTTCTGACATTTTTACTGTTCGTTATTTTGGCAGAACACATTTTTTTTTAATATAGGACACGCCAATTTGACCTCACCTCGCCTGATGGTAAGCTAAAGGCAAAGTCTCAGGAAAGAAAGTCACCATTATAGACACTAAGTGTTACAATGGTGGCACTCAGCTTGGTGGCCTCATCAGATGCTTTTTCACGCCCCGCTTATAGGCCCCGGGACTGTAGGAAGAAGGAAACACGTGAGCTGGTAATGAATTCCAGGTCTTGGTGGTGCGGCAAAGAAAAGAGTCTCCGAATCGCTTGGTTCTTGGTTTGTGTAGTTGGTACTTACTTAAGTCATTATAATAAATTTCAATTCCGATTTCAAATGTATACGCATGAATAAACTATGCATCACAATATTTTTTGACATCACTGTAAATTTGTTTATATTCAATGATTGGCCATTATTTTCTCGCTCTGTACGAAAATTTGTATCCATCATTATGTTTATTTGGATTTGTCCAGGTATTACCGTACCTTGGAGAACACCTGGTTCTCATATATGAACATCTATCATAGGAAGTCGTTACGAGTAGTTGGATGCCTTTGGTAGACTGGCAGAGTATGCATTAAGTTGCGAGGGATATGCCTGTCAACCTCACCTTCGGCAACCAAAGCGACCCACAGGCGGCGTGCATTTTAGTCGGTTCGAGTCCGACATAACCTCCTCCACCGGCTCCGGTGGGGAGGTATCCGTGGGGATTTTGCGCATGTAAAAAAAAAAAAGTTTGTATTAAGTCCGCCAAGTAACATCGTGCATAAAGAATAAATAAATAAAGGTACAACAACTGGTTTAACTGCAATACTTCGATATCGCCAGTGGGACGTGGAGGTCAGATGACAGTCGCTTCACGGAAAATATAGAAGATCACCAAATCCACAGTTAGATTGAAAAAGGTGCGGACTCCAGGCTCCAAGGTGAGAGCTTCGAATGCGACTAGAGAAGATAGGTCATTATTTAGAAAAAAAAACCTAGAAATGTGATACGAACGTACACAGCAAATTTGCAAATGCCCCCCGCATGATATATGTTCCCGTGACCTACAGGAACCTATTCCCAGAATAATAATAGACAAATTCTCAGACCTACAGAATAGACAGAATACATCATAGGGATCGGTCCAGCACTCTGTACCTACGTCGCGAGAATTGAAAGAAAATGTAGGTACCTATAAAGATAGATAAATTATTTATTAGCTATTCTTATATGTAATTAAAAACGCATATTCATGCTGTATGTTTTAATTTTATGTAAATTATATCAGCACTTTTAATGGCTTCCACGTTTGTAGATATACCTATCACCAAAATGTAGTTGCACGGAATAAAAAAAATGGCCAATTTAAGCAACAATGTGCGTTTACAATATTTGTAGCTGGAGGTGTACAGCAAGCATTACAAAAAACACGCTATGCTTATACAGATAGGTTTCAAAATTCATTAAATTATTATTATCTGGTTCCTGTGTAATTCAAATTTCACACGTCACACACAGGAATCGTAGCACAATTTATGTTCAAAATAGCGTGTAGGTCATTGACTCTTTTATGTTGTTCTTGTTTACAATCCAGTATTTTCTTTGATAAATCTTCGCACGGACGGTGATGCAATATTGGTGTAGACGCCAGGGTAGTCTTTTTCGGCACAACCATGGCCAAAAGAAACAATACCAACTGCTATACCATCCTGCACAACTGCACCACCGGAGTCACCCTGTATCGTAATAATTTTTTTGAAGCATAATGATACCCACAATAGTCCAGGAGCCAGTAAGAAATTTTTCAGTCATATTTTCTTTCAGTCTATAATTCATAAAAGATTCAGGGCACAGAACAGATAATAATTTCAAGGAGTTTTATTATGAAGCCCGTGATTGTCAGTAGCGGTAACCATCTGGAAATATTACCGTGAAAAGATCTCCAAACCAGTGGAAGGGACAACATTTTGGAACGCACACTTACTTCGACCGGTGTGTTTGCACATATGAATACAAGCACTCTACAGATTTACAAAATAGGCTATTTGACAAGGTCGGTCGATCCTACCCAATACCGTCTAATATCCTAGTATTTTGTGAAAAAATTGCCATGCAAAATAAGATAATTCCTAACTCAACCGAAACTATGACTGACTTTCCATTTTTAATTCCCAAAATAAGTCAAATTATAAACAATAAAATTCAGTCCCAATTTTTAACTTTTTAGATTCTTCATTAAATTTCAAATTACTTTTATAAGAAACTATACACACGTGAACGCAACCTGGACCGAGATAAATGCGATATTCTCTTGCATTAGTAGTAGATTTTGTTGAGCATTCTCGGCCGAATTGAGAAATTGAATTTTCATAATCAATGTATCTTTAAAACTATTTGTCGTAAGAAGAAAATTTCTCTTTAGCAGTTCATTATATTATACTAAAGTGATAATTTATCGACAATATAAAAAATAGTCAAATAGCCTATTATAAAAAACGATTGCTAAGATGGTTCGGTCACCCTGGATGCTTACAACTATTCGGAATTTTGGTATTCAGATTATTTTGACTGCTTCTTAGTCAATATCCATCTGCTGTTTTTAAAATAACTAAGAAACTTGTTTTAATGTCTGTAGAGATAAACTAATGTCTTAAAACCAATACTTACGGTACAAGAATCTTTACCGGGGTCTGCTGCACAAAACATGTTCTCGGTTACTGTTATTGGATGATGCGTGTTAATATAACTTGAATTGCATTTATCAATGTTCACGACAGAAACGTTCACAGCCATTAGGCAATCGGACGATCCACCTTCCTAAAATTGTATAATGAATGAATAATTTCATGAGATATTATGAACAGTTAAATAAAGTAGGGAATTTTATCTTACTGGGTGCAAGAAAACTCAGAACAGCCCCCCTAGACACGTGAGAATCCTTTGCCCCGCATATTGTTGAACACAATGGTTTAAACGTCAAAATACCTGTCAATTTCTTACATTAATAGTGATAAAGCAATTATAGGTTTAAATAGGTTTCCTCGATACAGGCTTGCCTAGTGAGGAAACCACAGATAGATCTAGGTTAAGTTAAGTGGGTTTTCTGCAGAATGTTTCTCATTGGATCATAACACACTTATTACACAAAACTTGGTCAGAGTTACCCAAAATGACTATAGTTGTTTTGTTATGAAATTGTGTACCTATGTAATATTTTCCATCAATAAATATTTTTTCATTTACATTTTTTTTTTCATTCACAGACTACAATACTCAACAATACGCCAGCAAACCAATTGCCACCTAGTCCTCGAATCTACTAAAGCACGTCCACTGTCAAAGCACAGACACTGCAAAAATGACATTAAATTTTAGACTTTATTTTTAAACGGTTAAAGTTCAAAATGAAATAAAACGAGTATCGTTACACTTTATCATTCTCTCTCCAAAAAGTCTTTTAAATTAGGACTTTTATCGCATTGCTATAAAGTCGAAAATTAAATGGAGTTTTTAGCAGTTTTTGTGGTATAGCAGTGGTTTTACTTTAGCAGAATCGTCTAGGAGGGCAGGTATCTTAAAACGAAGGTAGGATATTTTACATTAACAAACTACATCGAGAGCATCATTAAACCGGGCTCAAGTACACTCGTGGTCCAGACCAAGGTGAGATAGCTTTTCACCTCGCTTGGAATACTGCTCCCATCTCTGGGATGGCTCTACACGGTGCTTATATGAGATGCTTTCGACAGGTTTTTTTTTATTATATAGAACACGTCAATTAGACTTCGCCTTGCCTTATGGTAAGCTGAAAGCCAAGTCTTAGAACTCAGGTTGTAGTGATGTGATGTTCGCAACACCAAGAACCAAGTGTTTAGGCGCCTCATTTCTATACTATACCAGCATACGCGTTCCCTCCTACCTACAATTTCGGGTCAAATAAGGAAGATGTGCAATAGTATCTGATTAGTCTGTCAATAGTGTCAAGCATTATAACATTGTGGAGTTTCTGGTGGTGACATTATTTTCTAAGTTTATAAACAGGCGTTGCGAAGTACCATTAACTTATACAATATTTTAAAATGTCTTCACACAGGATTATCTACGGCATCCTCTCGTACCGTCTGAAGAATATGATCACCGAGCACGGGTGCTTCGGGAAGTATCTGCGTCGGATGGAGAAAGAGCCAACGTCCGAGTGCCATCACTGTGACGCGAGCGAGGACTCAGGGCCGCACACGCTCACCGAGTGTCCGGCGTGGGAGACGCCGAAACGGGACTTGCTTGGACGAAACTTGGTGGGCTTTTTTGGAGGGCCGCCCTGGGAGTGAGAGTTCTCACGCTCTCCACCTTGCTCGCGGCGATGGTCCGCTGCGCGGTTGCGTGGGCGGCCGGCGCCTCCTTCTGCGAGCAAGTAATGCTCGTGCAGGTGGAGCCACCTGTCACCCTGGCAGAAGCAGGCCGCGCGGTGGCGTGCCTGGCGTGCCTCCCCGTTTCCGGGGACGAATTGGGGACTCTGTAGTCCCCACACCAGAGAAGAAGGCCAGATCGTGAAAGATGTCCCTGGGTCGGCCGGGGTGCGAGGGATATGACTGTCAACCACAGCTTCGGCAAACAAAACGACCCACAGGCGACGTGCGTTTTAGTCGGTTCGAGTCCGACATAACCTCTTCCACCGGCTCCGGGTGGGGATTTAACGCACGTAAAAAAAATTACACTTCGCCATTCTACGGATCTTTATAAATTTTGAATTTTGTAATTTTACGGTCAAAATTGAACCGTGGTAGCCTAGTGGTATGGGTAATGGACTGCTGAGACGAGGTCTCGGGTTCGATCCCAGGATTACCATGGCACACACCAATGACTTTTCGATACTTTTCGAAGTTATGTGTGTAAGGTTTATAAGTGTCCAGTTAATGGCAATAGGCTCTCGCCACCTTTAAATTGAGACTTAAACATAAACTGGCGAAATGAGGGTTCTATCACCTCTGCCTACCCCTTCGGGGATAAAGTATCCTTAGGAGGGTAACAACTTTGGCCTATAGTTATATATATATATATATATATATATATATAACATATATAAATAGTTAAATATCAATTGGTAAGATACCTCGGAAATGTCTCCATATCCACTGATAGAGACTTTTGAATGTTCTACCATGATCCTCCCTTCGGGTGGCAATTTGATGGGTTGTATCGTCTTAGTAAACTTTATAGGTTCAGCTGTTTTTACGTATGCCACGTCTTTATCATGCACTGAAGGTACATAATCAGGGTGGTATTTTATTTCAGATACGGCTAGGAGACCATTTTTTTTTGAAGGACAAGTCTGGCCTAGCATGATCTTTATTGTAGATAGATTTCGAATTCTGAAACATAAAATGTAGGAGTATATTAATATATAAAACTACCCATCATAACCATCATCAGTTAGGATGTGTACAAGGAATACTACCAACCACACCTGCTTAACAACGCACAAGGCAAGGCTCTAGCTCCAAGGATGACAGACTTTAGCCACTCCCAGGAAAGTCAACTTACAGTAAAATATAGCCAAAAAAGCAGTAAATTCTGGTAAAAAACTCAAATTGTTAGGAAATCGCTATTTAGGACGAAGATGTATTTTGGGCTATAGTAAAATCTTAACGAGGAAATATCTATTTATACAACGAATATAAAAAATTGTTCTGTAAAAATTTTCACACATTTGTTTTTGTTGTCCTATCTTATGCAACTTTTCATTAGTAAGGTTTTTATTGTTTAAATAGCCCATGATCTACTCAAGCAATTACAATCAAACAAACGATAGATCACGACTTTTAAAACAAAAACCGCATCAAAATCGGTATAGAAGTTTTACGTGTTTTTCAAGCAGGTAAACAGACAAAATCAGTGGATATGGTAGAATCTGATAAGTAAATAAATAATTACCCTGCCACGCAATGCGCTGCCGTGATTATATAATTCTCGCTTACAATAAATCCTCCACACCCTTTCCAACCATAATTGGAAAATAATATTTGGTGAGGAAACTCTTCTATAGACGCATTATAGCCTCCTATAATTGTTATCACATTTGGGGTCCGTGAAGTCAAAAGCTGTTCTGTTAAAGGCTGTCTAACTAGATCTAACGATGAAACTGCAAAAAAACACTTATCATTATCAACTTAATTCTGTTTCTGGACCTTGCCCTTACCAACTAAACTGATCAATTGAAAATTGATAAACTATTTTAATTCCTTACTGCTCAGCTATTTGGTTGATCGGTTAGGAGATAATAGGTACAACTATATTTTTTCTGACGGAACACGTACGGAACAACTATGGCTGTCTATGTTTGTTTCTAAATATGGTGGTCTAATGTAATTATTTAATTAAAACGGTCTAATGTACGAACAAAGTGAGACTGCCTCGGTGACTAAGAACATCAACAAAACAAGTGAACGTCGCCAAAACAAGATACTGTTGGAAAGTGAAGTGAAAGATCACACATCGAAAATGCTTGTAAAAATAGGTGCAGACGATTTTCAACCTTATTGACATTTTTCTAGGCTATTACTTTGATATGCTATTAATGTAGCATGCAAAGCAGTTTGTTTTGATGATGTAAATATGTTTTGCCAGGGTTCATTTGTAAAAAATCCTTTCAAAATTGCGCCATTTTGCAGTAAGAACAACGCATCTACAGTTTATAATATATTAGTAGGTACTAAACAGTACTTTTGTTTTCCTTTTGGTGCCATCAATAGCATTGAAATCATGAAATTTTCGTGGTACAAAAAATTGGTAAAAAGCCTATTAGAAAAGCGTTCAAAAAAACAACTCACCAGCATCGAAAGAAAATATTGTGACCAGAATAAAAAACGTAGTAGAGCCTAACATTGTTAGGCTTTGCAGATTTGCTCCGCAATAGGAACCGACTACTCGCAAACAAGGCGTTTTATATAAAAATTCAGTCATTAACGTAGTCTTTCGCATTAAGTGACATTCCAGTATGTTACATTATTTGAATTATGATAACAGGTTTTTTTACCATTGAGACTCGACAAAGGGCCCGCGAAATGTTCTTTGTTTCACTGACTGAATAAAAAAAATGAATTTGGAACATGCGTGAAATACGGATTATAATATAAGAAAAAAGAAAACATGCAAAGAAGTTACACATTCTCGCTATAAAAACGTACTAAAAACCTAAAAATCGTTCTAAAAACCATCATAACGTAGTAACTGTATGGAGTTACAACATATTTAACAATTCAAATAAAAAAAAATCTGCCAACATTTTAGAGTAGTTACTTTCTTGTAGTCAATGATGGTGAAAGAGTAGAGTAGTTACCTAAAGCGTAAAAAATCATCTCAGCTCTTACTCCTTACATTCCTTACACAACTAGTTGTACCAAAACTTAGGCTTCACAAGGTTGGTGATTCATTTGTAGGCAGCTGCATAAAAATATTTAATAAAATTCCTCAGGACTTGATTAATATGCCAATAAATAAATTAAAAATAGAAGTGAAAAAACTTTAATGAGTAAAGGTTACTATAAAGTGGATGAGTACCTTAATGATGTTGATGAGTGGTCAACAAAAGTCTCTTGCTTGCTCGCACAAAATAAATTGTAAACCAAAACAAATTTAATGTAGTCTAATGTAGTTCGCTGAGTTTCTTGCTGGTATCTTCTCAGTTGAACTAATCTACCGAACCAGCGAAAGAATCATTTTCCAATGGTTTATTTTTACATTATTTAATATTTTTATATTATTTCTTGACATACATAATTGTAAAATTTTGACGTTCATATGTGCTCTTTATGTGCCTAAACTGAATAAATGAAATTGATTCTTTGATTCTTGATCCATACAACTTGGTACCTCGGTAAGAATTGACCTGGGTAATCTACTATTAGGCTCACTACGCTTATCTACATTTCTAAGTGCGCTTGTGACGACTAAATACGACTTTAGACTTAAGTCTTCGGCCCAAGCCAACCGACAATCAAGAACGCCTACTGATTGATGGTTGAGGAATTAGGACTGGTACAGGTTCTTCTCTCTAGGTTGGGTTGGGTTAGTTTGGAAGTGACTACCACCTGACCCCCGACCCCAAGAGAAAACTGATATTGATTTACTGATGCTTGGCTCGGCTGGCAGTTTCCATACATTATGTGATACCTAAAAAAATACGGGCATATATTAATTATATGCCCGTATTTTATGGTGATATGGAGTTTCGAAAGAAGTAGGTATGTCACAGGCGAAGACGGGGTGGGTCTGCTAGTAATTAGATAACAATTGAATTTACTTCGTTGTGCGTGTTGGATGCCTTTGAAGGAGTAATAAATACTTATGTTCGGTATTTAATCTTTGCACATAACAATATTTTATGGTAAGTACGTACCTACACGGCTTACCGATTACGATGATAAAAATTATATTTCATATTGAACCTACCCAGCAAGCAATTTAGTTGTCCATTGCAGAACAGTATTTTGCGCAAGCTTCATTCCCAACACTGTATTTTACTCTTTGTAGGTACAGTCGACAGAAGATATAAGAAGATATGGTTGCACCTTTACATATAACTTAATATGAGAAATTGCTGTCATATCTCCTACGTCGACTCCTATCTGAGGCACGAAGAGGGGGGGTCACAATGTCTTGCAAATGTTCACCCATCCTAACATCGCCTTGGCTAGCGTTGTCAATAACCTACTCGGTCATCACTTAGCCACGATGCCCTCAAGGTACTAACGGACGAGAAACGCCTAAAAAGACCAGCAAAGTTTCTAGTACTTGTATGATACCTATACATAGGTTACACTAAAAGTTTCCGGAACTGGCCACTTACATAAACAATATTTAAAAATTTATTACAACATTTGAAAATAGAACTCTTTGGCTGTAGAATACAGTTTGTTTCATCTGACTGTCTTTTGTTTTTACCTTGTGGCGCCATTTAAAAAAATGTGTGTCTGCATCAACATGGATTTAACTCGGGAAAATATTCGTAGTATGATTTTCTACGATTTTAAGTGTAATTTGACGGCTCAACAGAGCATCGCTCGGCTTGAAACAGCTTTTGGCGATGAAGCTCCATGCAAGACGACTGTTTATAGCTGGTTTGCAGAATTATCAATCTCAGTGACGAATCTCGCGATGGTCGGCCGTCCACCGCTGTGACCAACAAAAACATCGATGCTGTGCGCCCTATGATTGAAACAGACAGGCATGTGACCTACCATGAAATTCGCGCATCCTTAAAAATAGGCATGAGTCAAATACAATCAATCCTACACAAACATTTGGGTGTGAGAAAGCTGTGCTCGCGGTGGATCCCACATAACTTGACCGAGGATCAAAAAACGGACCGCGTCACTTGGTGCAGTGCCATGCTTACCAGATTCAACGAAGGTGCGTCAAATTTGGTGTGGGACATAGTAACAGGTGACGAAACATGGATTTATTGCTACGATCCCAAAACAAAGCAGCAATCGAGCGTATGGGTCTTTCAAGATGAGCCGAAACCAACCAAAGTGGCGCGCGTGAAAAGTGCATCTAAACGGATGATTGCTTCTTTTTTTAATAAAACTGGACACGTGGCTACTGTTTTTTTTTTTTTTTTTTTTTTCTTTATTTATGGAGCTTAGTCACAATGCTGACTACGTCGCTCCGTCGTAGCCACTTACATATCAAACTTAATTAAGGTACCTATTTCAACCCATGTTCAAGTACATTGTATACAGTGTTTTTGCAGCATCTGACATTGGATTCGCTAAAACACTGTTTAACTGCCCCAAATTACACGAATTTAATACAAACAAATTAGTTCTTATATGGCGGCTCCGCACACACTCCATTATGATATGTTGTATGTCTTCTACTTTATCGCATATTTCGCAATTAGGAGATGGCGATATGCCCATTAGATGGGTAAACTTTCTACATAGAATGTGTCCGGAGCGTAGCCTCATAGCAGATACACATTTCTGCCGACTGAGAGAACAGTTAACAATCCAAGGGATCGCCAAAGGTTCAGGTTGTATGGTCTTGTACCAGATGCCCTTTTCCACTGAACGTTCGTCAAAATACTCCTTCCAAATTCGCTGACAATAATCTCTAACTGAGTACAGACACTCCGAATAGTAAGGCAAAACTGTGAGAGGAATACCCACTGAACAAGCCCGTTTGGCACATTGGTCGACTATCTCGTTACCAATAATTCCTACATGTGAGGGGATCCACTGGAGTTGCACTTCTTTAGACAGTTGTCCTAACTCTAAAATTTGATTGATAATTACGTAAGCAATCGGTATTCCTCGAATTGTCGAGGTACAACGAGCCACGTGTTGGAGCGCGCTTTTAGCATCAGTTAAGATTGCAAATTTTTTGTGATTAATTGTGTGAATATAGGACAAGGCTTCGCTAATAGCCATTAATTCCACGTGCATGATGGATAATCTTGAACTTATATTGAAAAGCAAATAAGTATCTAATTGGGGATCAAAGACTGCGACTCCAGTGTCACCCCTGTCTTTGGACCCATCTGTAAATATTCTGTAGAATTCCGCAAACTGACTATCCAAATAAGTGCAACATAGTTCTTTTAGAGCTGTCGGACGATAGTGCTGTTTAGACTTAGTCATGGGCTTAATGTTGATTTTAATGTTATATTCAAGATTCAAGTAACCAATCCATATCTCGTTCGTAAACATTTCCAAATGTTGACTACATTGAACATGTATTTCTTTTAGTTGATTATAGACCACAAAGAGAATGGGTTTTTTATTTCTGCGCCATGAATTAATCCCAACAGAGAACTCGTTCAACAGTTTCAAAACGATGTTATTATCTGACAAGGATTTACTCTTCAAAATAAATTTACCAGCTAAGTAGCATCTCCGCACGTGCAACGGCTGTATACCGAGTTCACTGCCCATGACGTGAACAGGTGTTGTTTTAATAAAACCTCCAATAATTCTCATCGCCCGGTTTTGAGATATCTCCAATTTATTGAGATTGGTTTGGCTGCTATCACCGTATAAAAAAGATACATAGTCTAGTCTACTTCTAATAAGTGAAATATACGCCTTTCTTAAGTGTTTAGGATGGATGCCCCAATTACTACCAGCTAGAAATTTTAAAATGTTCAGCAATTTGGATATTCTTTCATTAATTTCCTTTATATGTTTGGCCCATCTGAGAGAACGGTCTAACCACAAACCCAAATATTTAACGTTTTCCACAACCGTTAAAACTGTGTTATTCATTTTAATCTTAACTGCCTGTCTGTTGGGGCCTCTTTTGAAGACACATATCTTGCTTTTAGATGGCGAAATTTCTAAGCCCATGTTCGTTAAGTACGCTGCAAAATCATTTAGAGATAGCTGTAACTGGTCAGTAGATTTTTGTAAGTTGCTATTAGTGCAGTAAATAACAAAATCATCAGCGTACTGTGACACATGAATTAAATCATTGTTGATTTTGCTACATAATTCAACAGTCGCTGCATTAAATAGCAATGGTGACAAAGGATCGCCTTGGGCCAAACCGCGCCCAGTACTTCGCACGAAGGGCGTGTTATTTGTTTTAATACTTAAAAAACGCTCTCGGAGAAACTGCCAAAGGTAATTGCAGATTTTGTGTCCTACCCCCAAGTCATCCAATTTATTTAACAATTGGTTTATATCTATATTATTATAAGCGTTATCTATGTCAATAAAACAACCCACAGTAACGCAATTATTACAAAAACCCGTTTGTATTCGTGTTACCAGGCGACTTAAGTTGTCCGAAGTTGACCGACATTTCCTGAAGCCTATTGTATCTATAGAAAATATGTGATTTCTCTCGAAATACCACTCCATTCGTCTCTGTATTATTGTATGAAATACTTTACATAGACATGATATGAGTGCAATAGGTCTCAAAGCTGTAACAGAGTTAAGCTCTCTGCCCAGTTTTGGGATTGGTACTATGTCAATTTCACGCCATTGGTGGGGGACGAAACCTGATGAAAATAAAGTATTATATAAGTTTACAAGAATTAATTTGGCATTTTGTGGAAGATTTTTTAACATACTATATGAAATGTCATCGCATCCGGGAGCAGAATCTTTATCTTTTATATTTTTATTTAATTCATCTAAAGTAATTTGTTTATTGAGAGATGGATTATTGGATGTAAATGAGGGTTGACAATAAGAAACGTGATCAGGGGTCAAGTTATGCAAAAAACGATTGGCTTGAACTGAGTCTATATACTGTATTTTAGATTTATATCCCTTAATCCATTTAATTTTGCGCCAGAGATCGCTAGCAGAGGTGTTTTCGTCTATTGAAGAGCAAAATTTGTGCCAAGAGTCTCTTTGGGCTTGTCTGATGAGTCTCTGCGATTCACTTACACTTTTTTTGAAGTTGATTAAATTTACAGGGGTAGGATTATGTCTAAATGTGGCTAGAGCTAATCGCCGTCGGGCGACAGCTCTCGATAACTCTGGGGTCCAGTACGGTTTGGGGCGGAATAATCCAGATGGGTTATTGCTAAATTTTGTATACGGAATAGAGTTATCAGCAGCCTCGCGTAAAAGCCCCACGAATACGTCATACGCTAATTGTGGATTTTCAGAGAGAGTAAAGTTATTACTTGAAAACTTCTCTTCCAGATACGTACGATATTTCACCCAGTCTGCCTTTTTGAAGTTTCTCTTTTTCTTTAGTTGACTAGTTGAATAAAATGTGGTAGAAATTTTTATTATTACGTGATCACTACCAAGTGATTCTTTAGTTACCACCCAATCAAATTTTAACGAGATGTCGGAGGATATTAACGAGATATCAGGCGATGACTGCCTCAAAACACCATCCACCCATTGAATGCGAGTAGGTTGACCATCATTTAAAACTATGTAATTAGAATCCAGTATTGAGTCCAATATCTGACCTCCCCTAGTGTCAGTCTTGTAAGACCAATTTGTATGGTGACCATTAAAATCCCCCAAAATTAAGCACTTTGTAGTCTCAATTGACATTATACTATCCCAAGCTTGTGAGTTGGTATAAGCGTTTGGAGCGCAATAAATACCAATAACGTGTTGTAATTGATTGCAATTAAAAAGTCTCACATGAATTACCTCAATATTGGAGTTAATATTTGGTACCTGAACCATTTGTGCATGAACCGATCTGTGCACGATTATGGCCAACCCGCCGTGCTGGTCGCCTCTGTCATGACGAAAGATATTATAGTTACTTATGTACAAGAGGGCATCTGGTTCAAGCCATGTTTCACTAACAACTGCGACGTGTATATGTTCCTGAATTAACAACTGTTCGAACAATCTTAATCTGGGTCTAATACTGCATGCATTCCACTGTATTATGTTTAACTTAATTATATTTTCATTATTATAATCCATTAAGAAGTGTAAATATATTATTGATCGACGACATATTATCAGGTATTATATTACTAAGCAATGTACTTAACTTTATTGTAAAAGATTTTAACCAGCCCTTGCATTTAATGATACAATCTTGAATTATACTAATCATTACCTGTTTTAATTTATTCCATAATCTGTCTAGATATGTATTTTCCACAAGATGAGTACCGCGTGATATGTTCTCATTCTCAGGGCCTGCAGTTCCTGGAGAAGGTTCGTTAATTGAATCCTGGGAGTTTGTGACAGATATATCAGCTATGACATTGTCGGCTATGTGTATAGGTATCTTTCTTTTTCTTTTGCGAGTCTTCTTTGTAGGAGTTTTCTCCAAAGGCCGCCTTAAGCTCGAATGTATATTCTGCATTTCAACAGGTGGTGATGAGACAATCGCTGGTTCTTGGAGTGACCACATACTGTAGCTTCTACTAGGAGGAATATAGGTAGTCTTAGCCCTTACGGGAGTTCTATCAGGTCGAATGCGTGGGGTAGGAGGTACATATATGATGGAGGCTTTTTGATATGTGCACCTAAACTCGACCATGAGCTCACGAATCCGTTTTTCCTTTTTGAAAATAGGGCATTCTTTCGACAGAGCCATATGCTTACCTGAACAGTTGACACATCTAAAGCTAGATATATCACAATTTGCATGTTGGCCACTACATTTTGGGCAAATAACTTTGACTGACGGGCATACCTTTAACGAATGACCATATCTCCAACACCTGGAGCATTGCGTAACAGGGAATTCATATGGCTGGACCTTGATCCTAAGGTTTAATAGATAAACATGAGTGGGTAGACACGATCCTCTGAAACCTATACGAACTGTTTCACTTGGGGTCCATCCATCCTCATTTCTCCTACTTAGGCGTTTAGCGGTGACCACAGTTTTGTCACAGGAAATATGTTTTAAGAGCTCATCTTCTGAAAGGTCTAAATCAATATCTTTGATTATGCCATAAGAGAGACCCACTTCCCAAGTCTTCTGTCTGCGCCATCCCATGCCGTCAAATGCAGCACATGACACCAAGTTTTCGGCACTATCTTCATTATTGAAGGTTATTGACAATTTATATGGATTGATGTACTTTACTCTAATGATATCGGTTATGTCATTCTGTTGTAATAACGTGGCTAGTGCAAATTGCTTAGGTAACTTCTCTTTAGAATAAATACTGACCTGTGGCCCACTTTCTTCCCTTCCTGTTATACTTCCAAGATCAGTAGATTTTCTTTTAGACCTTCTCGATACTGTCTGCCAACTTTCATCATCTTCACCTTCCATTCTCGAGCGTTTATTTGTTGGTTCTATGGTCGTCTCCAATATATTTTCGTTAGAATGATTTTGTGTTGGTTCGTCTACAATTTGTTGTTCAATTATTGTAACATCGCAGGTGTTTGTCTCTTCCTCATTGTTCTGAATGCACTCGTAATCCATTCAGAATATAGTCCACTTTAGCGCAATCGACGGCCGGCCGGTGACACGCCGGCCGATAACAAACCGGTTTTATGTTTATAATACTGAATACAAAAGACGCGTTCTACACGTACGAGGTGTGGTTGCAAAGTGTGGCTACTGTTGCTTTAGAAAATCGTCGTACTGTGAATAGTGACTGGTACACGACCATTTGTTTGCCGGAAGTTATTGACGAACTCCGTAAAAATAACCGTAAACACCGTATCATCCTGCACCACGACAATGCTAGTTCTCACACGGCCAGACAGACAAACGACTTTTTGAAGGCGAAAAATGTAGAACTCATGAGTCATCCTGCATACAGTCCCGACCTGGCACCTTGTGACTTTTATCTGTTCCCAAAAATTAAGAACCAATTACGCGGCCAACGATTTTCATCACCAGAAGAGGCTGTCGAGGAGTATGAAAAACACGTTTCAGAGGTCACCACAGAGGAGTGGCACAAAAGTTTTCAAAACTGGTTTGATCGAATGAAAAAGTGCATAGACGCCAAGGGAGATTATTTTGAAAAATAATAAATTAATTTTGTACCTTTAATAGTATTTTTTCATATTCATTCCGGAAACTTATAGTAGTAACTAATTGATACGAAGAATCCCTTTCAGGCCGACGACTTCCATCTACATGTTGACCTTCAATACCTCTTTTGTCACTAAAGCGGAATTCACCTATGTGTATACCTAGTCTAGCCATAAATATTGTTACGAAGAAAACACATTTTTTTTATTGCAAATAATATTTATTACTTTTACAGTGTGTTAGTTTAATACATAAATATAAAACAATTTAAAATATAAAAAGCTTATTCGAAGTGGTCTCCACTGGCTGCAACACAGTCCTTTAAACGTTGAGGCCAGTAGAAGCACGCACTCTTTCCATGGGAAAATTCTTCACTGCCAATAGTATGGATTGTTTTAGGGACTCCGAATTATCATGGCGTTTAGAGCAAGCCATACTCTCTATAAATCATAAATCATATTCCAGCGGATTAAGATCGGGACTAGACGACGGCCAGTCTTCAGCTCTGATGAAGTCCGAAACGTTCACTTAAAAACACTTAAAAGACTGCGTGGACCGAGCTTTATGACCCGGCGCTGAGACTTGTTGGAAGTACCATACTTGGTTATTGAACATGGTGTTGTTAAGGGGTTTAACTACCTTCTCAAGAATGGTATCTTGATACACTTGTGCCGATGTTTTGATACCTTTTTCACAAAAATATGGCTCAGTCACTCCTTCATAGCTAACACCCCATCAAACCATCACTGAAGTCGGATAATGCCCACGTTGCACTCTGTCGACTAATTGGGAAGCTTCCTTAGAGCTTTGAGCATAAATACGGTCATTTTGTTTGTTAAAATGTTGCTCAATTGTAAAAAAATTCTCATCTGTACCGCTTCAGTAGTTGCTTCGATTTTACCACCCTATTCTTTTTAAAATTATCAGTTAAAAAATTACCAGTGCGTCTCTTATAGGCTGCAAGTCCTCAGTCATCTTTTAAAATGCGCGACATGGTTTTGGGTGCTATCTTCATCTCCCGAGATAAAATCTTTTGCTTTCGGACAGGATTTCTTCGAATTCTTTCCCTTACTGCTTTGACCACCTTTTTCGTACGAACACTACGTGGACGGCCAGATCTTTTTCTGTCACAAATAGAGGAGGTCTCATTGTACCTATTAACAGCCTGGTATACAAACATTTGACTAATACCAAGCGTATGGAGAGTTTTAAAAATTACATTCGGCTCCATACCAACTTTGTGTAATGCAATCACAGCGATTCGGTTTTCTTTATCACCCCACTCCATTTTAATATAGCAAAATATTGTACAATGTATTGGCGCCAAAATTAGAAAACACAATGAACAATCGTATAAAAATGACAGATTCCAAATTCAAATGTAATATCTTTCTTATTTTAATTGTAACAGTATTTATGGCCAGACTGAGTATATATGAAACTAAAAATAGGTTTGTTCAGATGTCGCGATTGCAATTCGATTTGTTCAATCTGACTGTGATTCGATTCGTTCAATCACAGATAATATAATATAATTCTTATAGTTCACTCAACAGTCTAGCTTCTTTACTAAATGGTACCGTTAAAATAGCGGTCTGAATGATATTCATCCAAATGACTAGAATCGATAATAATCCGCTCCCACATTAACCTTTTACGGCCGCTTCCAATATCAATCTAAGACTATTTTCAATCCAGATTTTTCATAATTGATCGATCGAATCGGTATTTCAATATATCTATCTCACCACCAATACCCTAACAAAAAAGTTATCACTTTGGTACAAACTAAAAGTGTCGATGGGAGGACGCTCCCAAGGATTGATTAGAAAAAAGGATCGGCATATCGATCTAAAGATTTGTTTATTGAAATAGTGAGATCAAGAAACGGTTTAAATTATCAATCTGTTCGGACTGCTCAATTATGAATCTATCAACAGAATCTAATTAATTATTTTAAATGTTGCATGTCTTTACTTTTTATGTGGGTGGACTAATAGTTGTCTAATAATAAATAATAATTACGAAATTCGGATTGAGATTGTATATTCTCGTAGAAGGCAGCCGTTAACCTAATCTTCCCTCAAGAAAATTCTACCTAACTTTTTGTTTTCTACCCTATCGAAATACGAATAGCTTGAGCATTAGAAAGCCAGTTTATTAAATGTTGTAATTAACGCTAAAATTCAATATCATTCAGGCAGCTAGTTGAACGACGCCGTTTAATAAAAAGGCTATGGCTTTTAATTGAACGGCTGATTAAGCTAGAAGGCTGCGACAGATTTAAGAAGAAATTGTAAAATAAAGTATCTAGATGACTTTGAAGTCAAATTCTGTGCCTCCTGTGATAAGTGATTTAAATTGAGTTGTACCCTTTTTGTGATTTTTACATACTATTTATCAGAAAAAAATACGGTTTTTTTGGTCTAACTCACGTTCTTGTATCTGCTTTAATTTCGGAGATAATTTTGTGCAAATGAATATAACTACTTGAACTTTGACAAATAAATTGTGAATATACCTAGATATATTTAAAGTTGTAACCCCTTTATGTAATCACTTCTCATATTTATTTTCGTGCTTTGTAGTGTAAGTGCGATTATATTAATATTCACATGAATTTTTTTTTGATTGATCACGTGAATAATGATAATTATGTTTAGAGTAGTATCATTTTGAACAATTTTTTCTCAATATTCATTGGGTACAAGTCGATAAGTACCAAATAATCCGATTCTAAATATTTGGCTTGTTTGTGATAACTGATACATATCGACTTAAATTAATCTACTCAAATCAATTTGTATGTGTAAATGAATACAATTTGACCTATATCAAAACATCGAACCAAATCTTTAAAAAAAATATGAAGCACAAAATGTGATAATTGATACAAGTGCGAACATGAGGAGAGTGGCGGGGCTGCGTGGGGTTCAAGAGACGCGGGGTCGGGGATGCGCTGGTCCTGCTTGCACGGGTGTCCTTAGTATCGCTGCGGCTATAAAGGATCAAAGTCACGCCCGAATTCGCCATGGATCGGCGCGTAAGTTGATATTTGTATCATTTTACACGAAATTTCCAAATATTGTTTGTTTTTAATAATGACTTATATTACTTGACACAGAATTCGATCACACAGACGACAGATCGGGCTTTTCGTAGGTTTAAAAAGAATCGATTGGATACTAACTGGGAATCTTATAGAACTGCTAGGAATCGGTGTAATCAGGTGATACGCAACGCTAAACGCCGACATATTCTCGATAACATATCCTCCTTGACATCTGTTGATGTCTGGAGGTTTCTGGGGACACTGGGCATTGGTAAACCCAGACAGCTGGAGTTACCCAAGACAATTGAGTTGGATGCCATTAACCATCATTTCTCTACCTTGCACACAATTGATGGCCCAACCAAGTGTCAAACGGTTGACTATATAGCCGGACTGCCCAATCCCAATCACGTACCTTTTCAATTCACTCCAGTCACGTCAGAGGAGATCAAAAAGACTATTGTTGCAATTAAATCAAAGGCAGTTGGCAGTGATGACATAAGTCGCCGTATGATAACCACTGTCATAGACCAACTCCTTCCTGCTATCACACACATTATCAACTTTTCGCTTGATTCTGGTCAATTCCCTGACTTGTGGCGTAAGGCCTGCGTACGCCCTCTTCCTAAGATCTCCAATCCTTCTCTTCCTAATCACTTTCGTCCTATTTCCATCCTCCCTTTCCTGTCCAAGGTGCTGGAAGCTTGTGTTCATCGCCAGCTGTCTAACTATGTGCAAGCCAATGGGATACTAAGTCCTTTGCAATCTGGATTTAGACCGGGACACAGTACCACAACCGCACTCCTTAAAGTAACGGGAGATATCAGAGACGGAATGGAGAGAGGTTGTGTCTCAGTGCTAGTATTGGTGGACTTTTCTAATGCATTCAATTGTGTGAATCATGACATCCTTCTAGCAATACTGGCACATATTGGAATCTCAGCTGACGAGTTGGAGTGGTTCTCTTCATATCTTCGTGGACGTCAGCAGTCGGTTTGCGCAGACGAGAATTCATCTGGTTGGCGTAACCTTGGTTCTGGCGTTCCGCAAGGCGGTATTCTTTCTCCTCTTTTATTTTCTATATTTATTAACCTCATTACATCTGAACTTCAGTGTGCGTATCATTTGTATGCCGATGACCTGCAGGTGTACAGCCAAGCTCGTGCGGAGAATCTTTCGGAGGCTATCGATAGGGTTAACGCTGATTTGCAATCAATAGGCGGTTGGTGTGACAGGTTTGGTCTTTCTGTCAACCCTGATAAATGCCAGGGTATCTTAATTGGCAGTAGCCATATGATGAATAGGGTAGACAATGCAACTCTGCCATCATTAACTTTCAACGGAAGATTGATTCCTGTCACGCTGAACGTTAAAAACCTGGGATTGAATATTGACTCCAACCTGAACTGGCAAACTCAAGTCACAAAGGTCTGTCAAAGGGTTACAGGGATGCTGCGTAGTCTCTATCGCCTCAAAAACTTCCTACCAGCTAAAACCAAGGCAATGCTTATGCAGACCCTGATATTTCCAGTAATGGACTATGGTGATGTTTGCTACCTGGACCTGAATGCAGATCTACTCAATAAACTTGACCGCCTTCTCAACAATTGCATTCGATTCACCTTCAACCTTAGGAAATATGATCATGTCTCAGCTCATCGTTCGGAGTTGGGATGGTTGCAGATACGTCAGCGCCGCAGCTTGCGGGCGGTAACGATGATCCATACTATTTTAAGATCCCCTAATATTCCCACTTACTTATCAACTCATGTTCAGTTACTTGGCTCTCATCACAACAAAAATCTCCGATCAGCTAACAACCTTCTTCTGCACTGTCCCACTCATAGTTCTGGTCTAGTTCATTCTTCTTTCCTCGTGCAAGCTGTCCTCCTCTGGAATGCGCTTCCTCTCGAAATCAGGATGACCACCAACCGTGCTTCATTCAAATACAAGGTACGTCAGCTCTACAGTGGCTCCTAGTCGTCATAATGGATATAAATGGATTATTATATTTTATGATTGTGTATCTATGCTTGATTATATGTAAGTACATACCATGTATAATATGAGTATATAAGTAGTTTATGTAAATGTTTGTGTAAATGTATTATGGTTGTGTATGTATAGTATATGTATATATATTTATATGTATATATCATTATTGTGAACAAATTTGAGTAATTCCTTATCGTTGATAATGGTTAATTTTTTGCCTGCACCTACCTCAACGCATCTCTGCATCACCCTAAGGTAGACTGTCAGATAATGCCTTTGGCATTAAGTCCGCCTTTGTACAATAAACTGTGCATAAAGTTAAATAAATAAATAAATAAAAATAAATAAATGATAACTTAGAAAAACTAGGACATGTTACACAACGCTACCTAGACTCATACTAAGTAGAATTTGTGTTATGGGTTCTAGAACACGAATAAGCGTACTTAGATACTTTTTCAAAATATACTTATATTACTTATTATACATAAAATATACCACGGAGGCTGTCAATGATAATTTTATGTTATTGTAATAAAATGAGTAGCGATGAATAATATTTTGTACATATTTATTGTTATAAACCTTAAGATGCATGCAGCATGACAAGCTTAGCTTTCCATACAAAACCTGTATGTTTCGATATGCTACTTACCTGTGAGTACCTGTGACAAGTTCTTTATGGTGGATTATGATCTTATTAGTAGTACATCATTTACAATATTAGCATAGCATAATATGTTTATTTTTGTTTCAGTTCTTATGTTCTCGAATCGCTAAAATAGTAAATTTAGCAACTAATCATACGGCAAACATGAGTTCACAAGACCATATTGTAACTGTTATTGAAGTAAGACAACAAAATAATACCAATGAAGACAGCTATCAAGCCATAGGACCTATTGATGGATCGCTGCCCGAAAGAAGTCTAGAAATTCCAGTTCCTACTATAAACGATAATGATCACAATATTATTTATAGCGAGAATAACTTGAACGCAACCAATAAAAATACTTCCGCGAACCTATTAGATGATTTAAAAGTTACAGATTCATCCGACGATGGCGATTTTGGATCATCAAGTAGTGATAATTATATTGCCGGTACTGACGAATCTTCCTCATCCGCTGATGACGAAAATACTGTGGCTAAAAAGCGAAGGAAGGTTCTATCAGCCAAGAATAATATTATAGTTCCTGAAACACCGTCACCAATTATTGCTAGCACATCAGGAGTTGATTGCTCTTTCTGGGAAAGTAATGGTGTGAATACTGACGGGAAAATTAAAAAAGCAAGAAATAGTGAGAAAGAAAGAAGACAGGATAGAGTAAAGAGACAACATTTTCGCAACACTGGGTTACAATACACAACAATATCAGGAAAAACTAAGAAAAGACGTGAATTACGTGAACTAGACAATTGTCGTATGAAGTGCAAAGAGAGACAGCCATTACTTTTAAGAAAATATCTTTTCGACACGTATTGGAGTCTGGGTAGTTATGACAATAGATCCAAATATATTGGGAACTGTATTGAAGTTTGTAGAAAGAAAACTTTGAGGTCTTCTCCAAAGAAGATTTCAGAAGAGAGATTTCAACATTTTTACTAAACAATATCTTACTCTTAGAAAAACCAATACTGCCAATGAAAAGTTTATGTGGTGTCAAGTGCGATCTATTTTGTATACCAAAGAATCATTATTTTCACGCTTTTCTTACAAAAATGATTTCAAGGAGCTTGAATTCAAGACCATTGACTATTCGAAACGGGGTAAAACTTATGACATGATTACAATAGATGCGATTCCAAAAGCCTACCATACCAGTTACCAATTTCAACCGAAAAGAAGAAACATCCATGAGAGTGCTCATGAGTTTTACAGAGGTCTGAGTTGCAAGAATGACGTCAAAGATACTCCTCCAGACTATGATGGTGATTCTGAAGATGAGTAACTCAAACCAGTTAATCTGATTGTAATAATTTTTATTGTATTTTTTTGTTAGTAAGTTCATTTTGTATTGTAATTTTCATCTTACAGGAGTAGTTAAGTACCTGTTGAACAGTTTATTTTTGAAGGTTTTAGTTTATGTTATTTAACATTTTTAAATAACATAAACTAAACTAACATTTAAAATATTATTTTCCTAGATATTTTAAGATTTATGTAATTGTGACACCTACTATTATAATTTGCAATAAGTAGATTTAAATTTAATTAACGACTGTGATACTCGCGAAAGATTGATCTGTGCCATTTGTAAGTAATAAGTTAAAAGTAGTTGTTTTTTAGTAATTGTTTAGTAAAAAAGTGCCATAACTTAAGTTAATTACTGTTTATAAAAAGTTTAATAAAAGTTGATTATTATTGTAAATATTGTATTTATTTTCAATATAAAATAATAAATAATAATAAATTTTCAAAAATGTTGTATTTTTTAATTTAGTGAGGGGTATAACTTGATAAGTATCGTTTATCACATATTTTTAAAAAGCTATATTTTAGAAAACTAATACAATTCAGTTTTATTTTGAACTTAGGGGAATGAAAAGTAAAAAAATATAATCTTTACGTTAATATCAATAAGATTTGTTTAAGCAACATTGTGCTAGGGACATATTCTGATGAGTTATTCGATTGTTTTACTTGATGTATATCAGTTTTCACCAAGACGAACTTACAGGTGCAACATAATTTAACTGTAGTTGTATTTCTTATTACGTAATTTTTGAACATTTAAAAAATAAAAAGGTACAATTCACAGGTTTTTAATGAATTCTTTAAAAAATATAATATTTACCTTAGAAAAAAATATGCACGATAAAAGTAAGTGTTTTTACCAACAAAATAAGGTACTACATTTTATGCTAGCTCACTTAGTTCCGAAACTAGATTTTTTTAAACCTTCTTTTTCACTTCCTGTAAAATCTTGATTTTATACTTGTATTACTTATCACAGGAGGCACAGAATTATTTTTTTATACAACTTACACGGTCCACCTGATGGAAAATAGTTACCGTGACCTAATGGGCGTATGGAACACCAGGGGAGTTACACTCGTGCTGTCGACCCTGTAAGAACAAAGAGCTACTGTGCTGTCAGTGCAGAAGACAAAACAGGACAAGTTCTATGGTCTTCCCACTGACAGCGCAAAAACTCTCCAGTGAACTCTGGCTACCCTACTCACTGGCGGGAACACAAACGAAGTTATTATAGCCGCGGTATTCTGTATGGCGGAGGTACTTCCCCAGTCGGACTGCCCAATTGGGACGGGAAACATCAATATACTGTATTGATGTTTCCCTTTTTATTCTGTGTGGAATCTTAAAATCATAAGAAAATAATAGCATACCTATCTAATTGTACTTAATATGTTATTTATTTCATAATCTCAGCTGAGCAATTTATTCAGTTACTGGCATCTGCATTTACCTACCTTACCTACCTACCTGTACAAATTATGACGCCTTAAAACAACAAAAAAAAAATGTCAACTGTTAAGTGTCTAAAACTTTATTTTTGCCCGTGGTCCAATTGATAGAACTATGGGCAAACAAGAAATTGCTGCTGGAGCAACCAAAATTGTACTACTGGCAACAAACGATTTGACCTGCAACAATGCACCGCTTTTTATTGATTTTTTTGTAGATATACATGGCAATACAAAAACATTCGAAATTCAAAATTTATTCCCACGTCACCCAATTTTTGTTCAAAACAGTAGATAGAGTACAAATAAGTCTTTGTTTCGTTGTTTTTCTTGTCACAATCCTGTATTTTCTTTGATGAATCTTCGCACGGACGGCGATGCAATGTTGGTGTAGACGCCAGGGTATTCTGGTTCGGCACAACCCTTGCCAATAGAAACAATACCAACTGCCATATCATCCTGCACAACTGCACAGCCGGAGTCACCCTGTACAGTAATTATTTATTGGAACTTAAGCATACATACAGTCCACGAGCCAAGGTCAAATTTTGGCAGTCATATAATGCGATTAGTCATTAAATGCATTGATCAGAGTGTTGTATCATGTAAGCCATAATTGTCAGTTGCGGTAACCTTCCACGTGCACTGACATTAAACCGTGGAAAGATGGTTAGATCAATGGAAGGGACAATATTTTGAACGCAATACTTCGATACCATAGACTGGCGTGTTTCACAATAGCAAGTGAAAACTGATTGCTAAGATGTATTGACCGCTCTGGATGCTTACAACTATTTGGAATTTTGGTAGGTATTCAGATCATTTAGAGTCAGCATCATCAGATCGATCATAACTAACGAACAAAGCACTTACAATACTTTCTTGTCAGTCAACATATTAAAGCTACCCGGTGAAAAAGAACCAAATTTAAAAAAAAAATGTCCTCAAATCCTGCAATAAATGTTCACGTTAACTGTTCTGACTTCCAAGTTATCTGTTGATTGTTCTGAAATGTGGTACACACCTTTAGTTTGGACAATAATACAATTGAAACAAATAAAGCAGTTTGATTTGCTCTTAAATCCTTGGTATTGAATTCATTTTGAGACTTTGATATCAAGATCATTCTAACGCTGACTATACTTTTTTGTTCAGTATCAATTTGATTGATACTGACTACTGTTACTACGGATGTGACTGGTTTTAAAATACCAAGTGTTAAAAACAATACTTACGTCACAAGCATCTTTACCGAGGTCTGCTGCACAAAACATGTTCTCAGTTATGTTTCATTGTTTTGAGTTTCCGATATTTCGGTGCTGTTGCAAGCACCATGATCACAGAGGAACTGGAGTAGTGGCGATGAACAGAGAAAAAGTTTTTTCTTAGAGTAATTATATGGATCTACCCTCTTTCGAGTTCTTTTACTACGCGTGTCTGCACTACCACTGGTTTCACTCTCACTACAAAATCAATCACGTTCGACACGACTCCAATAAATGTTGAGCGATGGCAGATTTATGCGTATATTTAGTTCTAGCATATACTCTTATAAGTAAAGTAAGATAAAATGAAAAAATCACCAAATAACTGATGGAGAGAAATACAAATACAATAGTACTATCAACAAAGGGAGCCAGGCCACCTCATCTTCTCTAATAGTACAGTGGCAAAGACCTTTAATAGCCTGAACAAAAGCTTTGCATCAAAATATTTCAATACACAACTATCGAATTAGTTCATACAAAAGTCTTTGAGTGTTTCTAGTTGATTTAGCAAGCTTAATAGAAGTCTAGAATTAAGCTTAATGAACTGTAGAGGGATCGTTCAAGAAAACTTTCTGACATTTTTACTGTTCGTTATTTTGGCAGAACACATTTTTTTTTATATAGAACATGCCAACTTGACCTCACCTCGCCTGATGGTAAGCTAAAGGCGAAGTCTCAGGAAAGAGGGTCACCATTATAGACACTAAGTGTTACAATGGTGGCACTCAGCTTGGTGGCCTCATCAGATGCTTTTTCACGCCCCGCTTATAGGCCCCGGGACTGTAGGAAGAAGGAAACACGTGAGCTAGTAATGAATTCCAGGTCTTGGTGGTGCGGCAAAGAAAAGAGCCTCCGAAGCGCTTGGTTCTTGGTTTGTGTAGTTGGTGCTTACTTAAGTCATTATAATAAATTTCAATTCCAATTTCAAATGTATACGTGTATGTATATTTTTTGACATCACTGACATTTTTTTTATATTCAATGTGGTAGCGCAAATTCTCGCCACCTGAGCTAGTGGACTGTATTTCGCGGGGGGTGAAGTTAACCGTTCCATTGACGCTTTACACAACAAACAAGACAGGTGATCGGGTTGCCGCGGATGTGGTCTAGGCAATGAATGCAACCCGAGAAATTAGGAGAGGATGCACTAACCTTCACGACGCCACGTGCTTTCATCGCAGCCGGTGCACCGATCTTCTCTTCCTGGCTCAGGAGTTGCCGCCCACATCACTAAATCACTTGAGGGACACACGAGAGGCACAATCCGATCGGTAAAGGTCTATGAAAGCGGTTAAAATCCAACAAACATTATTAATTTCTGAGAGACGCGCGTGCCGCCGGCCATATTTTTTAGTTCAAAATGCGAAGAGAATATGCGTCTATTTTGACAATTGAGCGGTGTGGAAACTATTGCTGTCTCGCTTAAAAAGGTAGCGCGGGAGGGAGATGGGTACAGGAAGCGTGTGTTTCCGCGTCAATGACTTGAACTACTACTATAGCGAAAAATATAAATTCTACCATCGGCGCAACCATTCCCCCCGGCTTGAAGGGTTACCTTCAAAACGAAAAATGCGGAACAAATCCAAAGTCTAATCTAAATCTAGGTTCGGGAAACAACAACCAAAATATAAATCCAGGTTTGAACCCGTGCCCACCGCCGGCTAGGCAGAGGGCAGAGGCGAACAACCGGGCGCAGATACGATCCGGTTGCGGCCTTAACCCGTACAACACGAGTTATCCCGCGGGAATCGGGAAAACTTCCTCTACCACTCCTAGAGGCCAATGCCAAGGAGGCGCATTCCCAGTCATAAGGACTACCACCGTACCCATAGTAATTGGGTTAGATGGAGTATTCCATTTTTGACGCGACTGCAGCGTGTGCAAACAATCGGTTCTCCAACGATTCCAAAACGATTGGACTAATCTATCCAAAAGAGCGTAACGAGTTAGAAGGTGCATTCCATCGTCACCAACATCTATTGCGGGCCAATATTTTAGCGTACTTAAATCACCGGTCAACTCCATATGACCGCGCGTAGATAAAATTCTCAAAAATCGGCCTACATAAACAACACAACGCAACAGTCTCGACCAAGACGAGACGCGATTAGCCAACAACAAAATAAGGGACTCTTCACGCGGGACCGATACAACAAGCGAGTGCTTCTTCTCCTCGGGTGGTTCGGAAACCGTAGTGGGATTGAATTGACTAACTGGCCACTTATCTAACGCGGCATGAATCCAGGACGGTCCACTAAACCATAACGGGCGATCCAAAATTTGCGAAGGAAGCAATCCACGAGAGAGATAATCGGCTGGGTTGTCGGTGCCAGCAACGTGAAAGAGATTTTGTGGCGCTAATTCAGATTGAATTTTGCCACTCTATTAGCGAAGAATGTGTCCCAACGATGTTCAGCGGGCCCAACACAAAGCGACTGTTGAGTCTGAAAAAGCTAAAATTCTACTAATATTAATGCGAAAATTTACAATTATGTCAAATAAATTACCTTAAAGATTTTGACCACAATACAAAATGTCATTAAGCGATACGGAAGTGCTAGTCTTAGCACTGCCATCCAAAACTACGCGGAGTTTAGTAGTAAGCTTATCTTCTCTAATAACTCCGTGGTGCGGGATAATGTACGAAGGCTGGGTCCCGCCAGTGTCCGCAGGCGCAGGTGAGATGCAACCTTTATCTAAATATTCGTTAACAACCTCATCACAGGCCCGCTTCAACTTTGGAGACGCCTGCATCTTTCGTTCTAAACAAAGAAAGCGTTTTTCAGCGGATACACGGGAGTCACCGAGCGAAAAAATATCTCCCTTGAAAGGGGGCGCGACAACATAACGACCCTGCTCATCACGAGTAGTCGTGCGACAACAAATCTCCTCAGCCATCTTGTCATCAGGGCTTAGGATAGGTGGGACATTGACCTCTTCAATTTCCCAAAACTTGCGGATGGTAGACTCCAGTGGCGGCTCGACGGTGCAACAGAACGAAGCAGTCGAGTGACTAAAACTTTCTATAGAAGCGGGTGCGGAACCAATTATAACAAAACCAAGAATTGTTTCCAGTGCGTGCGGAGCGGGGTACGTCGGTCCCCCTTGAACCTTACGTGATAACTGGAGGTGCGGGAGAATCGAAGCGCCGATCAATATATCGACGACTCCAGGAACAGCGTAAGTCTCATCTGCTAAAGGCAAGTCTTTAAATTTCGTTAATAAAGACGTGTCAACCGGGACGGTAGGCAACTGTTCAGTTATTTTATCTATAACGAGCGAATCCATGTCATACCAAATATTATTATTAAAACGAGATCCAAACCTTGTTTTAACGGTGCCATGAACAGCTGACTGTAAACCTCCAAAACCCTTTACCACTGAGCGGGTTGAACGCTTATCAACATTGAAACCAAGACGTTGACAACAATCTTGAGTAATAAAATTACTTTGCGAAGCGCCATCTAATAGCGCTCGAACAATGCGCGGCTTACCCAATGCATCAACAATAACAACGCGAGCAGTCGCGAGACACACAGTAGTGAGCGCAGCACTAGCGGACAACGAACATAAGGCGACGCCATTCGCAGCGGTCTCCGGGCGGGACGGAGCGCGCGCGAGCGCGGGCTGCGGCTGTGGCGCAGGCGCCACCGACACGGGCGACCTATGCGACGGTGTGCCACCGCTCGACGAACCAACTGTGCTCACATTGGATGTGGCATTACTATTTTCAAAATGGAGCAAAGTGTGGTGTCTCGCTGAACATTTGCGACAACTATTTCTACTATTACATAAAACAACGCGGTGTTTAGTACCGAGACAATTAAAACAAAAATTATTAGCGCGAACAAATTTATAACGATCATTAGGCGATAATTTTAGGAAACCCGGACACTTGTACAATTGCGAATGATGAGTATTACACAAAGAGCAAACAGGTGATTGTACATGTGCTGGTGCGGTATTAACATAAGTATGAGTTGACCTCAGTGACCTCGATGAGGCATCTATTTTGCGTTCAGAACTAACAACCTTTTTCGCGCCTTCATGTTTCGATGAAGAGCGTTGCAATATTTTTATATGCTCGCGAACAAAACTTTCTAAGTCTTCGAACTTAGGAATTTTATTGCCGCGATGATCCGACTCAAATAAACGAATGGTTTCGGAATCTAATTTCTTTAAACCCATATACAAAAATAAGAAGTAGCAGAGGTCATCGATCTTTAGGTTCTTTACGGCGCGAACAGATGATGCGAAAGTATCTAGAAACTTCTCTAAGTTTTGATCGTTACATGCCGTAATAGATTTCAAGTCAAACATCTGATCCAAATATGCGTTAGCTACCGATCTTTTATCCTCATACTTAGCTTTCAAAGTATTTAAAATTAAATTATAATTTTCGGCACTAAACGTAATTCCAGCGCAAACGGTTATAGCTTTACCAGTCAATTTTTCAACGAGATAATGCAATTTTTCGTGATCTGTCAACGAAACGTTCTTTTTTTTTTTTTTTTTATATACGACACGCCAACTTGACCTCACCTCGCCTGATGGTAAGCTAAAGGCAAAGTCTCAGGAAAGAGGGTCACCATTACAGACACTAAGTGCTACAATGGTGGCACTCAGCTTGGCGGCCTCATCAGATGCTTTTTCACGCCCCGCTTAAAGGCCCCGGGACTGTAGGAAGAAGGAAACACGTGTGCTGGTAATGAATTCCAGGTCTTGGTGGTGCGGCAAAGAAAAGAGTCTCCGAACCGCTTGGTTCTTGCTCGTATATTCTGCACAGTGTGAGGGTGACATCTAAGGCCTGCACGTGTTGTCCTATGTAGGAAAGGAGATGGTGGGATTAGTTGGAAGAGCTCGTCAGAACACTCACCGTGGTAGAGACGGTAAAATACAGCCAAGGAAGCAATATCTCTACGCATCTGCAAAGGCTCGAGGGTGTTCGTGACCTCAGGGTTCCCAATAATTCGGACCGCGCGTCGCTGCAACCTGTCGAGAGCATCTAGTAGGTATTTCGCGGAGCCATCCCAGAGATGCGAGCAGTATTCCACGCAGGAGCGAATTTGTGTCTTATAGAGAAGACACCGCTGCTCCGGCGTGAAAAAACGTCTCACTTTGTTTAGGAGTCCGAGTTTCCGCGAGGCTGTTTTGATGATGCTCTCGATGTAATTTCTGTTATTCAGTTTGCAGCGAATATCCATGCCTAGGATATAGAGATTGTCCTGCAGTGGAAGTGGCGTGCTCTGAAGAGTGGGAAGGGGAAGGAAAGAAGATACCTTTGCTGTGAACGCACAAGCCTGCGTCTTCTTGGCATTGAACTCGACCATGTTCTCGGAGCCCCATTGAGAAATGTGATTCAAGATCCGGTCCAGTTCAGTGACAAGAAGCTGTCTTTTTTCCACGATATCAGACTGTTTGGCCGCAGGTTGTCCGTGATAACTCCCGTGTACGGTGCTATCGTCTGCATAGCAATGCATGCTGCCGGTGGACAGCATGTCGTTGATATGCAGAAGAAAGAGAGTGGGAGATAATACAGACCCCTGCGGTACGCCAGCATTTATTTGCAAGAACTCCGAAGCCCGTCCATCACAGAGGACGCGGATACGGCGCTCCTGCAGGAAACTAGCAATCCAGTTGCACAGTCTAGGAGGCAGACCAAAGGCTGGTAGCTTGGAGAGAAGCGATTTGTGCCAGACTCTATCGAAAGCTTTGGCGATATCAAGACTAATTGCCAGTGACTCGCCGTGCTTGTCCATAGCCTCACCCCAAAGATGGGTAACGTATGCTAGAAGATCACCCGTTGACCGTTTCGGCCTGAAGCCATATTGCCGGTCATTAATTAAGGAGTGATCCTCTAGGTGACGCATGAGCTGTTTGTTAATTATGTGCTCGAAGACCTTGCACAGCACTGAGGTGACGGCTATGGGTCGATAGTTGGCTGGCTCTGAGCGATCCCCCTTCTTGGGGATCGGCTGTACATTCGCCTCTTTCCAAGCCGAAGGCACTGTACCCGAGCTGTAGGACAGTCGGTACAGCCGCGTAAGCATCGGAGACAACTCCGCTGCACATTTTTGTAAGACCACCGCTGGAATACCATCCGGGCCACTGGCTTTCCGGACATCGAGTGATTGAAGCACCGCACGAACATCGCATTGCCTGATACGTATTTCAGGCATTACGTGGTCACCATTGGGTAGTGTCGGCGGCTGTATACCGCAATCATCGACTCGGGAATTGGCCGCAAAGAGATTTACTGGCATATTGGCTTTCTCTTGCGGTCCATGGGCCAGGGATCCATCAGGGTAGCGCAGCGGTGGCAGCGAAGGCTGACAGAAGTTGGCCTGCACGGCTTTGGCCAGTCGCCAGTATCCACGGCTGCCCGTGGGATGTGCCACTAGCTCTTGACCAAGCCGCGCAATGCGCAGGGCATCCGCTTTGACGTAAGCCCTCTTGCAGACCTTTGTGGCTCTGTTGTACGCCGCCTTGAAGTGGCTCACATTGGGATCGTGCGTGGCACGCGCCCTTACCCAAGCGCGATACGCGGACTGCTTTTGATCAACAGCCCCCGCACACTCGCGCCCGAACCAAGGGCGCACTCCTCGGGCACCGGTGACATCAGTGTACGGAATATAGTATTCCATACCCAGACCGATCTCACCGGCAACAGCAGTAGCACAATCCGAGGGTTTCTTACCTTCAAAGCAGCGTTCAACCCACGGGATGGACGCAAAATAGTTGCGCAGCCCATCCCAATCTGCTGACGAGTAGTGCCAGAGACGCCGCTTCCCCTGCACGGGTCGTGAAGGCGCTATAATTGGCACCTTGGAGCAGACCAGACAGTGGTCGGAATTGCCTAAAGCGGCTTGTACCGAAACACTGTACAGGTCTGGGTGACTCGTCAGCAGAAGGTCTAGCAGAGAGGGTGCTAGGCCCGACCTTCTTGGTATTCTAGTGACCTCGTGTACCAATTGGGTCAGGCCATGCGCCAGAGCAAATGCATGGGCGGCTCTTCCCGCATGGTCTGTTTTGGAGGAGCCCAACCAGGTTTCGTGGTGGGCGTTAAAGTCCCCCAAAAATACCACTTCGGCGTTCGGAAACCGTTCCTGCGCATCATCTGCCGCCTGACTCAGATATTCAAAGAGTCGAGTTGTCTCAGCATCTCCTGTATGGGAACGGTAGAGGCACACATAGATCTGACTCGTAGAGCCATGGTCTACGTGTACCCATAGGGTTGAAAAGGATGGGTCCTCAAGGCAGCGCAAACGGCGACAACAAACATCCGCCCTAACAAACACGCACACCCCGGCTTTTGCACGGAAATTTTCCTCGATAACATAGCCGGGGTAAAGCAAGTAGGTCGTGTCATCAGGGCGGCCTATTTGTGTCTCCGTGAGAAAGAGCATATCTGGTTTCGCCGTCTCAAGGTGTTGGTGGACGGCGTTGAGGTTCGCATGGAGTCCACAGATGTTAGTGGACTCCACCTCAAATAGCGAGCTTGTGGGAGTCTGTAGAGCCGCTGTGTTGCCCAATACTCTTAAATGCGCTGCCATGATGAAAAGGAGAAAAGGGCGTGAAAAAAAGAGGTGATTGTCGTCGCAGCACCGCGTGACAAAGTGCGGGATATTGGTTTTGTCTATGATTATGAGGCATGGCGTGAGCCGACACGCCGTACGGAAGGGCCCCCGTACCCCCCCGAATATGGTCGCCTGGCCCCCACTTCCGGTCACCAACCGGCACGACGAGCCATACCGGGATTATGCGCGGTCTGGTGAGGCAGCCTTCCAGGGTGGTTAGTCCCAGTTGGGCCTCTGTACTATACCGCGGGCGGCCAGCGGCACCACCGTTTCTACGGGTCTCCCTGACCGGCGCGTCGCCCCGCACCATCCTCACTAGACTACGCCAAGACCCACTGGTCCCACTAGTGCTGCGACCACCATCACCCCTACCCGGCTATGCATTTGCTGATCCCTGAACGCAATCCAACCGAAATTGAATTACTATGAAGGGTTTTTCGCAATATTGCACGGTGGTACCAACCCGGTCGAAATTTGTGACAAATTTGTGCCGTCAAATCTCTACCACCAGTAGATCTTATCTATTGTATTCTCAAAACTATCTATAAATAAACCCCAATTGCGAATGTTACCATCAAATTCGGGTATTTGAATTGGTGGCAACTTAGGTCGGTCGCGAGTGGGATTGGGTCGGTCAGACGGTTTCTCCAAACTCCTAGCGACGCGTTTGATACGACAATACAAATCGTCAAACGACGACAAGGCCTGATAACTCACTGAGTAATCGGGATTTAAATTTAACTCTAAAACGTTGATGTCATGTACTAAAGACTCGAAATCCGCGCGCAAACTATCCAAGTTTTCTATCGAACACAAGAACGAATCTCTAATGGCCAAATCAGAGGTTTTAAGTGCATTATCACAAATCGATTGTACGCGAGAGTAAATCATTTCTCTTTTAGCGTATAAAAGTTTCAATTGAACTTTACTATCGGTACTACCAACCTTTGGGGGCATGTTTACAATTAAATATCAAACTAAAGTGCGGCAAACAACAAATGAAATGACTTAATCTTAGTGGTACATATAGTACAGCGACGCGGCGCGAGCGATATTCCGTAGGTAGGTAGGTACTTATGACTGCGCGTGCCGGCTTGAACAAACGCGCATAGCAACAGCCAGATCTTACCTACGCGATGGTCGCTGTCTAGGTTCAACTATTATTTCAGGGATTAAGTATTGCGTAATATCTATTCAAATTAAAATACTTTCGTATGAATTTGAATGAAATGCGAGCGAGGTACAACTGTGTACCTACCGTATTAGGTAAATACGATGCGAGCTAGCGGTGAACGGACAACTTAGAGATTGAAACAAATAAAAACAAAAGCCAAATGCGTTAGGTATTACACTGTGCCTATGCACTAGGGTGTCTAGGATACCTAAGATCTAAACCTAGCCTGCCTAGATGCGGGGTTTTCTAATAAAATAACTAGGTATTTAGGTGCGGTGCGTTTATTCTCAATAGAATAATAACAAATGCCAAACTACGACCAAGGATTGATACGATAAGAGGAATGCGAGCGAGGTATAGCTGTGTACCTACCGTATTAGGTAAATACGCTGCGAGCTAGCGGTGAACGGACAACTTAGAGATTGAAACAAATAAAAACAAAAGCCAAATGCGTTAGGTATTACACTGTGCCTATGCACTAGGGTGTCTAGGATACCTAAGATCTAAACCTAAATGCCTAGATGCGGGGTTCTCTACTAAAATAACTAGGTATTTAGGTGCGGTGCGTTTATTCTCAATAGAATAATAACAAATGCGATTACACGTACCTAACCTATGTATGTATTAGGTAGATACGATGCGAGCCAGCGGCGAACGGACAACAAAATCTAAACCTAATGCCTAGATGCGGGGTTTTCTACTAAAATAACTAGGTATTTAGGTGCGGTGCGTTTATTCCCAATAGAATAATAACAAAAGCGATTACACGTACCTAACCTATGTATGTATTAGGTAGATACGATGCGAGCCAGCGGCGAACGGACAACAAAATCTAAACCTAATGCCTAGATGCGGGGTTTTCTACTAAAATAACTAGGTATTTAGGTGCGGTGCGTTTATTCTCAATAGAATAATAACAAACTACGAACTACGGCTAAGGATCCGGTTCGATCAGGACCAAAAAGAATGGTAGCGCAAATTCTCGCCACGTGAGCTAGTGGACTGTATTTCGCGGGGGGTGAAGTTAACCGTTCCATTGACGCTTTACACAACAAACAAGACAGGTGATCGGGTTGCCGCGGATGTGGTCTAGGCAATGAATGCAACCCGAGAAATTAGGAGAGGATGCACTAACCTTCACGACGCCACGTGCTTTCATCGCAGCCGGTGCACCGATCTTCTCTTCCTGGCTCAGGAGTTGCCGCCCACATCACTAAATCACTTGAGGGACACACGAGAGGCACAATCCGATCGGTAAAGGTCTATGAAAGCGGTTAAAATCCAACAAACATTATTAATTTCTGAGAGACGCGCGTGCCGCCGGCCATATTTTTTAGTTCAAAATGCGAAGAGAATATGCGTCTATTTTGACAATTGAGCGGTGCGGAAACTATTGCTATCTCGCTTAAAAAGGTAGCGCGGGAGGGAGATGGGTACAGGAAGCGTGTGTTTCCGCGTCAATGACTTGAACTACTACTATAGCGAAAAATATAAATTCTACCATCGGCGCAACCACAATGATTGGCTATTATTTTCTCGCTCTGTGCGAAAATTTGTATCCATCATTATGTTTATTTGGATTTGTCCAGGTATTACCGTATTATCGAGAACACCTGGTTCTCATATATGAACATTTATCATAGGGAGTCGTTACGAGTAGTTGGACTCCTTTGGTAGACTGGCAGAGTATGCATTAAGTCCGCCAAGTAACATCGTGCATAAAGAATAAATAAATAAAGGTACAACAACTGGTTTTACTGCAATACTTCAATATCGCCAATGGGTTGTGGAGGTCAGATGACAGTCGCTTCACGGAAAATATAGAACACCACCAAATCCACAGTTAGATTGAAAAAGGTGCGGACTCCAGACTCCAAGGTGAGAACTTCGAATGCGACTGGAGAAGATAGGTCATTATTTAGAAAAAAAACGTAGAAAGGTGATACGAACGTACACAGGCCACGGTAACCACTTTCCATCAGGTATGCCGTGTGCTTTTAAGACCACCTAATTGGTATAAAAAAAGACGAAAGAAAGAAAAACTGTCATCATAACCCTCAATAAATTAGTGAGTAGTTTAACCCAAGTTTTTTTTGCAAATGTCTCCAATATATTTTCAGCTAATGTACAATTTTACAATCCGCCTGCATGATATATGTTCCCGTGACCTACAGGAACCTATTCCCAGAATAAAAATAGACAAATTCTCAGACCTACAATATAGACAGAATACATCATAGGGATCGGTCCAGCACTCTGTACCTACGTCGCGAGAATTGAAAGAAAATGTAGGTACCTATAAAGATAGATAAATTATTTATTAGCTATTCTTATATGTAATTAAAAACGCATATTCATGCTGTATGCTTTAATTTTATGTAAATTATATCAGCACTTTTAATGGCTTCCACGTTTGTAGATATACCTATCACCAAAATGTAGTTGCACGGAATAAAAAAAATGGCCAATTTAAGCAACAATGTGCGTTTACAATATTTGTAGCTGGAGGTGTACAGCAAGCATTACAAAACACACACTATGCTTATACAGGTAGGTTTCAAAATTCATTAAATTATTATTATCTGGTTCCTGTGTAATTCAAATTTCACACGTCACACACAGGAATCGTAGCACAATTTATGTTCAAAATAGCGTGTAGGTCATTGACTCTTTTATGTTGTTCTTGTTTACAATCCAGTATTTTCTTTGATAAATCTTCGCACGGACGGTGATGCAATATTGGTGTAGACGCCAGGGTAGTCTTTTTCGGCACAACCATGGCCAAAAGAAACAATACCAACTGCTATACCATCCTGCACAACTGCACCACCGGAGTCACCCTGTATCGTAATAATTTTTTTGAAGCATAATGATACCCACAATAGTCCAGGAGCCAGTAAGAAATTTTTCAGTCATATTTTCTTTTAGTCTATAATTCATAAAAGATTCAGTGCACAGAACAGATAATAATTTCAAGGAGATTTATTATGAAGCCCGTGATTGTCAGTAGCGGTAACCATCTACCCACGCTGGAAATATTACCGTGAAAAGATCTTCAAGCCAGTGGAAGGGACAACATTTTGGAACGCACACTTACTTCGACCGGTGTGTTTGCACATATGAATACAAGCACTCTACAGATTTATAAAATAGGCTATTTGAAAAGGTCGGTCGATCCTACCCAATACCGTCTAATATCCTAGTATTTTGTGAAAAAATTGCCATGCAAAATAAGATAATTCCTAACTCAACCGAAACTATGACTGACTTTCCATTTTTAATTCCCAAAATAAGTCAAATTATAAACAATAAAATTCAGTCCCAATTTTTAACTTTTTAGATTCTTCATTAAATTTCAAATTACTTTTATAAGAAACTATACACACGTGAACGCAACCTGGACCGAGATAAATGCGATATTCTCTTGCATTAGTAGTAGATTTTGTAGGGAGCGTTCTCGGCCGAATTGAGAAATTGAATTTTCATAATCAAATATCTTTAAAACTATTTGTCGAAAGAAGAAAATTTCTCTTTAGCAGTTCATTATATTATACTAAAGTGATAATTTATCGACAATATAAAAAATAGTCAAATAGCCTATTATAAAAAACGATTGCTAAGATGGTTCGGTCACCCTGGATGCTTACAACTATTCGGAATTTTGGTATTCAGATTATTTTGACTACTTCTTAGTCAATATCAATCTGCTGTTTTTAAAATAACTAATAAACTTGTTTTAATGTCTGTAGAGATAAACTAATGTCTTAAAACCAATAGGTACTTACGGTACAAGAATCTTTACCGGGGTCTGCTGCACAAAACATGTTCTCGGTTACTGTTATTGGTTGATGCGTGTTAATATAACTTGAATTACATTTATCAATGTTCACGACAGAAACGTTCACAGCCATTAGGCAATCGGCCGATCCACATTCCTAAAATTGTATAATGAATGAATAATTTCATGAGATATTAAGGACAGTTAAATAAAGTAGGGAATTTTATCTTACTGGGTGCAAGAAAACTCAGAACAGGCCCCCTAGACACGTGAGAATCCTTTGCCCCGCATATTGTTGAACAGAATGGTTTAAACGTCAAAATACCTGTCAATTTCATACATTCACAGACTACAATACTCAGCAATACGCCAGCAAACCAATTGCCACCTAGTCCTCGAATCTACTAAAGCAAGTCCACTGTCAAAGCACAGGCACTGCAAATTTTAGACTTTATTTTTAAACAGTTAAAGTCCAAAATTAAATAAAAAGAGTTTCGTTACACTTTATCATTCTCTCTCCAAAAAGTCTTTTAAATTAGGCCTTTACCGCATTGCTATAAAATCTATTATTATATGTATATGTATATTATATGTAAAGTATACTAAATGGAGTTTTTAGCAGTTATTATGGTATAGCAGTGGTTTTACTTTTGCAGAATCGTCTAGGAGGGCAGGTATCTTAAAACGAAGGTAGGATATTTTATATTAAAAAACTACATCGAGAGCATCATTAAACCGGGCTCACGTGCACTCGTGGCCCAGAACAAGGTGAGATAGCTTTTCACCTCGCTTGGAATGCTGCTCCCATCTCTGGAATGGCTCTACACGGTGCTTATATGAGATGCTTTCGACAGGTTGTAGCGAAGTGATGTTCGCAACACCAAGAACCAAGTGTTTCGGCGCCTCATTTCTATACTATACCAGCATACGCGTTCCCTCCTGCCTACAATTCGAGTCAATTAAGGAAGATGTGCAATAGTATCTGATTAGTCTTTTAATAGTGTCAAGCATTATAACATTGTGGAGTCTCTGGTGGTGACATTCTTTCCTAAGTTTATAAACAGGCATGGTAAAGTACCATTAACGTATACAATATTTTAAAATATCTTCACACAGGATTATCTGCGCTTCGCCATTCTACGGTTCTTGATAATTTTACGGTCAAAATTGATTTTATATTATCATAACTACATATAACCGTGGTAGCCTAGTGGTATGGGTAATGCACTGCTGAGCTCGTCTCAGCAGTCGGGTTCGTTCCCAGGATTACCATGGCACACACCAATGACTTTTCGATGCTTTTCGAAGTTATGAGTGTATTTATCACAGGTTTATAAGTGTCCAGTTAATGGCAATAGGCTCGCCACCTATTACATTGAGACTTAAACATAAACTGGCGAAATGTGGTGCTAGCACCTCTGCCCACCCCTTCGGGGATAAAGTATTCTTAGGAGGGTAACAACTTTGGCCTATTACCTATAGTTAAATATCAATTGGTAAGATACCTCGGAAATGTATCCATATCCACTGATAGAGACTTTTGAATGTTCTACCATGATCCTCCCTTCGGGTGGCAATTTGATGGGTTGTATCGTCTTAGTAAACTTTATAGGTTCAGCTGTCTTTACGTATGCCACGTCTTTATCATGCACTGAAGGTATATAATCAGGGTGGTATTTTATTTCAGATACGGCTAGGAGGCCATTTTTTTTTGAAGGGCAAGTCTGGCCAAGCATGATATTTATTGTAGATACATTTCGAATTCTAAAACATAAAACAGTAGGAGTATATTTTTATATAAAACTACCCATCACAACCATCATCAGTTAGGATGTGTACAAGAAATACTACCAACCACACCTGCTTAACAACGCACAAGGCAAGGCTCTAGGCTAGGCTCCAAAGATGACAGACTTTAGCCACTCCCAGGAAAGTCAACTTACAGTAAAATATGGCCAAAAAAGCAGTCAATTCTGGTAAAAAACTCAATTGTTAGGAAATCGCTATTTAGGACAATGATGTATTTTGGGCTATAGTAAAATCTTAACGGGGAAATATCTATTTATACAATGAATATAAAAAATTGTTCTGTAAAAATTTTCACACAATTTTTTTTGTTGTCCTATCTTATGCAACTTTTCATTAGTAAGGTGTTTATTGTTTAAATAGCCCATGATCTACTCAACCAATTAAAATCAAACAAACGATAGATCAAAACTTTTTGAACAAAAACCGCATCAAAATCGGTATAGAAGTTTTACATGTTTTTCAAGCAGGTAAACAGACAAAATCAGTGGATATGGTAAAATCTGATAAGTAAATAAATAATTACCCTGCCACGCAATGCGCTGCCGTGATTATATAATTTTCGCTTACAATAAATCCTCCACACCATTTCCAACCAAACAGGGTAAATAATATTTGGTGAGGAAACTCTTCTATAGACGCATTATAGCCTCCTACAATTGTTATCACATTTGGGGTCCGTGAAGTCAAAAGCTGTTCTGTTAAAGGCTGTCTAACTAGATCTAACGATGAAACTGCAAAAAAACACTTATCATTATCAACTTAATTCTGTTTCTGGACCTTGCCCTTACCAACTAAACTGATCAATTGCAAATTGATAAACTATTTTAATTCCTTACTGCTCAGCTATTTGGTTGATCGGTTAGGAGATAATAGGTACAACTATATTTTTTCTGACGGAACACGTTCGGAACAACTATGGCTGTCTATGTTTGTTTCTAAATATGGTGGTCTAATGTAATTATTTAATTAAAACGGTCTAATGTACGAACAAAGTGAGACTGCCTCGGTGACTAAGAACATCAACAAAACAAGTGAACGTCGCCAAAACAAGATACTGTTGGAAAGTGAAGTGAAAGATCACACATCGAAAGTGCTTGTAAAAATTGATGCAGACGATTTTCGACCTTATTGACATTTTTCTAGGCTATTACTTTGATTATGTTATTAATGTAGCATGCAACGCGGTTTGTTTTGATGATGTAAATATGTTTTGCCAGGGTTCATTTGTAACAAATCCTTTCAAAATTGCGCCATTTTGCAGTAAGAACAACGCATCTACAGTTTATAATATATTATTACTAGACAGTACTTTTGATAATAGCATTGAAATCATGAAATTTTCGTGGTACAAAAAATTGTTAAAAAGCCTATTAGAAAAGCGTTCAAAAAAACAACTCACCAGCATCGAAAGAAAATATTGTGACCAGAATAAAAAACGTAGTAGAGCCTAACATTGTTAGGCTTTGCAGATTTGCTCCGCAATAGGAACCGACTACTCGCAAATAAGGCGTTTTATATAAAAATTCAGTCATTAATGTAGTCTTTCGCATTAAGTGACATTCCAGTATGTTACATTATTTGAATTATGATAACAGGTTTTTTTACCATTGAGACTCGACAAAGAAAAATGTTCTTTGTTTCACTGACTGAATAAAAAAAAAAATTTGGAACATGCGTGAAATACGGATTATAATATAAGAAAATAGGAAAACATGCAAAGAAGTTACACATTCTCGCTATAAAAACGTACTAAAAACCTAAAAATCGTTCTAAAAACCATCAAAACGTAGTAACTTTGGAATTACAACATATTTAACAATTCAAATAAAAAAAAAGATCCGCTAATATTTTAGAGTACTTAATTACTTTCTTGTAGTCAATGATGGTGAAAGAGTAGAGTAGGTACCTATAGCGTAAAAAGACATCTCAGCTCTTACTCCTTACATTCCTTACACAACTAGTTGTACCAAAACTTAGGCTTCACAAGGTTGGTGATTCATTTGTAGGCAGCTGCATAAAAATATTTAATGAAATTCCTCAGGACTTGATTAATATGCCAATAAATAAATTTAAAATAGAAGTGAAAAAAACTTAAATGAGTAAAGGTTACTATAAAGTGGATGAGTACCTTAATGATGTTGATGCGTGGTCAACATAAGTCTCTTGCTTGCTCGCACAAAATAAATTGTAAACCAAAACAAATTTAAAAAAAATAATAATATAGTTCTAATGTAGTTCGCTGAGTTTCTTGCTGGTATCTTCTCAGTTGAACTAATCTACCGAACCAGCGAAATAATCATTTTCCAATGGTTTATTTTTACAATATTTAATATTTTTATATTATTTCTTGACATACATAATTGTAAAATTTTGACGTTCATATGTGCTCTTTATGTGCCTAAACTGAATAAATGAAATTGATTCTTTGATTCTTGATCCATACAACTTGGTACCTCGGTAAGAATTTACCTGGGTAATCTACTATTAGGCTCACTACGCTTATCTACATTTCTAAGTGCGCTTGTGACGACTAAATACGACTTAAGACTTAAGTCTTCGGCCCAAGCCAACCGGCAATCAAGAACGCCTACTGATTGATGGTTGAGGAATTGGGACCGGTATAGGTTCTTCTCTCTAGGTTGGGTTGGGTTAGTTGGGAAGTGACTACCAACTGGACCCCTGACCCCAAGAGAAAACTGATATTGATTTACAGATGCTTGGCTCGGCTGGCAGATTCCATACATTATGTGATACCTAAAAAAAATACGGGCATATATTAATTATATGCCCGTATTTTATGGTGATATGGAGTTTCGAAAGAAGTAGGTATGTCACAGGCGAAGACGGGGTGGGTCTGCTAGTAATTAGATAACAATTGAATTTACTTCGTTGTGCGTGTTGGATGCCTTTGAAGGAGTAATAAATACTTATGTTCGGTATTTAATCTTTGCACATAACAATATTTTATGGTAAGTACGTACCTACACGGCTTACCTATTTACAACGATGATAAAAATTATATTTCATATTGAAATTACTCAGCAGGCAATTTAGTTGTCCATTGCGGAACAGTATTTTGCGCAAGCTTCATTTCCAACACTGTATATTAACACTTTGTAGGTACAGTCGACAGAAGATAATGGCGTTGTTAATAACCTGCTCGGTCATCACTTAGCCACGATGCCCTCAAGGTACTAACGGACAAGAAACGCCTAAAATCAGGCAAGGCGAAGTATAATTGACGTGTTCTATATAAAAAAAAAGACAGGCAAAGTTTATAGTACTTGTATGATACCTAACTTATCGATACGAAGAATCCCTTTCAGGCCGACGACTTGCTTACATGCTGACCTTCAATACCTCTTTTGTCACTAAACCAGAATCCACCTATATATATATGAAACTAAAGACAGGTTTGTTCAGATGTCGCGACTGCAATTCGATTTGTTCAATCTGACTGTGATTCGATTCGTTCAATCACAGATAATATAATATAATTATTATAGTTCACTTAACAGTCGAGCTTCTTCACTAAATGGTACCGTTAAAATAGTAACCTGAATGATGTTCATCCAAATGACTAGAATCTATAATAATCCGCTCCCACATTAGCCTTTTACGGCCGCTTCCAATATTCGATCGTCAATCTAAGACTATTTTCAATCCTGATTTTTCATAATCGATCGATCGAATCGGTATTTCAATGTATCTATCTCACCACCAACACCCTAACAAAAAAGTTCTCACTTTGGTACAAACTAAAAGTGTCGATCCGTCCTCCCAAAGATTGATTAGAAAACAGAATCGGCATATCGATCTAAAGATTGTTTATTGAAATAGTGAGATCAAGAAACGGTTTAAATTATCAATCTGTTCGGACTGCTCAATTATGAATCTATCAACAGAATCTAATTAATTATTTTAAATGTTGCATGTCTTTACTTTTTATGTGTGTGGACTAATAGTTGTCTAATAAATAATAATAATAATTACGAAATACGGATTGAGATTGCATATACTCGTAGAAGGCAGCCGTTAACCTAATCGTCCCTCAAGAAAATTCTACCTTATTTAACAATTTGTTCTATCTGTCGCAGCCATCTAGCTTAATCAGCCGTTCAATTAAAAGCTATAGCCTCTTTACTAAACGGCGTCGTTCAACTAGCTGCCTGAATGAGATTGAATTTTAGCATTAATTACAACATTTAAAAAACTGGCTTTCTAATGCTCAGGCTATTCGTATTTCGATTGTTTTGTACCCTATCGAAATATTTTAAATAACATATTAAATGTTGTTTATTACAACATTTAATATGTTGTAATAAACGCTAAGATTAAATATCATTCAGGCAGCTAGTTGAACGACGCTGTTTAATAAAGAGGCTATGGCTTTTAATTGAACGGCTGATTAAGCTAGATGACTGCGACAGATTTAAGAAGAAATTGTAAAATTAAGTATCTAGATGACTTTGAAGTCAAATCAGTTTTTTTATACAACTTACACGGTCCACCTGATGGAAAATAGTTACCGTGATCTAATGGGCGTATGCAACACCAGGGGAGTCACACTCGTACTGTGGACCCTGTAAGGACAGAAAGCTACTGTGCCGTCAGTGCAGAAGACAAAACAGGACAAGTTCTATGGTCTTCCCACTGACAGCGCAAAAACTCTCCAGTGAACTCTGGCTACCCTACTCACTGGCGGGAACACAAACGAAGTTATTATAGCCGCGGTATTCTGTATGGCGGAGGTACTTCCCCAGTCGGACTGCCCAATTGGGACGGGAAACATCAATATACTGTATTGATGTTTCCCTTTTTATTCTGTGTGGAATCTTAAAATCATAAGAAAATAATAGCATACCTATCTAATTGTACTTAATATGTTATTTATTTCATAATCTCAGCTGAGCAATTTATTCAGTTACTGGCATCTGCATTTACCTACCTTATCTACCTACCTGTACAAATTATGACGCCTTAAAACAACAAAAAAAAAATGTCTACTGTTAAGTGTCTAAGACTTTATTTTTGCCCGTAGTCCAATTGATAGAACTATGGGCAAACAAGAAATTGCTGCTGGAGCAACCAAAATTGTACCACTGGCAACAAACGATAAACACTACGTCACGAGAATTTATAGAAAATGTATGTATAGAGATGTTGTTATTAGACTACTATGTTTAAGTACAACCAGACCGGCTGTATGGAATAAAACAATTCTATCATTTTGTGGCCACTACTTATCGGTTGACCTGCAACAATGCACCGCTTTTTATTTTTTTGTAGATATACATGGCAATACAAAAACATTCGAAATTCAAAATTTATTCCCACGTCACCCAATTTTTGTTCAAAACAGTAGATAGAGTACAATTAAGTCTTTGTTTCGTTGTTTTTCTTGTCACAATCCTGTATTTTCTTTGATGAATCTTCGCACGGACGGCGATGCAATGTTGGTGTAGACGCCAGGGTACTCTGGTTCGGCACAACCCTTGCCAAAAGAAACAATACCAACTGCCATATCATCCTGCACAACTGCACTGCCGGAGTCACCCTGTACAGTAATTATTTATTGGAACTTAAGCATACATACAGTCCACGAGCCAAGGTCAAATTTTGGCAGCCATATAATGCGATTAGTCATTAAATGCATTGATCAGTCTTGTATCATGTAAGCCATAATTGTCAGTTGCGGTAACCTTCCACGTGCACTGACATTATTACCGTGGAAAGATGGTTAGATCAATGGAAGGGACAATATTTTGAACGCAATACTTCGATACCATAGACTGGCGTGTTTCACAATAGCAAGTGAAAACTGATTGCTAAGATGTATTGACCGCTCTGGATGCTTACAACTATTTGGAATTTTGGTAGGTATTCAGATCATTTTGAGTCAGTATCATCAGATCGATCATAACTAACGAACAAAGCACTTACAATACTTTCTTGTCAGTCAACATATTAAAGCTACCCGGTCAAAAAGAACCAAATTTAAAAAAAAAATGTCCTCAAATCCTGCAATAAATGTTCACGTTAACTGTTCTGACTTCCAAGTTATCTGTTGATTGTTCTGAAATGTGGTACACACCTTTAATTTGGACAATAATACAATTGAAACAAATAAAGCAGTTTGATTTGCTCTTAAATCCTTGGTATTGAATTCAATTTGAGACTTTGATATCAAGATCATTCTAACGCTGACTATACTTTTTGTTCAGTATCAATTTGATTGATACTGAACAAAAAACTACTGTTACTACGGATGTGACTGGTTTTAAAATACCAAGTGTTAAAAACAATACTTACGTCACAAGCATCTTTACCGAGGTCTGCTGCACAAAACATGTTCTCAGTTATTTTTATTGAATATTTACTATAACTTGAATTGCATTTATCAATGTTCACGACAGAAACGTTCACAGCCATAAGACAATCGGCTGATCCACCATCCTAATAATAATAAAAACCTAGTAAATGAATGATTTTATGTATTTATTTTTTTGGATTTTTGTAATGATGTAGTGAAATTTTTTACTGAGTTCAAAAGAACTCAGAACAATCCCCTAGATAAGTGACAAATTCTATGCCCTGCGCAAACCCTCGTATTGTAGAATAGAATGGATGAATGTATGGATTGACACGTATTTTGACGTTTATGACCCTTATATTTTATGTATATGATTTTCATAAGGTGGCATGATACGACGATATTTCCGTCTAATTGAGCAGTCCGACTGGGGAAGTACCTCCGCCCGACAGAATACAGCAGTCATAATAACCTCGTGTTGCGTTCCCGGCGGCGGCGGTGAGTAGGGTAGCCAGAGCTCACTGGAGAGTTTTTGTTCTGTCAGTGGGAAGACAAAAAGCTTGTCCTACTTTGTCTTTTACGCTGACAGCACAGAAACTCTTTATAAGTATGTTTACATGGTTGGCAGCGCGAGTGTGACTTCTTTAGTTTTGCATACGTCTATAGGCCATGATAACTACTTTCCATCAGGTGGGCCGTGCGCTTGTCTGCAACTGAAGTGGTATAAATAAACCATTAAAAATTAATTGTTAAGGTACCTCGGAAGTGTCTCCATATCCACTGACGGAGACTTTTGAATTTTCTACGAGGATCCTCCCCTCGGGCGGCAATTTGATAGGTTGTACCGTTTTAGTAAACTTTATAGGTTCAGCTGTCTTTACGTATCCCACGTCTTTATCATGCGCTGAAGGTGAATAATCAGGGTGATATTTCATTTCAGATACGGCTAGGTAGCCATTTTTTTCAGAAGGACAAGACTGGCCAAGCATAATATTTAGTTTAGTTATATCAAATATTCTAAAACATAGAAGTAAATACACTGTGGGAAAATAATAAATTAATATAGGTTTATTAAATTTAATTAATTTAACACTATTAATATTTACCTAAAGTACACGGAAGTTATCTAAATTAAAGTATTAAAAAAACTGAATATACCTAAACAATCCAGGTTGCAGGTTCAGGCGTCAAAGAATTCCTCCCCATCGACGTCTGCCGGGAGGGTGGCCAGAAGGCTGGCGGCATTGCCACGTTGAAAGGCAATACCAATCCTTTGCGCAAGGAATAAACCAGCCCTCTGGTCACGGGTAGCGTCAATTAAACGTTTAGAAATTTCTCTGAACAAAAGACGGGCAGTTGGACCCCATGATCCCAGCGTCTCGACCCCAAATGGCTCAAATATTTAATTACCACTTATATATACTTGCCCCGTTTGAGGGTCTCTGCCGACGCAGCAGCAGTGCAGGCGCAGTTTGCAGTCCGTGGAAGATGTGAAGGCGCAAAGGTGTCAGCACATGTTGCATCCCACACCAAATACCTTCCCATCTTCCAAGGCACCAATGAATATAGGTATATATAAATCTAAGGTTAGGTACGTGTTATACCTACGTACACCCATCATCATCATCATCAGGGCGTGTAACTACAGGGAATACTTTTGGGAACGTGCGTTATTACGATTTTGCTCTTATCTCTGATTCTACTCAATCACTTGCAACTCAAACAAACGTAAGATTTTATGTCTGATCATGACTTTTTACAACGAACAACTGCATCAAATAAAACTGATTTTTTTTATACAACTTGGGTGGCAGACAAGCACACGGTCCACCTCATGGAAAGTGGTTACCGTGGCCTATGAACGTGTGTAACACCAGTGGAGTCACATCCGTGCTGCCGACCCTGTAAGAACAGAGATTTTAAGTGCCTTCAGTGCAGAACACAAAATCAGGACAAGCCTTTGGTTTTCCCACAGATAGCACAAAAACTCTCCAGTGAGCTCTGGCTACCCTACTCCCCGCGAGGTTATTATAGCCTTGGTATTCTGTAATGTGGAGGTACTTCCCCAGTCGGGCTGCTCAATTCGGATGGGAATACCGTCGTGTCCTACACTCCTACCTCCTATGAAGAAGAAATAATACTGAGTGTAAATTCTAATAAATAAATTAATAAGTACCCTCTCAGGCAATGCGCAGCTGTGATAACATAATTCTCGCTTACAATAAATCCTCCACACCATTTCCCACCACCCAAAGTAAATTCTATTTGGTGAGGAAAATCTACTATTGAAGCGTTATAGCCTCCTACAATTGTTATCACATTTGGGGTCCATGAACTCAAAAGTCGTTCTGTTAAATGCTGTCTGACAAGATCTAGCGGTGCAACTGCAAAATAAAACGTGTCATTATATACTTAATGCTGTTCCTGGCGTTGTTCCACTCTGACCAACTAAACCACAGATACTAATAAACTATTTTAATAACTAACGGCTCGGCTATTTGATTGGTCGGTTAGGAAATAATGGGTACAATTATTTTTTCTGACGGACGAAAGGACCATGTTATCTATGTCTGCTTATAAAAACAGTTTAATGTACAAACAATGAGAGACTGCCTCGGTGACAATAACATCAACAAAACAAGTGAACGTCGCCAAAACAAGAGACTATCGGAGAGTGATCACACATTGATAGTGCATGTAAAAAACACATGTAGGCGATTTTCGAACTTATTGACATTTTTGACTACTTTATTTTGAGATGTTATTAACGTAGTAGGCAAAACGTCTAGCAAACAACCCAATTTTCAATCAGGTCGAAACTAACTCACACCTATTAATTTCAAGCAATATGTGTTAATTTTTCGATAGTCTTTTTTTTGGTGACGTAAATTTGTTTTATTGTGTAAAAGTGTTTTGCTAGCATTGTTTTCTAAAAAAATACAAATTTAATGGAAAACCCTTTTAAAATGTACCGTAGACTAACAGTTACACAAGATAGTAGGTACTCTTGTTTTCTTTTTGGTGCCATCAATGGCATTGAAAATAATAATGGTATAAAAAAATTTAGGTAGTAAAATTTACTATTAGCAAATACTTAAATGCGTTCAAGATAATAAATAGCTCACCAGCACCGAAAGAAAATATTGTGACCAGAATAAAAAACGTAGCAGAGCCTAACATTGTTAGGCTTTGCAGATTTGCTCCACAATAGGTACCGAATACTTGCAAACATGGTGTTTTATACAAAAATTCAGAAAGTAACGTAGTCTTTCGCACTAACTGGCATTCCAAACGTATGTTACAGGTTTAAAATGCTGATATGTGATATCTTTACGTTCGCTATGCATTGTCGACATTTTTGTGTACGCTTGTGACGACTAAATACGACATAAGACTAAGATCTTCGGCCCAAGTCGACCGCCTGCAATCGAGTACGTCGGTTGAGATACCGGATCCGGTACAGGTTCTTCTCTTGAGGTTGGTGTTGGGGAGTGACTTCCACCTGACCCGCGACTCTAAAAGAAAAGCCTGCGCCAGAGCCTCTTTTGTCCATCAACATGTGTACTGACTTACAGATGTGGTTGGCTTAGGCACCGAAGAACCAGCCCCGAACCCCATACATTTTGCTATTAAACCAAAAGTTACGTCCTCGTAGCCGAGCGCAGACCTCAATAGTACATAACAGGGTACCGTATTGAAAGTGATAATATTGTTAATTGTTTCGATTCAATCTGCATACAATTAAAATAACATAACATAAACTCATGCCTATATCCCAGAAGGGGTAGACAGAGCTGCTAGCACCCACATTTCGCCAGTTTATGTTTAGGTCCCAATGTAATGGGTGGCGAGCCTATTGCCATTAACCGGGCACTTATAAACCTACGATATATACACACATAACTTCGATAAGCATCGAAAAGTCATTGGTGTGTGCCATGGTAAAACCTGGGATCGAACCCGAGACCTTCGTCTCAGCAGTCCATTACCCATACCACTAGGCTACCGCGGTTAAATTAAAATAATAAACAATATTGACATAATTTATGAAATTTTAAACCAATTAGCACACAAACTAATCAAATCGATTAAGATATAGAAAAATTGGGATGGTTTCGGGCGATCGCGAACGGAAAGATCACGGTTTCGAATCCCGCCAGACGCGCGCGGCCAACCCTGTAAGCGCAGAGTTTCGGTGCCGTCAATGCAGAGGACAAAGCAGGACAAGCCATTAGTCATCCCACTGACAGTACAAATTCTTCAGTGAGCTCTGGCTACCCGCTGGGAACACAACAAGAAGTTATTATAACCGCGGTATTCTGTCTGTTCACGTTAACTGTTCTGACTTCCAAGTTATCTGTTGATTGTTCTGAAATGTGGTACACACCTTTAATTTGGACAATAATACAATTGAAACAAATAAAGCAGTTTGATTTGCTCTTAAATCCTTGGTATTGAATTCAATTTGAGACTTTGATATCAAGATCATTCTAACGCTGACTATACTTTTTGTTCAGTATCAATTTGATTGATACTGAACAAAAAACTACTGTTACTACGGATGTGACTGGTTTTAAAATACCAAGTGTTAAAAACAATACTTACGTCACAAGCATCTTTACCGAGGTCTGCTGCACAAAACATGTTCTCAGTTATTTTTATTGAATATTTACTATAACTTGAATTGCATTTATCAATGTTCACGACAGAAACGTTCACAGCCATAAGACAATCGGCTGATCCACCATCCTAATAATAATAAAAACCTAGTAAATGAATGATTTTATGTATTTATTTTTTTGGATTTTTGTAATGATGTAGTGAAATTTTTTACTGAGTTCAAAAGAACTCAGAACAATCCCCTAGATAAGTGACAAATTCTATGCCCTGCGCAAACCCTCGTATTGTAGAATAGAATGGATGAATGTATGGATTGACACGTATTTTGACGTTTATGACCCTTATATTTTATGTATATGATTTTCATAAGGTGGCATGATACGACGATATTTCCGTCTAATTGAGCAGTCCGACTGGGGAAGTACCTCCGCCCGACAGAATACAGCAGTCATAATAACCTCGTGTTGCGTTCCCGGCGGCGGCGGTGAGTAGGGTAGCCAGAGCTCACTGGAGAGTTTTTGTTCTGTCAGTGGGAAGACAAAAAGCTTGTCCTACTTTGTCTTTTACGCTGACAGCACAGAAACTCTTTATAAGTATGTTTACATGGTTGGCAGCGCGAGTGTGACTTCTTTAGTTTTGCATACGTCTATAGGCCATGATAACTACTTTCCATCAGGTGGGCCGTGCGCTTGTCTGCAACTGAAGTGGTATAAATAAACCATTAAAAATTAATTGTTAAGGTACCTCGGAAGTGTCTCCATATCCACTGACGGAGACTTTTGAATTTTCTACGAGGATCCTCCCCTCGGGCGGCAATTTGATAGGTTGTACCGTTTTAGTAAACTTTATAGGTTCAGCTGTCTTTACGTATCCCACGTCTTTATCATGCGCTGAAGGTGAATAATCAGGGTGATATTTCATTTCAGATACGGCTAGGTAGCCATTTTTTTCAGAAGGACAAGACTGGCCAAGCATAATATTTAGTTTAGTTATATCAAATATTCTAAAACATAGAAGTAAATACACTGTGGGAAAATAATAAATTAATATAGGTTTATTAAATTTAATTAATTTAACACTATTAATATTTACCTAAAGTACACGGAAGTTATCTAAATTAAAGTATTAAAAAAACTGAATATACCTAAACAATCCAGGTTGCAGGTTCAGGCGTCAAAGAATTCCTCCCCATCGACGTCTGCCGGGAGGGTGGCCAGAAGGCTGGCGGCATTGCCACGTTGAAAGGCAATACCAATCCTTTGCGCAAGGAATAAACCAGCCCTCTGGTCACGGGTAGCGTCAATTAAACGTTTAGAAATTTCTCTGAACAAAAGACGGGCAGTTGGACCCCATGATCCCAGCGTCTCGACCCCAAATGGCTCAAATATTTAATTACCACTTATATATACTTGCCCCGTTTGAGGGTCTCTGCCGACGCAGCAGCAGTGCAGGCGCAGTTTGCAGTCCGTGGAAGATGTGAAGGCGCAAAGGTGTCAGCACATGTTGCATCCCACACCAAATACCTTCCCATCTTCCAAGGCACCAATGAATATAGGTATATATAAATCTAAGGTTAGGTACGTGTTATACCTACGTACACCCATCATCATCATCATCAGGGCGTGTAACTACAGGGAATACTTTTGGGAACGTGCGTTATTACGATTTTGCTCTTATCTCTGATTCTACTCAATCACTTGCAACTCAAACAAACGTAAGATTTTATGTCTGATCATGACTTTTTACAACGAACAACTGCATCAAATAAAACTGATTTTTTTTATACAACTTGGGTGGCAGACAAGCACACGGTCCACCTCATGGAAAGTGGTTACCGTGGCCTATGAACGTGTGTAACACCAGTGGAGTCACATCCGTGCTGCCGACCCTGTAAGAACAGAGATTTTAAGTGCCTTCAGTGCAGAACACAAAATCAGGACAAGCCTTTGGTTTTCCCACAGATAGCACAAAAACTCTCCAGTGAGCTCTGGCTACCCTACTCCCCGCGAGGTTATTATAGCCTTGGTATTCTGTAATGTGGAGGTACTTCCCCAGTCGGGCTGCTCAATTCGGATGGGAATACCGTCGTGTCCTACACTCCTACCTCCTATGAAGAAGAAATAATACTGAGTGTAAATTCTAATAAATAAATTAATAAGTACCCTCTCAGGCAATGCGCAGCTGTGATAACATAATTCTCGCTTACAATAAATCCTCCACACCATTTCCCACCACCCAAAGTAAATTCTATTTGGTGAGGAAAATCTTCTATAGACGCGTTATAGCCTCCTACAATTGTTATCACATTTGGGGTCCATGAACTCAAAAGTCGTTCTGTTAAATGCTGTCTGACAAGATCTAGCGATGCAACTGCAAAATAAAACGTATCATTATCAACTTAATACTGTTCCTGGCGTCGTTCCACTCTGACCAACTAAACCACAGATACTAATAAACTATGTTAAAAACTAACGGTTCGGCTATTTGATTGGTCGGCTTTGATTATATAATCAAAGTTGGTCGGTTAGGAAAAAATGGGTACAACCATTTTTTCCTGACGGAACATGGACGAAAGGACCATGTGTGCTTATAAAAACAGTCTAATGTACAAACAATGAGAGACTGCCTCGGTGACAATAACGTCAACAAAACAAGTGAACGTAGCCAAAACAAGGAACTATCGGAGAGTGATCACACATTGATAGTGCATGTACAAAATAGATGCAGATGATTTTCGAACTTATTGACATTTTTTTCGGCTACTTTATTTTGATATAGGTATTATTAACGTAGCAGGCAAAACGTCTAGAAAACAACATAATTCTCAATCAGGTCGAAACTAACTCACTCCTATGAATTTCAAGCATAATGTGTTAATTTTTCAATAGTCTTTTATTTTGGTGACGTAAATTTGTTTTAATGTGTATAAGTGTGCAAAACACTCATTCGCATTCTTTTCTAAAAAAATACGAATTTAATAGAAATCCCTTTCAAAATTTACCGTAGACTAACAGTTACACAAGATAGTAGGTACTCTTGTTTTCTTTCCGGTGCCATCAATGGCACTGAAAATAATAATACATACATAAAATCACGCCTGTCTCCTATAGGGGTAGGCAGAGCTCACGGATCTCCATTTGCTACGATCCTGACATACTACTCTCGCTTCATTCACTCTCATTACATTCTTCAGGCATGCTCGTCGGTTTAGAGTACTCCTGACCTGCCTCTTTTCTAAAACTTTCCCGATTTGGCGCCTAGGTCTTCCCCTTCCGACAGTACCATCCACACTCGCCTCATACACCTGTTTCGTTAGTCTTCTTTCATTGAATGACAACATGACCAAACCATCTCAACATTCCTCTCTCAATTCTCATCACTACATCTTCTATAACTCCACATCGTTCTCTTATCACGCTAATTCTAACTCTATCTTTCAAGGTCAAGCCTTCACAAAACACATACTTACTTCGCAACGCACGCATTTCTACTGCATTCACTCTACTCTGATGCTTTTTCTGCCACACCCAACTTTCACTATCATATATAAGAGTCGGCACCAATACTCCTCCATGTACAGCTACATGAAAATAATAATGGTACAAAAAAATGTAGTAAAAATTACTATTAGCAAATACCTACTTAACTGCGTTTAAGATAATAAATAGCTCACTAGCACCGAAAGAAAATATTGTGACCAGAATAAAAAACGTAGCAGAGCCTAGCATTGTTAGGCTTTGCAGATTTGCTCCACAATAGGTACTGAATACTTGCAAACAGGGCGTTTTATACAAAAATTCGGTCATTAACGTTGTCTTTTTTATATACAGGTTTAAAATGCTGATATGTGATATTTTTACGCTATAAATTTTTGACATTTTTATGTACACTTGTGACGATTAAATACGACATAAGACTAAGATCTTCGGCTTCGGCCCAAGCCAACCACCTACAATCAAGTACGCCTGCTGATTGACGGTTAAGGTACTGGATCCAGTACAGGTTCTTCTCTTGAGGTTGGTGTTGGGGAGTGACTTCCACCTGACCCGCGACTCTAAAACAAAAGCCTGCGCCAGAGCCTCTTTTGTCCATTAACATGTGTACTGACTTACAGATGTGGTTGGCTTAGGCACCGAAGAACCAGCCCCGAACCCCATACATTTTGCTATTAAACCAAAAGTTACGTCCTCGTTGCCGAGCGCAGACCGCAATAGTACATAACAGGGTACCGTATTGAAAGTGATAATATTGTTAATTGTTTCGATTCAATCTGCATACAATTAAAATAACATAAGATAAACTCATGCCTATATCCCAGAAGGGGTAGACAGAGCTGCTAGCACCCACATTTCGCCAGTTTATGTTTAGGTCCCAATGTAATGGGTGGCGAGCCTATTGCCATTAACCGGGCACTTATAAACCTACGATATATACACACATAACTTCGATAAGCATCGAAAAGTCATTGGTGTGTGCCATGGTAAAACCTGGGATCGAACCCGAGACCTTCGTCTCAGCAGTCCATTACCCATACCACTAGGCTACCGCGGTTAAATTAAAATAATAAACAATATTGACATAATTTATGAAATTTTAAACCAATTAGCACACAAACTAATCAAATCGATTAAGATATAGAAAAATTGGGATGGTTTCGGGCGATCGCGAACGGAAAGATCACGGTTTCGAATCCCGCCAGACGCGCGCGGCCAACCCTGTAAGCGCAGAGTTTCGGTGCCGTCAATGCAGAGGACAAAGCAGGACAAGCCATTAGTCATCCCACTGACAGTACAAATTCTTCAGTGAGCTCTGGCTACCCGCTGGGAACACAACAAGAAGTTATTATAACCGCGGTATTCTGTTACTTCCCCAGTCGGACTGCTCAATTGGGCGGAAATACCGCCGTGTCCTACCTCCTATTGTATGTACCTAATAATGATGCGATTTAACAGTTAAATTTTATTATTCTATAGTGCGTACGTACTTAATACGGGTTATCATGTTCGAGGATGATAAAAATTATATTCCATGTTGTACCTAGCAGGCAACCTTTAAGTCCATAGCGGCCTGCTTATCTCAACGCTGTTCTTTATCACTTAAAGCAGGTTCCGTAAAACATTGCAACTTTGCCCGTTGATATAAATTTACCCACTCTCATCCCTTTTTAGAAAATATTTCTATCTTTTGGCAATCGTTTAAGTTACGTTTATTATTTGTTCTACGGTATAAGAGTTAATCGTGTTCCTAGGAACATTAAATGGGTGTTTACGCACTCAGACCTTTGGCTCAGACGCTTTTAAAATTAGTGGTGTATTTTGCAGCGTCAAAAACTTTTCTCATATCTATTTTAAACATATCGTTTTACAATTTCTGAAAGAATTTCGGTCAGTGGATACGTAACAGGACGTTTCTGGAAACGGGATAGGACGTTGAATGACCTAAGACCAAGGACAATGACCTGAGTGGTGCGATGATCTTTTTCACCATCACGTTGATAGTTAAAGCTTTACTTCGAATGAAGTCGATTTTATTAAGCGTTAAAATAATAATTTATTACTGATTGTGTCAGTCCTAAAAACTTAAAAAGTAGGACCCTTGTTTATTGTTTCATTTGTGTGAAAATTTCCTGAATGCCACATGTACCCAGCGCCATCTAGCGACAGCAAGCAGAACTACTACGAATCCTACATCGCGCAAGTAAAGTTCTCGCGCTGGGAAAACATGTATACTTCAACCCAACGACAATCGTTGGGCCGCGGCCCGCCAGGCGTGATCACCTTGCCTGGTCGGAGGATCCTCCCTTTGTGTTGGAGGAACATCACACCTCGTTCCTCCACAAGTATTACTTTGCCCACTCACTTTACACACGAAATTAATATAAACTGGTGTTACACACGTACACACGTCCTTAGGCCACGGTAACCACTTTCCATCAGGTGGGCCGTGCGCTTGTCTGCCACCTAAGTGGTATAAAAAAAAACTTAAACTGGTAAATAATACTGCACAGTGCTAGATTGACAAGTCTTATGTGGGGAATATCTTGAATTGAAATAAAATATCGATACGAACTTTTGTTGCAAAATGGGCAAAGCTGTAAAATGTTCAAGTTGGTTTGCCTACTAAAGATACTAAAAAGAACTAGATAATCTATTTTCAGTATCAGAATAAACGGGATATTTACCATGTTTCATTATTTCTATGTCAGTGACCATGATAGTTTAAATACCTATATAGATAATCTATTTATTAGAAGATCACCAGTACAAATTACAATAGATACTTGTTGCACCAATAAAACGTAATCACGTATCAAAAATACTTGTTTTTACGTTATTCATCGTTAAACATCAAAACAGAAGAAATTCGGGCAATGTTACATATAATATTCAGTAGCCATAAATATCCGAGGCACGGAAGAAGGGGTTACAATATCTAGAAAATGGTCACCCCTCATAAGACCGCTTTGGCTAGCGTTGCTCAACCTTGTAATGTGCTAACTCAATTGGTTAACATTTAGCCACATCAAGGTAACAACTGACAAGTAACACCTAGAGGTTAGACTGTTGGAAACTTTCAAGTACTTACTTGTTTGATACCTAAGTTATAGATAGTACGAAGAATCCTTTTCAGGCCGATGACTTCCGCCTGCATGCTGACCTACAACACCTTTATTGTTATTGAAGCGGAAACCACCAGTACCTAGGTATATATGGCACAGACTAGCAAGTTTGTATAGACATCGCGACTGCAAGACAGTCACATACCTAGATGTTACAGGGAGCTATACATATTTTTGGTCCTACATAGTTTATAGTTAGTTTTTATTCCGGACATAGTTGTACGTTACACATATTGAGAACAAATTCCACCAAGTGCTATCAATCAACAGTTTATATAGCCACAGTATTAATATCTATACTGTGATATAGCTGTACGTCTTTCAAATCGATTATGATAGAAAAAATTTAAATGGTTCAGGCGGGATTCGAACCCGCGAATTTTCACTATCAGGGGGAACGCTCTGACCACTGAGCCATCGAACCATCGAACCCGGTTCGAATCCCGCCTGAATCGATTTTTTTTTTCTATCTTCATCAATTTGATTAGTTAGCATATTAAATGCTTCAAAATATCATTCAACACAACGTCTTCTGCCAATTTCGGTCATTAGCTGCTATTTTTCGATGGTCTCTAGCAACCACCAACTGGGAAACGCCTTCTAACTAGTATTTGCAACTTTAAAAATACTACGTTTACAAAACCGACTTCAATAACTAAACACTATAAAATAACTCAATATAAATAAGAGATCAATTACTGAATTTACAGATTTATTGACCGGTTAGAAATATTCTGATAGATTTTTTGTTATCTGCCTCCATAGTTTCAGACTAGGTATTTCTAGCACATACTTGTCCAGCGTAATGTCGCCTACCGTGCCACACGATCGTCATAAAACTAGCTTGAAAAGCAATGATTTCCTATTTCCTATTAGATTTCGAGAAGTTCTCTGGTGTGTCTCCGGAATCCAAGGTCCAATACCCATGAAATTTATGTTAATACACATCCGAAAAGTCGGCAGAAATAGTTCCATGATTTAATCGCGAAAAGTTCCGAATCATTGTATAATAATGAATCTAAGCTAATAACATAATAATATTATAAAGAGGAAAGATTTGTATTTTTGTATGTAACGAATAAACTCAGAAAGTACTGGACCGATTTTAATAATTCTTTTTTCATTAGAAAGCTACATTCTTCGTGAGTAACATAGGCTACTTTTTATCCTGATATTCCCATGAGATCAGGATTTACGCGGGTGAAATCGCGGCGCGGTGCTAGTACACAATAATTTTTAAAATTGGCTCATAAACGATGGAAATATCGAAGAACATAGAGAAGTCCGTTAAAAGTTCCGTTATGTGTGTTTCGACATGTATATACATGTCGAAACACACATAAATGTATATCAAATTAAAACTAGCCAACTATGTAAAATTTTTATGTCACGTAAATCAGATCATCAATCTCAAAGTAATCGGTGTACATACATAAAAAGATAGCAATCGAATTGAGAACCTCCGGCTTTTTGGAAGTCGTTTAAAAATCGACAAACAGCAAGTAGTCACGAGTCGCGAGCGCGACACATTCCTCACCTAGTCTGCAACTCTGTGCAAATCTTTATGTTGGATATGTGTGACCTTTTGACCGGAAACTTGCTAAAGTAGGCTAAAGCGGTAGGTAGGTTAACTGCATGGTAAGTTTTTTATAAGTTTATACTATAAGCGGTCGTCAACCTGCGGCCCGTGGACTGCACGCGGCCCGCTTTTTTTAGTACTTGGATGACAGACAAGCACACGACTCACCTCATGGGAAGCGATAACCGTGGCTTAATGATGTGTGCATGCCAAGCATACTACATACTCAAGCTGACAACCTTGTAAGAACCTTCTACTACTAGTTATTGAAGAGCCCCATATTGTAGTCATTTCAGGGGGGGGGGGGACACAGCAGGGATATCCTTGCACAGCCTGAGCGTATGTAGAAAGAAGCCCCTTTCATACCTCGCAAAGCGCATCGTTTTTAATTACAAGCATGTGGATGATTTCCATACCTGTTGCGAGCGATGTAAAGATATAATGGTATCATGTCGAATAATTTTTCAGAACACCCACCATTGTACAGGAGGTAGAACACGCACAGCGAGGAAAAGTCCCACCTATTCAGGTGTTGAGCGGAGTATGGGATTGTTGACGATCTACGCTATCCCTATATATATCTTATTTTGTCGCTATATGGCCCTGCCCTTGCCTGAGAAAAGGTTGCCGACCGCTGTGTTAACATATATAAATAGAGACCAGATTAGGATGAGGCCTGCATTCATTATTAGTTTGCAAACGTAGTACCTACCTAGGTACTGTGGACCTTTATAGGTTGCTTAACACTGAAATATTAGGTAGGTAAGTAGGTACGAATCTTTTTTACATTGAAAAATAGCTATTATACAGGGCATATTTTTTAAACGGGTCGGTAAGAGCAGGCACCTCATCCATTAGGTATAGTTAGGTACATCAAAACGTTCTGAGAAGACTATCTCCAACTTTTTAAGATATTTTAAATTGCATTCACAGATTTTGACAAAATCGTACAATCAGTAAGAAAAATGCTAATAGTAAATATTTTTTTTTTACGCAAATTGATCCTATTTAATTTTCTTGTGGGATCAATCAAATGAGACCATTTGAGGGTTGAGTACTAGAAAGGAAAGAAATTGTCAAAATAGGTAATAATGACAATGGTAGGTAATGTATGTAACCTAGATAATGTACTGATAAATTATGTAGGTAAAAATCGTACAAATATCTTTTGTTACCTACTCCATAAAACTTGAACGATTGAATGATTGAAGCTGAAATTTGGTTCCTTGGCTTGAAGAAATGGTAGGTATTAGAATTAGAAAGGAAATCGATCATCGATGATCGGTAATTAAAACAAATATTACAGTAGTCATAAACTGAATTACCATCCATTTTGTTTTGCTGACATCAACAAAAATATGTTTAAAACTAAAACCCGACTACTTACTCTAACAAAACAATACATTCTAGAGAATCTAGAGAAAAGTGGCATAGGACCACGGCAACCCTTGATATTTTCTTGTTTATTACTTTTTAGTAATCGGGTTTTATTTTAACTTTATTTTTTATTTACATTATTTTTCTACAAGCAATAGGTATAATTTACTTATACATATATATGAAATATACTAATTAAGCCCTTTCAGTTGATACCAAACATGACATATTTATCTCATTTTTTTTTACGTTGTACTTTATGACCGCTAGATAGCGCCACACCAGATCCAGTGACACATTATAAAGCCTATGACCAGCGGAGGACTAAGATGCAGTTCTAATAAGTGGTTGAGGAGCTATGAGGGAACGATGGAAATATCGAAGAACATAGAGAAGTCCGTTAAAAATATTTACATGTCTAAACACACATAAATGTATATCAAATTAAAACTAGCCAACTATGTAAAAATTTTAGCCAGCTATTGTGCATCAAACTAAAAAAGAATCACGTAATTCAGATCATCAATCTCAAAGTAATCGGTGTACATACATAAAAAAGATAGCAATCGAATTGAGAACCTCCGGCTTTTTGGAAGTCGTCTACATACATAGCGTCAAAATCATAACCCTCCTTTTTCTTCGCCGTAGTAGGGTAAAAACAACAGGCTGTTAATAAGTTTAAGCATAATATTGAAATTCAAAGTGTGACTACACCCTTGTCCCTGGCGCGGACAGTTTGATCGAGTTAAACGAACTCTGCATAAGCCCTTTAGATTTGACCGTTTATGAATACAGTATAAAAAAGGATAACTAGAGTGTTATTATCGCTGATTTGTAACATCTTACACTCCTATATTGAACTTAGAAGCAATAGGTACCTACTTAAATTTAGGAACTAGGTACCTATTGTTACTTGGCTGTCATAAATGACTTTTTGGTTGGAGAGTTCAAATTCCTACCATTATTTTACATGACTATGATATCCATATATAAATGCAATCCGGCAATCCAAGTCTCAACCACTTATATGATCATGTAAATACGTTACGTGGGTAAGTATTACCTATCTATTTATCTACCTTAGAAGTAGTACCCACCTACCTATTTTGAGCGCCTATAATTTTTAAACTAGCGAACAAGAGGATAACTTAATGTCTTTTTGTAAAAACCCTTGATTTTTAAATTCTTTTAGTTGAAAATGTTACGTAGAAAACTTTTTCTTTAAATAATGCGGCGCCATCTATGTACAGTTGTGTTTAATAACATGGACGCTAGCGCGCGTAGCGCCTACATTCTTATAGCGCGGAGCGGTGGTGTATTCACATGAAAGTTTTGTCAAAGTTCTTCATTTTGCCGTTAGATGTCGCAAAACGCAGTAGCGTGAAGTTCGCTTAAAACCTACCAACAAAATATATTTCTTTTTGCCATTTTGTGTTCAATTCCACATGGTAATTATTACTGTACTGTAATTTCATTTATTAACACTTTTGTTGAATTTCTTATCTATTCAATGTTTTTTATTGCATTATATAACGAATGTGAATCTGTGACTGTGAAGTGAATTGACAGTTCAAGTTCAATCAGTTCATTCAATATCAGATGTTTTTGCCCAAGTTGTTTGTGTTTTTGGAAATACTCGCCTGGAATCTGGAATTTCATTTCATTTAATACTGTGAATTGATTCACTTACCGTCCGGCCCATCCTTCAAGTGAAGAACTCCTATTTTCAGGTTTACATTTTTTTTGATGTACACTATTCAGTCTGTTTTTAATTTTAACACTCAACTTCTTTGGACTGCCCGGCAGTTTCAAACCCGAAGCAACGTTCATCTTGTAATTATTTTATCTCATAACTAATGAATGCTTTGCTTACAGATTTTCAAAATGGAAATGGAAATCATAGAATCTGAAAATCAAGAGTCGGACGACGAATTTGCCTTTGAAACTGATCACCTCGCACTACGAGGAAACAAAGATTACTGTGAAATGTTAAAATATATTGTTAAGTTAGAGGCACAAAAAGTACAGGCATTGAAGGACATAGAGGAGTTATCACAAGCACAAAATAAGGCTTTAGATGATCCACTTAATTTCATTGAGGAGCTGAAATCTGGAAAACAAAATTTTCCTCCACGGCAAAATATATCTGACTTGCCAAACATTAACTGGAGTAACTATGGCATTGATGCAGCACTTGAGGGTGATGACAGAGATACAAAACCAGAGGACTTAGATTGTAGTACTAAGGTCAGGGGTCGAAAATTTACTGACAATAAGCCAGAGACATTTAATCAATTATGGTCATGTGAGGAGCAGAAAAGGTTAGAAGAATTACTTGAAATTTATCCCGAAGAGCCTATTGAGGCAAGGCGATACAAGAAAATAGCTGAAGCTTTAGGTACAAGGACACCTATACAAATTATGAGTAGGATACAGAAATATTTTACAAAATTAGCTAAAGCTGGCTTGCCAATACCTGGTAGGATGCCGAAAGGTATAGGCAGAGATAAAAAATCTACATTCTATAAAAAATCAACATTCTTCCCTCAGCTTCACGTCCCGGTTAGTATGGAGGATGGGAGTGACAGTGGGGAAGCACATGACAGTATGTCTTCATTTGATATGAAAAGTAGCAACAAGTATATGTTGGAGTTATTAAAATCTGCAAAAGAACAAAGGCTGTTGGATGAGACAGCACCAGTGTATCAAACTAATACATTGTGCGTTGGTTGTCAAAAAACAGGGTTTTTAGGTGCAAGGTGGACAGATAATACAGGTACAGATTATTGCACAGACTGTGTCGTGAAATTGCTACCGGCTGAACATTTAATACCAGTGCGGAAACCTGTGTAATTTAAAATAAAATGTAATAATTACTATTTTAATTTACTAATTTCATGTTTGTGAATTCAAATCATGCCACTATTTAACACTAAATTCACTATCACACACTATTATTATAAATTGATCTAAATGTTCTAAAATACTTGTTTTATTTTATTAAACACAGACAAGCTAAGTTTTAGTAAGCTCTGCCGCACAGAGCGGCGGTCGCGGCGACTGATGAAGAACCACTGGCCTGGAACATTGAACACGGCTCACACTGTATTGTACCCTCTATCCTAGATAGATACCTATAGAGATTGGAGGGTTAAAATGTTAGGTACACCGACCGCATGCTTCCCCGATTGGCGCGTATTTGAATTTAAATTCACATGCACAATTTCGCAGAAGCGGCGCTCCCAAAATAAATCGTAGCTTATATAGATATTCATAGGGTATTTCAAAATAACCTATTAAGAATTACACACGATCTATAGTCATGATTATCCTCTTTATATTGTTTGAATGTGAGAAATGACTCAGCATATTATGCTCTAATATTCGAAAAGCGTGTTAGTGCGAAGCACACTACTGAATCAAACTCACTCACCCAGGTCCACTTTTGCTTTGATACACTGAAAATAACATACAATAAGTTAATTATCTCTAAAACTGGAATCTCTCATAGTTTGTTTTAAAATTGGTAAAGCTTGTTTTTTTAAAGCACTAAGGTAGGAAACGAGCACATGACTTAGTTTTCTTTTATACCAGTTAGGTGATATTCAGCGAAAACTGTGACTTAATAATACGTGCAACTCCAGAAGCGTTATTGGCGTTGCCAACTGTACAGGAGAAGAGAGAGAATAACATGATGGTAAGAAGGGGAGGCAGGCAAGGGCTCAAGCACTTTCACAAGCCGTACGAAGTGCAGAGTTCCGTCATCAGCGACTGTATAGTGTACACCACTACAATGTCGTTACTTGTGGTCACCTGTCGTTGCAGTCGGTTTAAGGTCATCCGCTGCCTCATACGTATAAACACATGCGGCCTCTTGTTTCGTGCAGTTTATATTTATACCGCTTAAATGCCAAACAAGCACACGGTCCACCTGATGGAAAGTGGTTACCGTGGCCTATGGACGTGTATAACACCAGAGGAGTACGCTCGCACTGCAAACCCTGTAAGCACCGTTTTGCACGATACAGGCCTACGATTTTCACGATAGGTACCTACAGTATCTTTTTTTCTTTTGGAAATCCTTGCCTTCCACCGGCTGGCACGGTGGTGAGGATCTGTATTTCCAAGTACCTACCTACAGCATCAACAGGAATAACGTGGATATTATGTCTCGTAAGTAGGTGCCCTGCAAGAGACAACGCGTGATTGATCTCTATTGTTACAATCACTACCCGCTGGCCGTCAGTTGGGTGGTGTACCTACCTACCCTGGCCTTATGGATTGACACAGAATAATTATTTTATTAGATACTTATTTAGGTACGGGCTTGAAATCACCAAGCAGATCTGCTGCCTACTGATTCACATAGACTGTTATATATTTTAGCCGTGAGTTATTTTTTTATATCTACCACTTAGATGGCAGACAAGCACACGGCCCACCTGATGGAGAGTGGTTACCGTGGTCTATGGAAGTGAGTAACACCACAGGAGCCACACTCGCGCTGCCGAGCCTGTAAGCACAGAGTCTCTGTGCCGTCAGGGTAGAAGACAATGCAGTACAAGCCTTTAATCTTCCTACTGACAGCACGAATTTTCCAGTGAGCTCTGGCTACCCTATTCACCGCTGGGAACACAACACGAAGTTATTATAGCCGCGGTATTCCGTAGGGCGGAGGTACTTCCCCAGTCGTTTGAATTAACCTGTAGTTTGAATTTGTAGGTACCTACCGCGGGTTATCAACCATTAATATTAATTTTAAGACTTTCATGGAGTGTTTGCTAAGTTTTGAACATTACAACATGTTTCCAAAACGTAATTTGACTGAACCGGATCCCATAACCCAAATTTAAGTTCAGGTATGGAATAATGTAACTATACCTACCTATATAACTGCATATACCTCATATATCTATCCTTCTTACGTAGTTCATTTAAAAACGGAAGTACGGACATTCGTTAGGTGTCCAGCAGACCAGCTGTCTAACCGTATACTTAATGGATGTCATTCATAAGAAAGCATGAAATATAAATCTCAGGGAACCTAAACAAAAAATACGGATGTCTTCGTTGCGAAAATACAGCGAGAGTTATTGTTTGTATTATTTTCTTGACAGGTGGCGCTGAACTGAACTACCATCGAGATGATGAACTCTACTTGGAATGTTTGAGTAATGTGCATTTAAAAAAAATAATGTAGTGGAGTAGCGAGCAACTGCCATGGATAATATTATGAGAAAAGATAAGGAAAATGTTGTTAAAAAAATTCAAATTAATGACATCATCATGTACCTACAGACATATACCCACCGTTAGTTTATTACACTAGAATCTGTAAAACGTTGTGTTAATTTTCCTGGGTATTGAAAAATGGATTTAAATTTCTATTTTTTTACAGGTCACATGGCTTTGATCACATACTCGTATATCAGAGGGCATGATAAATAAGTTAATGAGTTTTGATAGGTACCTACCTAATCGTTGGTATACCTAGACAATCTAAGTTGTCTGTATACTTAAGAGATAAAGGGCTTTAGAAGCAGCAGAGGAGAGCCAGAGAGATGGATTGCGTGAAAAAGGGCGTAGCAAAGAAAGGGGTGGCTGATTAGATTGCGTTTGACAGCAACGTATGGAAAACAATGACTTCAAACCACATAACTAAACATTTTAATCAATTGTGTTGCTCAACTGAAGAAAGAACTGGCTATTAAAAATTTAGTAGACAAGTTTAATCTCACTCGTATTTATATTTATTCGAAGCAAATCGCCCCTATTTTAATTAACCAAAGAGTGGGATCAAGATTATGCTCCGATTCGCCTCACCGCATCCAATCATCGTAATCTGAGAGATGGACTAGCCGCAAAACGCCGCAGAATAAAAACAAAATGTAGTACCTACCGATGTACCGTCTCTCTCTACAGAAAATTGTTGAACATGAGTTACCTTTAGATATATCTATACGTCTATTTTTTTATACCACTTAGTTGGCAGACAAGCACACGGCCCACCTGATGGGAAGCGGTTACCGTGGCCTATGGACGTATGCAACACCAGGGGTGTCACACTCGCGCTGCCGACCATGAAGAAACCTTTTGATGCCCCTCTTGAAGAACCCCATATTGTAGGCGCTTGGGAAAACCGCAGCAGGGAGGTCATTCCACAGCTTGAGTGTGCGATATCTACAAATCTATTCCTACAAATAGACAATTGGGAAGTGTTTTCTTTTATTGGTTCTATATGCGGTATTGAAAAAGAAACTAAGAAAATAGTTCAGATGATTTTCTGAGCTTTTTTTACAACTCAGTTGGGGTCGGCTTCCTATTCTAACTGTAAACTGTGACGTAGCTGAACTTCAATATTTTTCATAAAGTGACTGCCATCTAACCTCCTCAACCGATTGGCGATATCGATAAGACAATTAGACAATGAACCAGAATTAACAAAAAAAAGTTTCGAGTTGCTTCATAGAAAAAAAAATAATTTAAATACCATAGATATTAGTAGAAGTTATAATTCAACCTTTTTAATTGCAGCTTAGATTACCTTTGCTTGGAAGCAAAGGTAATCTTGTAGTTTGGAGCTAGGGTTTGCTCTCCTACGCTGTCTTCTGATGTTGTTTTTCGTAGCTGTTACGAAAATCACTGTCATCCGAAACCCCACTCTCGAGGGGAAAACCTGCACCAGAGCCCTGTCACTGGACACTGCTAAAATCCATTTAATTGTAGACTTTATAGTAAAAGAGTCTTACAGTTATCTTGGAGTAATTATTTTTACCGCAAAACCGAAAGGAAAAAGGTGAAACCAGCTAGTGTCTCAAGTGCCCTAATATTTAATTCTGTTCGTTATTTTAATAACTGAAATCTTTTCCAGAGCAGTCACAGGTTAAAAGGAACTATACAAAACCCTCATCACTATGTTTTGGCACAATTTAGGTGGCAGACAAGCAACATCCACCTGATCGAAAGTGTTTACCAAGGTCTATGGACGTGTGCAACACTAGTGCCGTCACACTCGTGTTGCCGACCCTGTAAGAACTTTGTACTGTCCTTCTTAAAGAACCGCTTAGTGTAATTGCTTGGAGAAAGCAAAACCAAAACCTATCACAGGTAATTCATAATACCTACTCACTCTTTTAGGTACCTATATAAGTACATACATACACACATACATATAATCACGCCTTTATCCCTGGAGGGTTAGGCAGAGATGAATTAACACCCACATTTCACCAATAATTGTATACGATCCCACGTAATAGGGGGTTAGCCTATTGCCGTATTCCGGGCACTATTGTTGACTTGAGCCATGCATCTGAGGCTGAGTCTGGGCTGTATCTATCTGTCTGATGTTAAGCCCTATCCCTTAGTCGCCTTGAACGACACCGCATGGGAAGAGATGGGGTGGCCCTAATTCTACTCTGCCGGCAACCACGCGGCGAGTACCTATGTAAGTACCATTTAATATACCTACATAGAATACCCCGCTTATTGGTTATTGTCACGTCGTCGCTCGTCGGGAAGCATTCATCCCACCCTCTTCTTTGCTACATAGGACAACACGTGCAAGGCTTAGATGTCACTCTCACACTGCACTGTGCAGAATGAACGAGCAAGAACCAAGCGGTTCAGACACTCTTTTCTTTGCCGCACCAAGACCTGGAATTCATTACCAGCACACGTGTTTCCTCCTTCCTACAGTCCCGGGTCTTTTAAGCGGGGAGTGAAAAAGCATCTGATGAGGCCACCAAGCTGAGTGTCACCATTGTAACAGTACTTAGTGTCTGTAATGGTGACCCTCTTTCCTGAGACTTTGCCTTTAGCTTACCATCAGGCGAGGTAAACTCAAGTTGGCGTGTCCTAGATAAAAAAAAGCAGATTGTATATTTTTCCTATACCTAACATCACACATAATACCTACAATATTACCTATTTATGCATTTTCTGATGTTATTATAATAAACTACTGTTTGTTTTATCAGTACATAAGCCGATTTCACGCGACGCAAGATTGAGTTAACATGGTTGTGTTCAAAGCTTCATATTGGAAGATAGGAGATAGGTATTGAAATTCATGAATAACATTTTCTGTAACACATTATAGCACGTCATGACTAAATAAGGATATTTTTGAAAATATTAAGGTACTTAGGCACAGGATATATAATAGTAATAGGTGCGTAACTTAGGTATTTAATCGTTATGCATGGCAAGGGGTACCTACACTTTCGAAAGAAACGTCCAACTTTACAGAATACACCAATAAAATTGTTCAATGTTTTTTATTTTTTTACATCAGTCTAAAGTCATTGTGGTATACCTTCGAGTACGATACCTCTTTACAGCGATAAGTCTTAACAGTGGTACTCTTTACAAGCTGTGGAAATATGAAACAGTAATGACTGCTTTTCATATTTCGACAGCTTCTACCTACACACACAATTTAGATATAGGTACATGCATAAACGAAGGTTTATTGGCTAAACTACAATATCTATCCTTTATCTTACAACGAAATGCTACAGAAGAGGTCCGTTTTCCCTTTTTTAGGTTTTTGAAGGATCAGCAAATCATTTAAGCTACGGTAATCCTTTATTCATGTGAAGAACAATAGTTATAACTGTAGCTATACTTGTACTTATGGACTCATGGGTAATAACATAACATAAACTCACGTCTATATCCCCGAAGGGGTAGGCAGAGGTGCTAGCATCCACATTTCGCCAGTTTATGTTTAGGTTCCAATAGGTGGCGAGCCTATTGATATTAACCGGACACTTATAAACCTGCGATAAATATACACATAACTTCGAAAAGCATCGAAAAGTCATTGGTGTGTGCCATGGTGAAACCTGGGCTCGAACCCGAGACCTCGTCTCAACAGTCCATTACCCATACCACTGGGGTACCGCGGTAATAATAATGTGAAATACGGATTCTGTACCTACACTATGTCAATAATACTCAGTAATAACACACCTTCCTTCATTATACCTAGTCTTCACACCTACACACACCAGAATACCTTTTCATTATTCAACTTAGGTGGCAGACAAGCGCACTGCCCAACTGACGGATAGTGGTCACCGTCGCCTATGGGCGTGCAACACCAGTAGGTCTAAAAAGGTCACTTTATTGCAATCGTATTAAGATAATATTTTGTCTTATTTACACGAAATCAGAATCTGCTTGGTAACTGAATTGTTGTAATTATGCTCAAACGAGTGACCATTTAACGAATTTTATAGGAATCTATTGGTATCTACTAGTAAGTAATTCATGAAGTTATTGGTTTTTAGAAGACTCGCTCATTGTGACCTTTTTAGACCCGCAGGGCAGTCACACTCGTGCTGCCGACCCTGTAAGAATAGAGTTTCTGTATCGTTAGTGTACAAGTTAGGTACAGCAGGACTCTGGCTGCCCTACTCACTGCCGGGAACCCAACACGAGGTTATTCTACCTCCTACATTTACATTAAATTAAGTGCTTGTAGGCAATAGTAGTCGAAAGCATCGACTTAAAAATGGACCTAATGATCAGAGTAGTTTAAATTATAAAATATCACGTACTGTACTACAAAACTGTGTAAATATAGTTTGACATCCTTCAGTTGCCTGGTTTATTAATCTTGCAACTCTAAATAGGTATCTATCTACTTGTTTTCATCTATTGCGTATTCCGTATTATTGGATTTTAATTTGAAATCATGTACCCACTCAAACGTCTTGCATACATTAATTATTAATCGGGACAAGCAAATACTCTTCATTCGAGCTCATCCGCAGGTAAACAAAAGGCTTCGTATCATCGACATAGTAAATGTTACCGTGATAAAATGTCGTTTTATAAATGAAACGTTTTTACTTATTC